>CM031857.1:74301844-74450743 GCA_018697195.1 Certhia americana | reverse complement strand
ACCACCACAACTTTTTTTTTTCCTGAAACAAAGCTTTTGGTCTGACAATGCTGATTTGTTATAGTTACAGAGTGAGGAAGTATTCTAAATGGAAATTCTGAGTTTTACACACCAGCATGTAATGTTAACAAAAGAATGGGCCATGAAGTTTGCAGAAAATTGATCTCTTCAAAAAAGGCAGAAAATCTTAATCCAAATCTACCACAAATATGTAATGTAAGTAAAGTGTAAATGCACAGATGTACTGTAAGGTGAGTCCAGGAGACTGACAGGAGGAGGTAGACCAGCAACAGCCATATCTCCTGGGCATTCAATTAATCCTTCCTGCTCCATCATTTTCCAGTTCTTATTTAAGCTGCCATAAAAAGCTGAACTTTCCATTAGTGTTGAGGAAGACAGTAGTAATAGAAAGAGATTTATATCCTCAATTTAATATGCTGTATTACTTTCTATAGTCTGTTCATTATTAGAGTGGAGGTAGGTCATCCAATCATTATCACTCAAGTACCCATAACAGTTTCAGAGAAGCATGTTCAAGTAAGTCATTCAGTCCTAGTGAATGAAATTATTTGGTTTACTCTTAACTAGACAGTGATGGGAAGACACAATGCAAGCAGATCGATGGGGTTTAGTATTGTTGTGTGACGTAGTAAACTATGTCCTGTACGTTAGAACATCATAAAAATGAGAGATGATTTAAAAGGAAAAAATATTTCTATTACATTCATCATGTTTTGAAATTCCAAGGGCAGATGAAACTTAAACTTAGGTCTTACTTTCTGCGTCTGAAGGATTTTTGAACTGTCCACTTTTCATTAAAGAAAAGAATGCTATGTAGAGAAGAGAAATAATCTCCCTTTATTATGCCCTGTTTCTAACCCACACAACATTAAAGAAGGTACTAAAAGCCTTTACTAAGGCCAGCCAATGCAGTGGTGTCTGCCAGAGTAGTTACATATTTGGAAGTAGTAGTCTTGAGTTTCAGTGGATTTGTCAGAGAAGTAACAAGCCTGACAGCTCTCAGTAGTCCTGTCACAAGACTTTGCACTCAAGTCTGCCCTTCTTTCAACTGTGCATAAGCCCTGAATTAAGCAGGGAACAGTTATCAATATAATTTTCCAGCTGAAAAAATTAGTTTTATAGCTCACTTTCCTTGTAATCATTCTCCCTGATTTGCATGTGAGGGCACTGCATGATGTAATTTGTCTTGTTTGGCTCTGATCCTTACTTTATTTCCAGGATGGGCCCTTGTGATTTGTGTTCAATTAAGCCACAAATTCCTTGTAAGATAAGGCTTTAGAATCACGTAGTCATAAGATTATTTACTTGGAAAGGACCTCTCAACATAATTTTCTCAAAAATCCCACTCAAAGAAGGAACACGCTTTCCCAAGTGATAGCAAGACAACTGTTTTTTAGGGCAGCTCTTCCCAAATTTATTACAGCAGCTTCCATAACGGAATCCCGATCTTGATTTCTCCCTGTGTTAGGTTAGTTCATCTACTGGGTGGGAGGGTGAGGAGTAACTAAATTCTCAAAAAATTTTGAAATTATTGTAAAAGATATTGTTGAGGGAGATAAAATTAAGACATACAATTTTATAGGCAGTTGTGTATAAAACTTTTAAAAAAACCCCAAACAGTTATGAGGACAATATAGTTTTGATCAGCTTTAATTCTCATTATTGATCAACAGCTGACTACAGACTATTTTAAAAGAAGGCTGTAGAGCAACCTCTCATAATCTGAGTCCCACCTTCGTTCCAAATGGAATGGGGTTAAAGTTGAGTAAGGTAGCTTGGACTAATTTTCCAGTGTTTCAGTGAAAAGGGATAATTTTTAGGTATATAGTGTGCTTGGAAAAAATCTAACATGATTATTAACTTCTGGATTCCCAGGTCTTCTCCAAACAAGACTGAAACATCTGTAAGTTTTTTCAAGCTGTGAAATGAAGTCTTAAGGATATCAGCTTAAGTTTCCTTCAGAGTACAGGATGTCTGCAGGAGGTACATACAATGCATTCAATTTAAAAGCTATCAAGAAGGAATCCTGAAAATACCAATGCCAAAAAATCTTAACTAAGATGAGGAAAAGTACAATGAAGCTATAGTGCAATTATAAGGATAAAGAAAAGACAAACTGTACCTTCTAAAACTGTCGGGGGGAGGGTGTTTTTTTGTTTTGTTTTGTTTTGTTTTTTAATTGGGCCATTGAATCAAGTGCTGTGCACTTGTTAGCAGTAAAAAAAAAATCAGATGCTGACTATAACCATCTGCCACAAAACAGCTGCAGGTACTTACTATACTTTAGTTGTTGTGGTGCATATAAAGTGCTGACTATCAAGTGTAAAGAATAAAAGATTCACTTTTCTATCTACTTCAAATTGCACAAGAAATTCAAAATATGAATTGATAAATGAAATTTCATATTTTGATAATTTAAAATAAAAAACCCAAAAGAAGTACTTTTGCTTTTAAGCCAACAGATACAAGATGCTGTTAAGCACAAATGCCATGAGATACAAGTAAAGAGTTCTAGGCAAAGTGATTGAGAAGTTTAATGTAAAGTAATTGAGAAGGCCTCCATATTTAATGCTTCTTGTAATCTTGGATCTGTAATTAACAGTGTTCCAATTTTGATTGCATTACAAGGAAACTTTTTTCAGCAAAAATAATAGTTTTATTAACAGGTTTGATTATGATTTATTTTTATCCTACTACAGTTTTTGTCTTAAGGATAATCTCATGTAGTGTGAGCTGATGCTCTGTTTTCAATATACAGGGACTTGCTAGCCAATGCCTGCACAACAGTAGCACAAACACCACACACTGTAGGGACATTAAATGTAATGTCTTCATTTTTAAAACAGCTGTTTTGTGTTCACCTTTATAGCAAAAGTAAGACAACTCCCAATGTGGACATGCTGCAAAGATTTAGACACCTACATTTAGGTGTCCATTTGCAAGCTAGTATTCAAGATACCAGTGTTTTTTTAGAAGATTTTAGTGTTGACTCAGATGCCCACTCAAAAGCTCTCAGTGCCTTTTGAGATGTCACACACACTGACAATTCTTACACAAGGTCTACAGAAGTCCTACGTCCTTCACAGGAGTAAAGGATGAATAGAATAAAGTGATTTTCAAATAGTGCCAGTCATCAATATTTTTTCAATTGCTTTACAGCCAGTAGTATACAGAATAATCCACAGATCCCTCTGTAATGGAAAGGTAGGTGCTTAAGTAAATAATTACTTTAGATTAAGATTTGAGTGCCTGTACACAGGCACCAAGTATAATTTTGAATATTCATAGGCCTTTCAGCTATCTACACAGGGCTAGCTGATAGGAGATATATTGATGGCTCATGCACTTTTAAAGAAGTGTTTGTAGACTAGGACGACTATCCCAAAGAAGCTCAAATGGCTCTTGAAGTCTCTGGTCAACTAAATCTGACCCCTTAAAATACATGGTTTTAATTTACATGAAATCTTTCAATACTTGTATTTTGGAGTTATTATCACAGAATTGCAGAATATGCTGAATTCAAAGGAACCCACAAGGATCATGAAGTCCAACTCCTGGCCCTGCACAGGGCATCCCCAAGAGCCATGTGCCTGAGAGCATTTTCCAAAAGCTTCTTGACCTCTGTCAGGCTGGTGCTGTGACCACTTCCCTGAGGAGCCTGTTCCAGTGCCCAAACAACCTACCTCTGGGTGAAGAACATTTTTCTAATACCCAACCTAAACCTCTCCTACACAACTCTAGGCCATTCCCTCAATCCTGTCACTGCTATCCACAAAGAGATCCCTGCTCCTCCTCTTCCCCTCATGAGGAAGTTGTAACTGCAATGCTGTCTCCCCTCGTCTCCTCCAGGCTGAACAGACCCAGTGCCCTCAGCTGCTGCTCATACAGCTTCACCTCCAGGCCCTTCATCCTCATGGCCCTCCTTTGGACACCCTCTAATAGCTTCATGTCTTTTTTATATTGTGGTGCCCAAAACAATATTCAAGGTGGGGCTGTACCAGAGAAGAGTAGATTGGCACAACCACCTCCTTCAACAGGCTGGTGATGCTGTGCGTGAATATTCTGCTGCATTACACAGAATATATTCTTAATACATGAATACAAATTGACCTTATTTATAATTTTTTTCCATACTGATTAAAATTAATTAATTTTGAAAGGACATTAAAAATACTCTTGGATATAGATGTGACTAAGCAAAATAAAATCTTCATTCATAGCCAAGTGAGTGTAATGCAGTGCAATAAACTGAATTTCAAATGAAATTTTAAAAAAAGTATTTAAAATGAGCAAAATAGTCTCATAGTTGATAATTTATATAAAAAAAATTTACCTTTTTTCACATGGTCATTAAATGCTTTTTTATATATATGTAAATTTATATAAATGTATTAATTATGAAAATATCTGAAAAAATCATTATGATAACAGTCTGTGAATTCATTTGGCCTACTAATCTACTAATATAGATGAAGGCAGATGAGGGTAGTGGTTGCCTTCTAAAGATCTTATGAATGGATTTTAAGACTGTTTTTCCTGTCACCTACATTACAGCAATTCAGGAATCACTTTATGTAAAAGTCATTATCAGGGTTTGAAGCAAGGGAATGTGACAGGGAAATTCTGGTCTTCATAACCATTTCACTTCATTGAACAAAATTCATATTTTGCTGAGGTGAAAACATTTTTTTTTGTATCATACAAACTCCATTTCTTATGGAATTGAAAGGCATCATCACAATAAGTCCAGTTATACTCCCCAGCTACTCACGTTTTTCTGAAGAAACAGTGAATGACACAAATTTATCTTCCTTCTGAATTGTTCTTGCAGTTAACTAAATAGAAATAACAATAATAATAATAATAATAATAATAATAATAATAATAATAATAATAATAATAATATCTCTAGTTCATTGACTTGTGTCAAACACAGATGTGGTGAATGTTCTTAACCACAGAATCACAGAAATATTGAGGTACCAAGGGGCCTCTGAAGGTGATCTTGTGTAAACCCCCTGCTCAATCAGGGTCACCTAGAGCCAGCTGTCCAAGACTTCATAACCAAAGTCACAAACAGAAATAAAAATCTTATAAACACTTTGTTCTTACTTCCTGAGTTCTAGTTGTGTGTTTGGAAAATTCTGTAGGACTTTTGTTTCTTGTTTTATTTTTTGTCATATTTTGACATTGTGACTCTAGTAAGGATCATTGATAGAAATACCAAATAAAAGTTTCACTGAAGAGCAACATGAAAATCCACTTTCCCCCAAAACATCAGCTAAACTCTTTGAGTTCTATATCACTTCTCTCAGCCTTTCTGCTGTTTTCCAAATGTTCTCTGGCACCACAAATAAATTTTTAGTGATGACCAAGTAACAAAAACATCAAAATACAATGAAACAAAATCATATTAAAATGAAGCCCTTAAACACAAGGCTGAACCCCATGTGATATTCAATTTTGTTTTCAGACTAATTTTTCATTCTTTTCAGTATTTTAATCACTTCATCTTTATAATGAGCTCTGTGGGGATTTTAACAGGGAATATTTCCCTCATGTCATGCTATTTCTTGCACAATGGTTCAAACAGTACAAAAGTCCATCTCATAATATATTGAGAATAGAATTAAATAATTATTAGTTTCCATTCATCTATGAGTTCACACGAATGTCAATCTTTCTGCTAACCCTCCTTACTCTGATACAAGAATACAGTTCAGATTCTATGAAGTCAGTAAGAAAAAATCAAAGTTTTCATAGTTGCAGAAACACTTCTAAACATGGGATCAGGTGTGATAAGATGCAAATGCATTTTATATCTTTTAAACCCTTAGCACCTTCAAGGAGACCATTAATGTCTTAGGACCAAGTCACAAAGAGCCCCTATTTCACTGATCAGCTTCCATCAAACCTCAAGAGAAAACATTGTGAAATACCTTACCTGCATGAGTATTTGTGTATCTATGTCAAGATGAGCAGTATGCAATAGCAATTTAACAGAACACTGATCTTGGTCCCTTGCTTCATCAGACAGCTTCTAACAAACACCAGAATAACCTATAGGATTATAGCAGCCAGTGTTACTTGTGACACTTCATCTGAGAAGGACTAATCAAAGGAGGTGCAGGAGTAGCCAAATCTAAGGCTGTTTCTCAACTTACGGTCTTTGTATTATCACTGGTCTGTAGCAAGTGGTTCAAGAAACAGTATGTGATCAATTATAGGCAATGAAACAATTGAAATGGAAAAATGCAAAAATAAAATTTGAGCATCCCATGATAAGTTTCTTTCATATGGTATAGATAAAAACATTTTTTCAACATTGCACAAGATGGTTTTTATACTTTTAGAACAGTAGTTAACTTTCTGATTAAAAAAGGCTGTGCTTGAGAGGCACTGCTCTAGCAATTGTGGTGTAGTGTTTCTGTAGTGCCATCTTCTAATCTCTTATGACCTTTCTGTTGAGAGAATTGCATCATGAAATTTTCATATTGTGAATCCCTTGATATATAGCTTTTATAGGAAAGCGCTTGCATTTCTGCACAGTTTTTACATGTTTAGGTTACTAGAGGCTCTGTTTTGTTCATAACCTCTGCTCAGATAATAGCAGCTCGTCAACAGTTGCACGTCTCTCTGCAGACTCCGTTTCCTACTCTGATTTGTCTATGGGAGTGTAAGTAGCATACTGAATTATTCAAAAAGTACAGTCTAACACATATGAGCAAGCTGAATAAATGCCAAGTGTGCATAACTTCATTCATTACCTGAGAAACAACAGACAGAAAGATGCTGTACACTGTGAAATTACTTTCCTTCCATTTTACCCAAGACAAAGAGAGAAAAAACAACCAGCAGAATGCATATCTTAACTGAGTAGAAAAGGAAGTGAGCTAAACAACCAAGGAAAATATAGCTGGAATTTTTAGGTGCTATATTACATCCTCTTCCACATCCCTGTATGTCCTTGTGAATCAAGGTCCTGCAGAATACTGACTAAAATTACTTTATAAAAGTTATAATCATGAGTGCTGAGCTAAGGGGAAAATGAAATGAATTGCATGATGATAACAAAGATTATGACTATCATAAATTATTATCACAGTAAGACTGAGCCATGTAGGATCCAAGTTTAAAACCTAAAGAACCTATATTGTTATTTAACAACATTCCCAGAATACTTCGCTGCCCCTCTTCATAACTCAAGGCCCCAAAGCATTGCTGACTATCCTAATGGCTATGAAACCCAGATGGGAGACACTCCTTTAAACTACCATGAGTGTTTTAAAATAAATGACTCTTAAATGTCGAACAAAAAACAGGGAGCATAATCCAGGGCTCCACAGCCTGGCAAAATGTTTTAAGCACTACACTGTCAACTGAAGATCCCTTTTATCTTGCAAATCTCTTCTGCTTAGCATTTAAATGCTGCATTTTCAGCAGGAAGTCTTCTTTATGCTTGCCCTTCCTTTGCAATCTTTCAAACTGAGTGTGGGGTAGAAGAAAGAGGACATTATTTGAATGAATTTGGATTTCACAAGAACACAAGAAATCCTGTCTGAAGTCAAGCCAATGGTCTTGGTTAAACCAATGGTTCATTTTTGCCCTGTGTTTTAGTACAAGAGCAGTAGGAGTTGTCATTTAGAAAGACCGTACAAATCAGCCCATTTTGTGCAACTAGTGGATTCCCTGGTACTCCCCCAGGACCCCTCTGTTGAATTAAGGGTGCTGGAGGACACTTTCTTGCCTAAATGCTGCAAAGAGTAGCTGTTGTTGATGATGGCCACTTTGTTCAGGAACTCAAGTAACATACTCTGACATTGCTAAAGCCATCCTGAGTGTTGTCTTAGATATGATCTAGCAGATACCCCTGTGACAGACCCTTCTTTCAAGAATTTAAAACTCTGAAACAG
The DNA here is from genome assembly GCA_018697195.1 of Certhia americana. Lineage (NCBI taxonomy): Eukaryota > Metazoa > Chordata > Aves > Passeriformes > Certhiidae > Certhia > Certhia americana. The sequence goes on along the minus strand of CM031857.1, from coordinate 74,442,809 downwards.
CCACATAGCATGTTCAGGTATAACAATTTTAGAGTGACTAGAACTGTAGTATGGACCCTCCTATATTTTTGCAGTATATTCTCCTTTGTTTTCTGTTGTTACCTTTCAATATATTGTGAGTAGTAGCAGTGAGTTCCAAAGCATTTTAGACTCAGATTATTCAAATCAGCATAGACAAGTTAAAGGAACATAAATACTGGAAGAAGCCTTTGTCTAAAAAGTCACATCAGGAGGTTAAAAAGACAGAGAAATATAAAGGGGAGGAAAAGGAGAATAGTAAATTCAGACATGTTTGTGTAAATTCAATAACAAAAGTAAAATGCTCCTTCTGCTGCCATTTAAAATGATTTGCAAGTACATCAAAAACAATAATAATACAATGAAGTCAGTTGAAATAGAGAGATGTACCTTTCCATTGTAACCTATTCTAAAGTGGGCAGATGTATTGTGTCATTGTCATGCAATTATCTCAGGTTTTGTTTCATTTTCAGCATTAATTTCATTAAATGATACCCTCCAGTATGGTGTTCCACGCATAATGAGAGGTGAAGGTGAGGTAGCAGTTCTAACAAAATGTGACACTTCTGCAGGCTGCTCAGCAGAACTTGTTCTGTGAAGACACTTACCAGCATCCTCTTCTAATAGAGTGTGTCACATTCCTGACAAATCAAGGATGCATTCTGTTGGAAAAGAAGTGTTTGAGTGCTGGAATGTCGTACTATGTGTGACAGGGCAACTCTGTGGGCAATGTGACTGCTTTCATTTACCAAGTCCCTTGTCTCAAACTGACCTTCAAATTCTTCAACATGTTAGTTCAGTACCAGTACATTTTTACAAGTGTTTGTTTCTCATTATAGATATAACGGTGCATATTGTCAAGCATTTACCTTTTTATTAAACACAGTCAAGAATTTTTGTTGTTTTTATTTCTGTCAAACCTGTCATAAATGCTAGTCGGCTTGGGACTTAGCTCTTCTCACTGGAAAGGCACTATATTTACAGAATAAGTTTAGTTATTTGGAAATAAATGTCTCATTTTGTTATTAGCTCTAAACTAGTGAAGATATCTGAATATATCAGTATTGTACAGTTTTCAAAAGAAGTTAGCCCTACAAAGTTGTGCTGTGTTCTCAGATGTTCTGTGCTGCTAAAAGCTGAGATAGAGAACTGTGGGTTGGACTGAAAGAGATTAGAAACTACATCGTCAAACTGCAATGCCATGTAAAGCAAAGATAAATATCAAGATCTGGGATTTTAGTTCAGAGCAATCATTGATTTGAATGAAACAAGTGCAGAGGATGCATTTCATTTTCTAGTGTATAATTCATTGGGTGTTCTCAAACTGCTCAAGAAAAACATTTCAAAGGCTCAAAATTTATTTTTTTTTCCCAAGGAACCGGGAGAAAAAATTTAACAAATTCTTCATATTTTGTTCATGGTTTTCATATTTTCTCTAGCTCTGAGGAATTATAATGCTGGTTTCTGAAATTATGTTATTCTCCTGAGTGATCAAGTTATTGCGAGGATACTCTTCTAACTATTTCTGATTGCACTGCCAATATATGTTTTGCTGATTCAGTATATGTGTGTCCATATCTGAATTTGAGACACACACACACACACACACATATATATATATATATATATATATATATATATATATATATATATATACAAGAAAGGGTCTGTTTAAAATTGAGGTTAGATAAATCCTTAAAAAGATAAGCTACTAGAAACAAAGTAGCTCTAAAGATAAAATGAAAACAAGTTTCTACAGTTAATGTTGTATTTGCATTTCATACTACTTTACTATGGCTGAAATATGAGTATTGGTCTCAGGGAGTCTTGATTTGTAGCAACCATTGATGTAAGCATAAAATATTATTTTAAACTGTTCCAATTTTAATTTCAGATACTCATAAGGAAAACGTTTATGAACTGAGGATCAGAAAACAAACTATTAAGCACAAAAATGCCAGTTATTTGGTTTTGGGGATTTTTTACTTGATTCAGTGCAAATATTTTTACTGCTTTTTCTTCCTATAAACAACAAAGAAAGGCCCAATAGCTAATTTCCTTGTGCGTTCAAATTTTGTACTTAATAACATCAAATTATGGATAGATATGATGTCTAAATTCAAAGCAACACTCTTTAGGAGCATTTACCTTTTCTCCTTAATTCCCGTTGATTTTTCCTCTTACTTAAAGAATAATACTGTGTGATGTTAAAGTTTCCATTTGCATGTCCTACCCATCAAAACCTGGGATCAATATAATGAAGTATTTAAAAAGAATCAAACAGCTGAAACATTCTTGTAACTTGATCAGAGTAGAAGGAGGTAATTTTTATGCTAATTCCCTTGTTTATTTAGCATTACACTTAAGGAGAATGGAGCTTTACACTTGGTTTCTGAGTAGAAGCAAACAGGTTTCTGAGAAGAAACAAACAGAAGTGGAATAGTTGTATGCGAAGATGTGTTTACATGTGTTCATAAAGTAATTTTGTTTTACAGGGTCTTAAAAAGCAGGATTGAGTTTCCTAAATGTAGACTTGCAGAGCTCTTTCAAGTACCCATCTGCTGCTCCTCTCCTTAAATGATTCTAGCTCCATGCAACTATCTGGAAAAATATTAAAGCATCTATAATGACATTAGTCACCCACTTTTAAAGAACCAAAATGCTTTTTTCTGAGTTAGAAATAAACACTGAATATATGAGAAATATGTCATAATGAAAGTGCAAGAAAGAAAAACATCTGTAAAGATTAATCAAAACCTTCTGCTTCAGTGACTACTAAAACATTTCTTCTCAGTTTTGGCTTTTATTTCTCACTTTATAAATTCATTTATGTTTTGATATTAAGAGAATTTTTCTTCTGAAGGCCAGAAAATAGATTTTAACAAGCTATAAAACTTTAACAGTCATAAATTTATTTTTACCCAGGAAATTTAGTGACAATTTTACTTAGAGATTGTTTCAATAAATCATGACTTTCTAAATTGAAAAATTTCACATGAAAGTCTGTGACTAATTCCATTTATGATATTTCTTTCAGATGTCACAATATACAGTGCTTCTATGAGACACAAAGAAGGAACTTCTATGTCATTGAGTTGGTATTTGCTATATTAACATAGACATCAGCTGCTTCTCATAAATCTCAGTGTAATATGTGGGAAATATCCACTGGTAACACAAATGGAATATTTATTATTTATTTAATTACAAAGAGAAAATTGTTTGTTTGTTTGTTTGTTTGTTTGTTTTCCCCTAGAGACAGGTGCTTTCTTCCTGGCTCTTGGAGAGCTTTTCTAACTATTGTGGGGAGAGGAACATCCTGATACACTATTTTCCTAGGCAATTTTCTTTTTTTTTTCTATTTGCCTTCTGTAGTTCTCTATAAAAAGTTGTTTAATCTTTCCTGACAGGAAATAATTTCTTTCAGTGTGCCAGGAAGTGAGTCGTTGAAATAAATCTGTGTGTTCTCAGAACGCATCACAATTGTCATAGTTCCTTTGAAAGTCTTAGTGTTTCAAGATTTGGGTTAAAGATTATCTTGCTTCCTATTCTTTCTTTTGTACTAGCTGGGGAAAAAAAAGTAAATCGTGGAGCCCAGCCTTACTATGGTTATGTCTTTCTCCCCAAAATATCTCAAAGCTGAGCCATATGATTACCCACTACACATACAAGAGTTTTATAAGCTCCTGAATTTTGTAAGTTCTCTGTGGAGAGTTCTTCCCAGTCCAAATCCATTCCAATTCCATTGACATTCTAAGTAGTCATATATATTGACTAAAATTTCACTGTCTCATGCTGTTTTTCATATGGAAACCAAACACGCAGACAGAGAAGGAGACACAGGACGTAGTGTTCCTGAGACCCAAATAGCTTTGACAACCCAGTTAAGGAAACACTGTTCAACATTAGAAATACTTCCTTTGTTACAATAGTTGCATGATTTCCAAGTATCTATCAGATATTTTGTATTTTTCAAACCTTTATAGTGCATATTATTGTTTCCATTTTTCAGACAGAGGTCTGGAGTCAAGAAGAGCTAAACAGCTCCTTTCAGACAGTTGTCCCAGGTATGGCAAATTCTGTCACCTTCATCATGTCCCAGGAAGCCATCCTCATTCCCTGAGTCCCTCAGTTCAGAGCACTGTGTTTCAATTCTTTTCCATTTAGGTTCTTTCTAAAATGACCTAGACATTTCTTCATGGGAATTGCTTCTCCCTCACAGCTGAAGTGTCGGCCCTTCCTGCTCCCCAGCCACCCAAGAATATTCTTCAGTACCCTGAGTGCCCTGTGCCTCCAACATAATCTTCCAAGTTTTGGAACTCAAGTACTGCTCGGACTATGTGTGGTTGTGGCATCAGCACAGCCACTAAGGCCTGGTGAAGAGTACAGGAGCAGTGACAGCCCAAGGACCCCAGTAACCCCACAAAGGCTGTGCTTGGCCCTGAAGCTGATGAGCATGGCAGCAGTCCCTGTAAGAGTGCTCTGCTCATGTGCAACTGCCTCACAAAATGTCAGAGAAGGATGTGTCAGATGTTCAGAGTACCACGTACCAAGCAGAGTCTGAAGGCAGGAAGCATCTCATAGAAAGACATAAGATACGGGAAACCTTCAGACATTAATTTGCCTCCGGTGTCTAACTTGAGATGTTCTGTCTTTATGAAGCAAGTCAACTTTATTTTCCAATCTAAAAAATGTGCAGAAGGAAAAAGTCAACCAGTGGAGTCGCTACGAGACACAACATTTTCGATACGTGAAGTACACTGAGATGTATAATCAAACTAAATATTTTTGGCAATTAGATGAAAAAAGTGCCAAAAAATCAAATATATGGATAGAAGATAAAGTCTATATGTAATGCCACTTTCTTAAAAATAGGTTTATACCTGAGCACACTGCTGAATATGATCAAAAATTTTGTTTTCCTTTAAAGCATTATGCAGATTATATATAAAATTTGATAAATTATTACATAAGTTACATATTGCATATTACAATTTAGTGCAGCTCCTTAAAAATCATGAAAGAGATTTCTCCTAGATTGCTTCGTTCTGAAGGTGAGGAGGTTCTTGAAATGAGTTAAGGTGATGACATATCTTCAGATGTCCAAATTATTACTGAGGATTTTATTCCTAAAATCCATTAGAAAAATGCCTTCTCAGATAAGACTTTATCTGAGATAATCTTTCCTTACCAATATTTCAATTTTTTTTTAGTTACCCGTGGCATATAATGAACAGAATTTAATTGTCTTATGTTCTGATCACCTGTGCCAAAATTATCTGAAAAGGCTCATTCACAGAACAAAGTGGAACTTTCTGAAACACTGGTTTTGCATTTGCAGTAGCTCTGAAGATCAGACAAAACGTGTCAGGAATTCCTGCTGTATTGAAACCTATAAGCTACAGGGACTAATGATGAAATCAAGAAGTTAATGATGCCCACTGATAAAAATTTTCTCCATTTTAATTCTAGTTCAAACCCATATTTAATCTTGAAAGATGATGAAAAGGACTTTCTTTTGAATTTTTCCACAAAATGTTTCTGCATAAGTGGTTTTCATCAAGACTAGCATATTGTAGGAGACTTTGTAACATGAAGCAGAAAAAAGATAGCCTTTTCTTTCAGCTTTGCTATCTACTTCAGGAAGAGAGAGAGAAAAATCAAGCTTTTATATTTTATTATTATTTTAGCTTGAAAAAGTTTTTGATAGGACTTTGTTCTTGAATCTGAAATAGCGCCTGAACTTTTAGGAGGTTTTAATAAAAGAGAAGGTCATAGCATCAGTGCAGTGATCAATATAAGGGATTGGGGTGTTCCCATATACATTCTCAAATAGCTTAAATATTATCTCAGTTGTTTCTGTGTCTTATAAACCAGAAATATAAACATGCAAATCAAGTTTCTGTTTTTTTTTTCTCTCTTATGGCAACATATGATATTATGCTAAAAGTTAAATTATTTTACTTATAATAAAAGGCAATAGGCTGTCACCTTAGCCCCTCAGAAGGATCTCACAGAGCCATTTTCACCTTGTTTGTAGGTGGTACAGAGGTCCCACCCCTGCCAAACATATGCTTAGGCATGGTTTGCCCATGGTAAAGCCACATGAATTGTTCCTGATACCTTGTTCTTCATGTGCCTCGCCAAGGATTCCTGGAAAATTTAGCCCATAACCTTTCCAGGTCCTGAAGTGAGTCTGCCTTCTTGTCTGCCCTAAAAAGGAGTGTGAGTGATGTCTGCCTTTTATTTTCCTGACAGGAGAGACAGACATCACTGATGTTTCTGCTTTTGAATGCCTTAGATTGTTAGACTCTTGCTTTTAAAAGATAAATCAGTGCCTTAGATTCATCTTGCATGAAACTGCAAGTCTTTTTCTGTAGATGTATCTATGATAATTTCTAAGGAGAACAATCAGAGTTATGATTAAAGATTCAGATCACTCATTGACATGAACACTGTTTGCAGTAATTGAAGAATTGCCAATACTTGAAGAGAAAGAAACATACCTGGAGAGGGAAAATAACTATATCTTCAAATATTCGATTGAATGGTAAGTTTTCTTGCATGTTTACTGTATTGAAGATGGAAAAATATATGAAGTGCACATAATATATATATTATTTTTAATGATTTTTAATATGTCAATCAAATTGATAGTTCTGTACTGGTTTCTTGTTTCCTTATCAGCTATCTCTCTGTGAGATAGCTGAAGTGAACTTCATATATGTTCACTTCTGAATTACACTTGAAACTGAACTTAGTGTAAAATAAATTGTTGCTACATATATTCATTTGCACCTAAGTCACAAGCTGTAAATAGAACAAGTTGTAATCAAGACTTGTCTCAGCGTGTACAGTTGTACATAACGGTAAAACTGAGATTAGTGTGTGTATTAAAATGGATGAAAGGATGCAGTGTTATGAACTACTTGCATTATTTTAAAGAGAAAAAAATTCTATTAGTGACTCTTCTGCCAAAACCTAGCCACTGAGACTCAAATTCTTGAAAGAGCTGGTTCAGTTGGGAACTATATTGGCAACTTATCTGAATGAATTAACTTAGAATTAATTTGAATGAATGTAATTTGAAATAATGAACTTTGAGTTTATACTATGTTCAGTTACAGCTTTCAATATTCCAATAAGAGACACTTGCTTAGAGAGCCTCATGCAAGCCCTGAGAAGGGGAAGGCAGTATGTCTACATGGTAATTCTGGAAGCTGCCTTCTTGTTCCTCCCACAAATGTGGGATTTTAACCAGTGCTATTTGCAGTCTACAGTAGAGTATCACATGACAGCATCTCAAATAAAACTTCAGTCTTATTTGTTTGCTTCATTCTGAGACTGATCAAAGCAAGAGCAAACAGATAATGTAGTGAGATAGAATGTTCTGTAAAACACAGATATTTATAGAAACAGAAATGGGAATAAAACCCAAACAATTACTTCATTTGTTGAATTAAATTTTACAAATTTCCTTCTTAGTACTAATCTCTCTTGACTTATGTTTTCCTTGAAAATAATAAGATGTCAGTTTCTGCAGGACAACAGTTGTTAGAATACTAGTAATTTTAAATGCTTTATTTTACTTTTTTTCTATTATATCTCAAAATACACCAGTCAGTAAAAGAAAAAACTGTTGAAATTCCATGAAACCTCTGAAACAGAGTGGCAGAGAAAAGGGCACAGAGTTTTTTCATAAATAAAGCAGTTTGATTAATTGATTGGTTTTTGGCTGTCTTTTATTAATAATTAGATATATAAATTATCATTTCAGTATGAATATTAATTATTTAAACACCTTCATAGCAACAGTATATATCATAGGTATGATATATAGAGCATAATATTTATTTAATTAAATATATATATATTCAACCATGAATCATTAACTCAATATTTAGCATTCACCTTCCTCATTGACTTCAATTAACTAAGGTCTTCTTAAATATTGAGCTTTAGTACTGTGCAACTAGCTTTAGCTATTTTTCTGATGGGGGTAGCTGCAATATAACCCCTATGGAACATTTGCAACACAATGTCTTCCTTCTGTACTTAAATACCTATCCTTCAAAATCTGAGATGAAGAAACAGGTGATTTAAAAAATGAAGTTTGCTTCTCTCCAAGGGATTTCTGACTCATGTCTGAGAATTACTGCTTTGAAACTGCTGTGTTTCAAACCAAAAGTTTCCATTATTTATTACGCCTTCTTTAATTTCTTGGTCTTGTGAGATACTGGTTTGTCTTTGAGTTAGAGCTTTTTAGTTTTGACCTTAGCAGACCTTTGAAGATGTAAGATTTTCCTGTATGAACTACACTCTTGAAACAATTTTTTGAAGAAAAGTTGAGTTGTCCTTTAATATTCAAGTTCATCAATCTCTTGTGCCATAACACTAAATTTAGATTATATTTATTTTTTCTTCTCATATTGGTTTTCTAAATTAATTTCCTAGAAATTGAACTCTCTTGAGCTCTCTTGGCCAAATCTTGCCTAGAGATCATACCATTGTGCATTTAGTGTTGTAGGCTCCCCCTTTCTGTCCCAAGAGCAGAATAAGAGCCAAAAGGCAGTATTTTCTCATAGCATCAGGTTCGTGTTCCCTTCAGGTATAGTCTTAGAAAGAATCATGAGCAGATAAAGAAGGAGGAGCTTGAGTATCTGCCCAAAATCAGATGGGATGTTTCTCAGCCTAGCCACCTGACATGGCTGCATTTCATTTGCACAAAATGACCAAATTATCACAAACTATCAAGGCAAAGCCTTGAGTTTCTGTCCAGTAAAGAATGTAACATAGGAAAAAAGAATTTTAGAGATTGTACAAAGTTTGATCAGTATACATATGTTTTTAGTAGAAATCAGATGTAGTAAACAATGTTGTCAGCATTGGGGTTTTTTCATATTTTGTTTTGTTGATGAAATATTTTTGTTACCTTTTACTGAAGTGTGCCCTCAACTAATATTAAGATCTAAATTAAACTTTTCAATTTTCTACTATTGTCTGAGCTCTTTGCAGATCTTCTGATATGATAGATGATATATTTAGTATTATCAATACAATACTTAATTCAGAGTCAATACTTAGTGGTTTGCATTATAAACACTGTTCAAATTGGAGTATCATCTGGCATATAAAAGTGCTAACAGGTTTTACCAGAAGGTTGTGGGTTTTATATTTTTAAATTTTACTTTATGGAGTTAACAATTACAGAGGCAGCGTCAGTTAAATAAGACAACAGAAACTGTATAGTTAATTATTATGATTATGACGGTCTACAGTCTAGATATGGTTTTAAAAAATGTCAATAAATTATTTTATAAACCCCTTGATTTCTTGCTGCATTTCTCTGGAGTAACTCAGTATCTCTGGATAACTGTGATATTGTTCACAGGAAAGTTATACAAATCCCACAGGAAGACTAGATGGCCACACTGATTTTTTAACTTTTTTTTAAATTTTGTGTAAGTATATGGCTTACTTAAGTTGTCACAAGAACAAGAGATCATAAAATGGCCTGGATTAGAAGTGGCCTTAAAACCAATCTTTTTGCCACTCTTCTGCCATGGGCCAACATTCCACTAGATTATGTTGCTCAAAGATGTCCCTGTTCATAGCAGGGGGTTTGAAAGAGACAATATTTAAGATGTCTTCCAATATAAATCATTATTTGATTATACGATTCCATTCTAAAATTTGTGAAGTCTCATATCCTGTTAAATACACCAGTCACAATCCAGAAATCTTACAATATGGGAATAGTCTAGATTTAAAGAAATGTGGCCTTTAAAACTAATTTTAATTTGTAAAAGGAAGCCTTTTATAGTTGTTTTCTGGTTTGCATTGTGTGCACACTAGTACAAATAATTTATTTAGTAATAGTTAAGATATGATGCTATAAAAAAGCCCCATTGCTTCAGTGTTTAATACTAGAGCTAAATTTAGAAATAATGAAACTAGCCTAAGCTATAGCACTTCATTAAACTTTGGCTCCAAGGAGTCTGAGCTATTCTAGCTTACATGCACTGAAATGAAAGGAAAATTCAAATTAAAGTTGTTCATATATGTATGTTTGTAAGGATTCATTAATTCTGCTCTATCTATGTAGCAATCAGAAGAATAAAAGTATACAGTATTCCGAGTAGTTACCAACTCAGCATAATTTGTTCAAAGTACTTTGTGGGACAATTTCTCCAAGAGTTTTTTTGACATGTGTTCATTGTGTAATAATCAAGAATGCTTAATCCCTGTTATGTTAGAGGAGGTGGTAAGCAGAATGTCTTTCTGGTAAACAATCTAAGACTTAGATGAAAAGACTAAATATTCATTTATTTGAATAAGAACTGCAGATGCATACGCAGAATAGGCCAAGACATAAAGTGAAGACATTTTGGAGTGAGATCAGCAGGGAGACACCAAGATTGTTGAGGAGGTTGATCCATGCACCGTGGGGGGGAAATGGTGAAAAAATGGGGAATGTTGATCCTGGAGAAGAGAGGCTAGGGCATCCTACAAGCACCTCATGCAAGACTCTAGAGAAGATAGAGTCAAACTTTTCAGCTATGCCAATGGAAAGCGAGAGAAAACAGACAAAAGTTGGAACATAGCATAAGAAAGTGAAATAAAAGCTTTCTATATAAGAAAAAAATGCCATAAATGTGGTCAAGCACTGTAACAGGCTTCCCAGAGAGACTGTGGAACCTGCATCTTCAGAGATAGTTAAAAATCAACTGGACATGGCCTTCTCGATGTGCTCTGATAAAAGGTTGGACTACCTGACCTCTGGAGATCTTTCCTGACCTATATGAGTGCGATGCATCTTCCATGTAAGAAGAATCTTTGAGAAACATGGGAGATTTTAATTGTATTCCCTTTCCTGTTGCAGCAGGTAAGGAAAACAACTGTAGAAGCATCTGGCCAAAAATGAGACTTTGACTAATTTTGCTTATGCTTCCAGTCTCTCAAAAGGTAAATAATATAAATCAGATTCCATATAAATTGCTGAAGATCTTAAAAAAGGTTCAGAGCAACTCCAGATTAACAGAAGAATTCTGATCTGTTGCTTTGCTAACAAATGGATTAATTCTGGTAGGCTAGATCCAGGCAAAATAATTCTGACTGCATTGAGGTCAAATGTAGAAGGTTCAGCCCTAGGTAACAACACAGACTGTCTACCCTTGAGACATAGCCTGGTCTCCTTTAAAATTCTCTCACTGCTGCAGGCATTTCAAGAAGTGCTCAAGGAAACTGAAGCATAGATTGGTTTAGGTGATGACACGACTAGCAGTCTGTAGACCAAAGGAATTAACAGAGTATGCCGTGCACTGAAGCAGCATACCTGTATATCCCACAACATAAACTTGCAGTATCAAGGAGAGACCAAGATGCAGACCTTGAAGAAGGAATAACTTGTCCCTCACTGATGCTTTGACTCCTAAGTAATATGAAAGAATCTCTTTTACAACCATAAAGAAGCAAACAAGCTCCTTTCCCCCCCAAAAAAATTATTTCAGTTTGAGATCTAATAACTTGTGGGACTTCTGAATTTTAATCTCCTAGAGGTATTTGCCCACATTATTACATTTGAGTTATCTAATTTAGGTGCTTAACTCCCAAAACATTCAAACATCAAAGCTATTTTTCCTCTATATTGACTTTTTGAAAAATCAAGGCAGAAGAATTAGATTATCAGAATCTCAATGGCTCACATTAGCATCTCACATTTCAAATATGGTAGTACCTAGGAACATAGAATGGACTGCACAAAGCTTTCATCACCTTGGCCCATTCTTATGAGCAGAAAAGGAATGATTCAATAAGGAGCATTTTTTACCAATTTTACCTGTGCAGAAATCTACAGATTCTACTGGACAGAAAGAGTGAATATGCAACTCACTTGCAAATCTCATCTTGAAGTCCTGATTTTGAGGTTGAACCCCAAATTTAGCTCAGAATATACTGTACAAAATCTGAATGAGAGATTTTTTCATACTTTTTATAGTTACTAGGTATTTTTAAGAACTTTTATAAGATACTTCTCTCTACATGTTTTAGAGTTTGGTTTTACAGGTTATGCTGAACTAGGACAGTGCTTCTACTGTGATGGTTTCCTGTGTAAGACTTTTCTGCCCATAGCCAAATTTCCTTCTGTCTTCTAGCACTAGTTATTGCAAAACTTTGCAAGACATGGCAACAGTATGCTCATTGAATCCATCTTCTTTCAGAAAATAGAAACATTTTTGTGATTTTGAGTAAGCTCAGATGCTTTTGAATCTACTGCCTAAAATATGTATCTTAAAATGTTACAACTTCATTCCCATTAAAGCTTTTCAACAGAAAAATATAAATGAGATTGGTAGTATGATTAACACTATGGCCTGAGTTATACTTTGATGTTTATTTCTGTTTCTGAAGTTACTGTTCAATCTCAAATTACCCAGAAGTTTGTATCCAGACCAAATTTCTGCAGCAGGATTTCATGGGAATGGTGGTTTTGGCTATTTTTTTTTTTTTTTTTTTTTTTTTTTAAATTATTTCCTTATTGCTAGCAAACAATTTCTTTCTCTTTTTCTTCTGCATTCCTGAGCAACATCTGGAGAAAACAAGAGTCTGGGTGACTTCCAATTTTTTTTCCCATGTGTTTTCTTCTTCATGGCAAAAGCAAATGCAAAATCAAAGAACCAACAATTTCTATATTGGATCAGATACTCAGGTACTGTATTTCAACCAAGTTTCTAAAAGAAATCTTATCTCTTTTGCATTTGCCATAAAAAGGGAACAATTTCTCTTTGCCCATCTACCATTTTAATACTGTAAATGACATTTCTGTAAGATAAAAATTAACATAAAAACAACATTCCTGAAGAAGAGCAAAGTCCACAGTACACAAAAAAAAATGTTTTGTTTTCAGGAACAGTGATTAGTCTACACAAATTAATAATCTTGACTACTGTAATTGCATCTTGAAGTCCTTTCCAGAAGAAAAGTTTGGAACTCCTCCTTCAGCATCTTGAAACTGTATATATGAATGGTTTTACAGAAAAGTTTGGAAGAGAGAGGGAGAGTCCTGATGTAAAATAGCACCTGGGATGTCACTTATATTCTTTGCCATTAACAAATTCAGTTCACTTGCTACCTTCCTTATTTCACTCTACAGTGCACTTCTGAGATATATATATACATTGTCATGTTTTCCTTCAGTACTGTAACTTTTACTATAAATTGTCTTTAATGATGTAAATATCTTCCACATGAGATCTATTTTCATTAATAAATGAATTTTTAAAGTTTGTAATTAATAAAAAGACATTTGTATATAATTAGTCACCTCCTCTACCTTGCTTATCAGAACATTCAATGATTCATAACATAGGATTCAGAATCCTGTATTCATATACAGCTGCTGCAGTATATAGATAATTCCTCAGAAATTAATGTTGAAATAAAGTCTTCAGGTTCAGCTTTTTTCTTTCAAATTGTAACTGGCATGCTTAACTTTCCATTTGACTATAACACCTGCAGTTTGAATTATATTGCTAAAATGATATTCAGTCTGTGTTATGCTATATAGCATCTGCTGCAGTTTTCTTAACCTTGAAATGCACCATACAGATGTCTTATTCCTGATTTTCCTCTTTAATGAGGTCAGTGTCTTCTACAGTCTCAAACAGTATGTGAAATAACATTATTAGATGTACGCTGTTATGTGCAGAATTAGAAACTGAATTAGAAAGCAGAATTAGAAAGAATCCTTCCCTTTCCTCTTCTTGCCCTCCTTTTTCCCTCCCCCCCACCTCCCCGCTCCCTCTCCCATCTCCCTCTCTTTTCCTCTCTTTGTCTTGCCCCACCTCACCTCTAGTTTCAGTCATATTCCCAGGGCACATTTTCTCATTACTTGTACGTCATTTCAATATTTTAAATGACATTTATTTTGGGGAGATGAAATGCAGCACAAAAACTACATTACCAATGAATAGACAATACATAGCTTTTTGCCCTATCACCTTTTTCTCCTGTCTGTCTCTGTCCCTAGCCCTTTATCTTTTGATTGTTTTGATATGCATGAGCCTTCTTAAAGGTAACATAAGTTGTTCTACAAATTGTTGGTTCCATCAATTTCAGTGTCAGGTTGAAAATGCCCTCACAGAATGTGATGGGAAGATGAGATCAGAAATTGATTTGAATTTAATTTAAACTCCGTGACAAGAAACGAATGATGTTTTGAATCAAATTAATCCAACTGGTTTTTTTTCTTTTCTATTCTGTAAAACATCTCCAAAAAAGACTTTGGATTTTATCTTTATTGGAGGTTTCTTAGTTTGAATTTTGTGTGTGCATGTGTGTATTATGTTCAGTATATTGTTCCAAAATGTTTAGGTATAGAGTGCTTGTGGCTTTTGTCCCTTTATGGTTTTGGAGGACTTTATCCCCTGGATCAAAGCCTGGATTTTATCATTCAATTGCTAGCAAAAATAATAAAAACCATGTGGTGCATTTCATCTTCTGACAGGGATGATCTGCACAGAGGAAATTGTACTTGAGAAGATTAAATTATTTTCTTCCACCTGTATAATAATGAACCTTACTCTTGAAATTACCCTTTCAGTTGCAAGAAATAGCTTGAGGGTTGAACAGAAGATTTTAAGACAACCATTAGCAATCAATGCATATTGTACCTAAAGCTAAGTATATTATTTAAGGTGATTCATTGAGAAAAGATCCATGAATGGTAATGTAACCTGAAATGTGGGACTATGTTCTGGGTATCATACAAGTACAAATATCAGAAAGGCAGAATGCTCATCAATAAGATAACCTGACTTGGCAGCTTATTTCCCATGGCAAGGAACCTGCTATGGATGTGTGAAAGAATGGCTGCACATTCAATATCTTGCTACTTCCTCAGTTGTTACAAATCTATGATTTGGAAGTTCTGAGATTTCTGTGTACTGCTGTACACTGCCATTACATGACTCCCTCTTGAAGTTGTTATGTTTATTTTCTGACACTCATCATCTTGCTCTGCATGTTTTTGAAGCCAGAGAACATAAACATCATTGGAAAGGAATTTTATATTATTTTAGACACTCAAATCTGCCACTTCCAGAGTTCATCCTTTCTAAACTGTATCCCTTATCTAGTCCTCCTGCAAGGACAAATTGTCTGTCTGCTTCTTTTCAAATAATCTTTGGGTTCCAGGAAGAGGAAATCAGTAAACTACTGAAGCAGAAAGACTGTTAGACTGGAAAGATTTTGCAAGTAATGAGACATTGTTTAATTGCAGCTTTGCTATGGTAAATTTGAAACTGTAGACAACACCACTCTGTCTTGTGCTGCTTCTGTCCACAAATCTTTAATATTTGCATAGAAGAAATCTTGGCTGCATAAAGGGCTGTTTGAACTGTATTGCCCATTAAAAAGTCAACTGTACATGGAAAAGGGTCTTTCAAAGGACACAAACTTTAGGGTAACAGGAACGTTTCTTGCATCATTTTTAAAAAACACAAAATCTCAACTTCAAAGTCCTTGGTTATATTCTTTTCTTAATTGACTACGAGATACGACATTTTTGATGTGCTGGTGGTAAAACAACATTCCCTCAGTATAATGCAATTCTGGGATGACTTCCCAGAACTGCATTATACTGAGGCAGTGTGGCTCAGTTTTCATACACTTACATGTTCCAAAATATGGGTTAGTATGTTGGAAAGCAAAATCTTATGAATTAATGTACTAAAATGGTTGGGTACCTTTTTTATTACTTCAACAAAAGCAAGAATGAAACAGTTAGTTTCATCTTTTTTTTTGCTGTAAAATCCATGTCAGGATTATCTAAATAGTTCTACATATGTTAATGACATATAAAAAAACTCTTCAAGATTATCAGCTGTATAGCAGAAAAAAGGATGCTCTTGTTATGTTTGCCTAACCAGGTTTGAAGATGAACAAAGAAGTTAATAAATCTGAAATACTTAGCTACTGGTAAATTTTGACAACAGTCCCTATACACGGTGTACACTCAAAAACTGTATTCTGCTAATGCAGCATAATATTTGTCCCTGCTGTGCAGTGATGTGCTGGTGTTGGCCACCAAACTCAAGTTTGGCTAGAGTTAGTTTACTTCACAGTAGCTTGCATGGGGCTTTGTTTGGATTTGTGTCGAAAAAGTGTTGATTAGCCAATTCTGCTCTAGCTATTGCTGAACAGTGCTTATACAGTCACGGCCTTTTCTGTTTCCCATGCAGCCATGCCAGAGTGAGGGCTAGGGGTTCACAAGAAGATGGGTGGGAAAACAGCTGGGGCAGCTCACCCCAACTGTCCCAAGGGATAATCCATACCATCGGATGTCATGTTATTAAATCAAAGGAATATTAGTACAGAAAAAAGTAACAGAAGTGTTTGGGCATCTGATATTAAACAGAAGATAAATATTAGAGTAAAAATTATGGTAACTGCAGTTCATTGAATAGGACAAATTTGGGCCTGGTCACAATTATTTTTCAACTAATCTTATTACAGCTAAATTAGGAATATAGGTATGATGATATAGCTTGTCCTCTTTTAAATGTTTTCTTATTTAATAAAAAACATCTGAATATTTTCCACTTTTATGCATATGGGAGACTTTCCCTAGGGAAGTCTGCGCTGCAGAAATACCACAGAAATTTTTGAAGCAGTCTAAATCATTAGTTTATTATTAGGAGACAGCCCTTGGCCTGCAGTTCCTGATTGACTTCTGCTCTTTGTCACCCTATATCCATTATTTGTTTGCTTTCAGATTGAAGGTAGTTAAATCTGGAGTTCTGAGGTGCTCCTGCTCTCACTTTCTGTTACAGTAGATTCCAAGTGTGTATGCAGAGCAATAAGGAAGCTTTGGCTTTTTTTCAGCACTGATCATTGTCTTTAGCTGTAGCATTCCTAGGCCGTGTATTCTAGACAAGCAGGCCTTTAACAGATGATGGCTCCTGTGCTCCAAAGGTACACTTTGTTATAACTGGGAGTACAGGAGAAGGCCTTTACATACTGATAACTTGTCCTAATATGTGGCTGGAGTATGGCTTGGGTTTTCACCAAGACACAGGAACCAGAGAAAACAGTCTTTTGCAGCAATGTAGATATGGCTTTTATTTGCTTGACAGATACGGAATTTGGTGATGAAGTAAATGGAAAGTCTGTAGATCAAATCTTGTATCACTATAACATGGACAGAGGTAATTAGGATGCAAATAACAAGGGTCATGTGCCAAATGATCCCAACCTTGAATCAGAGAAGCAAATTTGAAAAAGTATCCCATCATACGGTTTAGGTTTTCGCTTTTCTTTTGTGAATGCCATCAAAAGTGTCAACTGTGTTACTTTATAACACATTTTTTTTTTCTTGGTGTTTTAGAAGATCATGATAGATCACACAGATCACAGCTCCATTAATTCACAACTTCTTCTCTGGAGTTTTCCCCATTGAATGTCTGATATTCCCTTCTGCTGTTTCAGTAGAAAAGGATTACCTTGTGTGTGTTTCACTCAAGAGTTCTTTGTCTTCAGCACATTCTACATGACACTGACCAATTTGTGTTGAGCAAATTAGTTAATGGATTCAACAAATGAAGGAAAACAATTAATTTTCAGAAGCATTCAATATTGAACAGGGGAAACTGATTCTTTACATACAGCCTTGTCAAAGTTCTGTGAAACAAAGCTAACACAACTAGAAAAAACTAAGATGTACACATTCAGCATCAAAATCACAGGTGAACAGCACAGTCTGAAATCATTCTCCATATTATAGTTTTGTTGGATTTTGTTTGTTTGTTTGGGTGGTTGTGTTTTTTCCTTGTTTTTTTTTTTTTAATTTTTAATTTTTTTTTTTTCTGGATAACTTATCTTAGAAGTACTAAAATATTGGTTAGAGGAAGTGATTGGAAAAAAAGCCATACCGGGTGAAATTGCATAAGCATTTCTACAAAACAAATAAAAAAATATGGGTATGGGTTTGTCCTTCACACTAAGAAAACTCTCTTTTCACCTTTCTGTCCCCAAATGCAGTTTCACAGGTCGTTCTGATCTCTATCATACTAGATATAATCAGTTTTCAAGGTGATTTACAGAGATCACAAGTATTTATCAAATCCTTTTTGCTGTGCAATATGAATTATTGACAGGCTCAAGGCCCACCATGCTGGTTATTTCAGTCAGAGTAAATAGGTGATGATGTGCTTTTGTGTGTAGAGAGCAGACTGACAGAAATGGGAACAAAAGTATGAGGACAGTCAGAGTACAGTTATAAATATCGAAATAGAAAATTAAATGACAGAGGGAAGACTGTCAGACACAATAAGCAAAACCAAAGAAGTATACTGTAAACCAAACATTAAATGTTTTTGTTTTCTGTTCTTTGTTTTTCAAGTCTGTTATGGTTTATGAAAAATAAAGCCAAAACTATTTCAAATTTTTCAACTTAGAGAGTTTCCATAAGGATTATGGGGTACTAGGCAAAATCCAGCCTGTGCATGTAAAGCTTTATAAGACTTTTACTTTGGCTTTTGCTGGGGTTGTTTCTATAATGACCAAGTTAGGCGTCATTCACTTTGGTTTTGGTGAAAATGGTGCCAGCATTTTCCACTATTTTGTCTGGTACTAAATAAACTGGGCTATTACAATTTCATCTCCTAATGAAATAAACGTATATTCATTTTACTCCTCCCTTTCCCTGTTACTGATGCATAGTAAAACTGAGGAATTTTACTGATGGCAACAGAAAACATCACAAAACACTATAACCATCTCATTTCACAGGAAACAAGTTTGACTGTTCTAATTTTGCACCTTACATGTGTTTTAGAGATTGTTTCCCTTCCAGTGATTGCCTACCATGACAGATGTTTAACAGGAACACTGGTATTCTTGTTTTCCATTTCATGCCAAAAAAGCTGGTGTGTCCTTTATGAAACAATATACAAAAAAATACAAAGCTCTATTTTGAAAATCCTATGTCATCATAATTCAGTCCTTCAGACATTTCTTAGTGCTGCTCATTAAGTTTATTATCACAAATGAAGTTTGTACAATCCCTGTTTTGACTGCTGTGTTGACTCACGCATAATAGAGTAAGAAATGTCTAATAGTGATGTAATCCCACGGGGAGCATCTTTTTGCTTTTGAAGTAATGCAAATAATATTCTGTGTTGCATTAAATTAGCATGAGGCTGATAAAGGGTAAAACCTATCAGCTGTATCCTTCCCAATTTTGCTGTTCACTGGTAGTGCTAGCTGTTGCTGCAAGAAGTTTAGAATGATAAACCTGATGAAAAAGTCCTTTAATAGGAGTTCTACAGCTAACAATTGTCATGTCATGACAAAAAAAAAATCAAGAAAATTTAAATAATTCAAAAAGTCATTTATATATTCCTCTTGACTATGTGAAATATTAAATAGAGAAATACTGTCAATCTTTAAACAATATCTGTCATAAAACATGTCTCATTGATCAGCTTTTGCAACTACTTATTTTGGGTATTTTTTAATAGGCTATCAAACTTACTTTTTAAGTTCTTTGGAGGGGGCTTTGATTTTTGTTGTGATTGTTAATTTTTAATTTTTTTTCTTTTATTTAAGGTAAGTTGCATTGACTGAGGCATGAGATATAATAAAGAATGTCCATAGATTAAAAAAATTAATTATGTGTAAGGATCACAACCAGCTGTCCATTTTGGGAGAAGGAAGCATCTGCATCCCCATGTCATAGTTTAACATGGCAGGCAGCTAAACACCACACATTAATTTTCTTACGTCCTGGCCTCAAAGTGGGATAGGGAGATAATCAGAACACAAAAAGAAACATTTTTGGGTTGAGATAGACAGGTTAATAGGACAGAAAATAGCTACTACTACTCCTACTACTTGTACCACTACTACTACTACTCCTACCACTACTACTACTGCTACTCCAGCGAACAACAAACAACAATGAAAGAATTATAATATACAAAAGAAGTGATGAACAACATAATTGTTCACCACCTGCTGACCAGTGCCCATCCTAACCCTGAGTAGCAGCTTCTGGACAACTTTCCCCCTAGTTTAAATGCTGTCATTTCCTAGGTAATATTCCTTTTGCCCATTGGGACCAGCTGTCCTGGGTACAGATCCTCCCAATTTCTTGTGCCCAGCAGCCTCCTCACTGGCAGGGCAATAGAATAAGCTGAAGAGCCCTTGTCTCAGAGTGAGCAGTACTTAGCAACAACTAAAACATCAATGTGTTATTGGTCTCCTCCAAATAAACACAGCACTGTACAAGTTACTGGGAGGAAAATTAACTGTATCTGTACTGACACCAGGACACACAGCTAAATAAAATTGGTCATCCAGTTATTCTTGACTTACTTAGACTCATCATAAACTATTTGTTTAAGTAAGCTTTTTATTTATTAATTCTTACCTTTACAGTCTGTCTGGTATAAAGTATCAAGGACTGTTCTTCCCTGTTTTCCCATTTTGGGTAAGAATAAATTATGTTGTTCTTTCCTGAACTGCTTAACTTTCTTTAAAAGGTATACTAGCTACTCCACCTAGCATTTATAAGGTTGGTTCCTGGTCCCTTTGCATCCATTCCCTGTCAAGCTCACACTATCTTCCTCCCAGTAGAAACAGGAGAACTATTTCTTGAATATACCAGACCGAACCATGAAGCATAAATCAGCCCTCCTTGCCCTAAATATCCATAAGAAAATGTATGTTTACTCCTACATGAGTCCATGAATGCATGAAAAAGTGTTATTTAATGTCATTTATGTTAGTAATTTAATCACTGTGGACAAACAGCTACAGTAGTTTCACCATGCTTCGCACTTCCTCTCCACTGTTGCTGTCATAATCACAGTATCAAAGAATCACAAAGAATGTGCTGAGTCGGAAGGCACCCTCTAGGATCATTGAGTCCAACTCTTCCCCTGCACAGCATTGTCTCAGAGAACCATACCATGTACCTGAGACCATTGTCCAAACACTTGAACTCTTTCAGGCCTGTCTTTCAATTCAGCTCTTCACGAGCCCAGAAAATTTCCCTTAATATCCAAAGTCAAATCATACAATGTGTTAAGTCTCTTTGAAAATTGTCTAATAAAAAAATGGAATGAATTAGAGTTATTTTGAAATAGCCCAATTGTACTATTTCTCAACGAGTCATTCTGATAATAACAAAACATTCTATCTGCTTTCAAAACCTGGTGAACAGTTTGGCAGAAGGTACCTCTAATTTACCTGATACTTGCAGTATTTCTAATAAAATCACATGAAATACCTCCTTTCTTTCATATGACTTGCAAGATTTAAGAGTTGTTTTTTCATTCTCCTATTATTTAATTTTTCCTGCTCATACAGCCTGAAAGGCATTGAGTTATTTATCATTCACTTACTACATCTGTGTTGTGGGAACCAGTGGGAACTTCTTTTTTGTAACAAAATGCAAAAGTATATTAGATTGGTTTAGATTAGATAGATGGCATGCACCTGACTGTGTACAGAATAATTTGGTTGTGACTTTATTTGATCTAAATGAAGTGAAAATACTTACCTTGATCAATCAGACTGAATAATAATGATGCACTTTACAGTGACTAAAATCAGTTTTCCCAGAACTGCACCATGTGGTTTCATCCTCCAAACCAGACTGGAGAAATTGCTCCACTGCTCTTACTCCTGACAACTTTATTTTCCTCTGTTCAATTTTGCAAAGCTCAAAAGGAATTCTGGAAGTTGTCTGTCTCATAAAACATTAACTAGGCCTCTCTCCAGGAAAATTTTTCCACTATAATGTTCCGAAAGAGTGCAAAATAAAATGGACAAGGAAAACACAGTGATTTGAATAAACAATCATATTCACTAGAGATTGCTTATAGGCACACAGGGTACAATGAATTTTAGTTTACACTCAATTTAAATAAATGATAGCTGTTGTAAAGGAGGAAGAAACTGTCCTGTAATATTGACCTAATGCATTAGCCTGATCTTAAATTGCTCTAAATTTAAATAGAGTTTACTTTGGGACTTACTTGAAACTGTATTCTGACAAAACATTGAACAAAATCACATATTCTAGTAAGAAAAGTTTCAAGGAAGGAAGGTTTACCAAATGCCAGCTCAAGCCTTGTTAAAATATGTGTGTGAAAACAAGCAAACTCATAATATAAAATTTACCTTTCCCCAAAATGCTCCTTAAAATATTTATAAATATTAAAAATTAATGATATATGTTAGGAATTGATACCTGGCACCACCCCATAATTTTTAGACAATTTTAGGTGATGTAAGCGGGAATTGTTACAGCTAAAATCATGATGATGATTAAATCACTCATTTAAGTAATTATTTATTTATTATTTAGTAACATTTTTATAAGCTATTCTTTCCCCTTCCTGTTTCTTTCTCCTTTCAGCTTTTTCCTGCTGAGAAACCTCTCTTTTTTATGGGGAAACATTATAAACAAAAGCACTTAGAGCAATACTATCGGTACCAACACTTAAAATAACAGCACTCCTTAATGAACAGCTGAAGAGACCCAGTGGTACCAGACTGGCATATCAATAAGATTCCTTCCTTTTACAGAACAGTTTTCTCCAAAAGTGTCCTAAAGTGCTGTGGTGTTAAGTTTTTCAGTGACTGTGTTTGCTAAGCATGCAGCCCTTTTTTATATCCTTTAAGAACTTTATAAGTGTCCTGTAAGTACATCCATTTCTTTACTAGGGTTTCACTCAAAATGTGGAGAGAATTGCTCCTTTCTTTTTCCTTCTCATCTACTGAGATGACCTACCCTGCCACACTGGTGACATGCCCAGTATCTAATAGTACATAGACTGCAAATATCATATCCAAAATACAAAGTCGCTGTTCATGAAAAGCAAACATAAAGTCCTAATTCAAAACTTACTGAAGCATTGAAATCCCTGGAGAGAAAAAAAAAGAAAAAAAATACCGGTTTCAGTGACCATGGAGAAAGCCAAGACATGCAAAAAATATGTTCATTGTAGTACTACTGTACAGAACATTAAGGTACATTCATTGCAATGAATGCAAGTAATGGACAGTGGAAGCCCATAACAATATACTGAGCAGGGAGAACAGTTCTCACAGTGTAAGTGGGGTTGTAGGAGCAATTTGACAACGGAGAAGGTCACATAGCAGATTATTATCAGCTTGCTCTTGCAACACAGAATGTTATTTAATAGAATGTGTGCGGTGGATTGAGTCAGGATGAAGATTCTCTGATTTTAACAGAAATAAATAAAAATGAGATGACAGAGAAGGTGGAGTTATAGAGTGCTTCAACAAGGGTGAATGTGAAATTAAATTAGGGCAGTCAGTGACCATATTGCAGAAATATAAAAAACAAATTCCAAATGACAAAACAGAAGATGATTTTACTGTTAACATGTCAGACTTCCAAAGACAGATACTGTTGGAAAGATCACAGTTCTAAAGACAGAAAGTAGGTACACCATTTAGTGCTTTAGGTGTGATGCATTTTCCTCTCTCTGTTTTGAAGGAGATCGAAAAGAAAATTGTACTACATTCTCCTAAGGGACTGATATGATGAATGACAAATTAAACAAATTATAGGTAACATCAAGTTCTTGATTCTTGGAGTAAAATATTTAGTAGTTTTCTATAAGGCCTGACATTTAAGACTACAGATTTTGTTGAGTAGCTAATTTCCCTATAATATAAATGAAGACCTCAAATTCCACATATTGTGCAAGAAACTACCTTTTAGGTGAAGGCAGAGAGATATATCAGAAATCCCAGTGACCTGTAGGGCCGTCAGTGTACATGTTTGTGTGTGTATATTTTTATCTCTTCAAGAGCCAGAGATGGTAAGTGCACTGTGTGAACCAGTTGACTAAACAGACTGGTGACAGCTGATGTGTTCACTCTTACTTGAAAATGAAGCAGTTAGAATGACTGATCTCTGAAGGACTCCTACATCTACAAACCATGAGGGTCCAATTTCATACTTTTTAAGATCTGTGAGTGTCCTCATTACCCTAATTTTTCAAGCTGCCACCTACCCCATTCTAAGATGGGGATACCATGCATTTCTACATCTGAAATGCTGCTCCTGCAAGCAGTTGCTGCCAGAGAAAGTGGCACTGAGACCAAAACCAAGTGTTGATTTTTAGCTGATTGAATTTCTGGGGGAATCAACAAATTGACCTGCCTCACTGCTTGCCTAGCCAAAATGCAGGAGGCAGAGGGGAATTTTCAGTTGCAGACATGGAGGAGATTGACACTTTCAGCAGGACACTGTCCCACATGGGCTTGAGGCACTCAGGGAGCCTCACTGCCAGTGGGGACAGGAAGAGAGCAGATCACACTCTGTCACATTGAATGAGTACGGAAGGGAAAAAAGAGCAAATGAGGTAAATACTACAACTGAAATAAAACAGCAAAGCAAATTACAGAAGTTGATGTATTTGAACAACGTATTAAGAAAAAAAAAATGGTGTTATGCTTTATTGAAGAGTAACTACATGAGGGAGCACATGTATGATGGGTGGATAGTTACCAAGAACAGCTGTTATGGCTACAAATAGAGGCAAGCACAAAAGATAATGTTACACAACTTGAAATCTTTCAGTAAGGAAGCCTTACAGAGAAAAAAGAACAAAAGGAAGAAAATTTATTTTCTTTATATTTGTACATCAGAAATTGAGACATATCTGCAGTAATACATATCTTGCTATATTCTGATAAGCGAATAAAAGGAGACACAGAGAATAGAGATTTCCTTTTACAATGTAACAGAGACATCCAAAAGCAGTGTAGGGGAATTCATGAATATGAAGATATGCCAGATTTGTACTAGATCCATGAACTACTACTACCTGATTTCCTTGTGTCTTATTATCACTTGAACATCAACTGTATTTGATTGAATTTGCTTGATTTGTGTCTTCTATTAAAGAATAAAATCACATTATGTTAATTTTGCATATTGTACTGATATTTTCTACTAAAGAAACGCTTAAAGTGACAAAGGTGTTAACCTGCAGTTTTTAAACGTAAGATGGACAATATATAACAACCTTGATATCATGTAGCTTTTTATGAAGCAGGTGCATGTATATAATTTGAATATGTGAAAAATTGGAATTAATATTTAAAAATACTTTTTAATATTTCAGTCATATTTTTCAGATGTTATACAGAAGAGCAGCTGCCCTGGAAGTCCTAAATGTGATGGTTGTTTAGTTTTGATGGAAGGCAGTGTACATCCTGTGTAATCATCCATTTCTTTGTATTTTTCCACTTGCTTCTAACTTCTGTCTTTACAATCAGAATGCAGATTTTCTTTCTAAATGACACTTGACAGAGAAAATATTTAAAACAGAAAAAAAAAGAAAAGTCCACAAATGCTGCATAGCTTCATTGTTTGCAAACACCACATATTGTTTTAAATTTCATTTTTCAGGATCTCATAAAGACAGATATATATTGACAGAAAAATAGCATAAGCAGAAAAATAGAGTATGAGTGAAAGTAAATGATGCAGATAATAAAGATCAAGAATGTAAAATGTACACTGTCCTCAGTGTTAGACCCAGATGTTTTCAGAACCAGGAAACTGTATTAGAAAACAAACAAGTTGCAACTGACAGAATGAGAGGACACAGTCTTAAGCTGCACCAAGGGAAATATAGGTTGGATATTAGGAAAAAGATTTTTACAGGAAGTGTAATCAAGTACTGGACTTGTCTGCCTGGGGATGTGGTGAAGCCACCATCCCTGGATGTGTTTAAAAAAGGACTGGATATGGCACTTGGTGCCATGGTCTAGTTGAGGTGTTAGGGCATGGATTAGACTTGATGATCTTGAAGGTCTCTTCCAACCTAGTCATTCTGTGAATTCTGCAAAATAACTTGACAGAAAGGAATCCTTAGATAGATTTATCTAAGATTCATTAGGAAGATCTTTAATGTGCCATGTGGTTGGTCACTTGGCTCTTCCAAGGAGCACAGATCTGTGGATAAATATACTGAAGTCTGCTGAGCCGTGGAAAAACTGATGCCACCTTGGAGAAAGAAATGTTTTCAGTATTTCTTTTCACCAGTGTCACATGTGATGCATTTTCAGGTAGTCCATTTTGGCCAGGTGTGCTTTCAATCTAACCAGTGATCTCCATTTATCTTGCTGTCTCTAGACATCTTGGTTACACAAAACGGAGACCACTTATAGGGTTCACCATGTTATCTAACACAGCTTGCTTGTCTCAATATATTCTTTACAGGAAATACGAACTAAAAGATTCACAAGCATTTTGAAAACCTTTAATCAAGTCAACAGAAAATAGGCAAAACACACATTGCTTAATGTGTTGGGCAACTCAACAGAAATTTTCATTTTACTTGAAAAAAAGATACTAGAGGGGGCTTTTAACCTATTATCCAAGGATAAATGTTTTTATTGCAGCATTTTCTGTCACAATTTTGTACTTCCCTTTCATTAGGGAGCTATAGGATTTTGTGGTTGCTTTTTATAGGAGTTTGGATTATGAACTATAATGCATATACTAAATTCATCCTCAAAGTATTAAATATAGTCTTACCTGCTCTGTAAAAGCTGTTAGACTTTATTTTGTATTATTTAAATGTCTCTTTTATTGCAATATGTTCTTTCAGTGGCATGTTAACTGACATCTTGCAGCATTAGCCCTCTACTGTAGATCCTAAAGGGAAAAATGTAAGAGGTGTCAATGAATTTTTATTAATAGGCTTATCCTGCCTCTGAAAGCAGCAGAGAAAGGAAAATGGAGGTTTACTGTAACCCTTCTCTGACAGTGCAAATATGCAGAGAAAATAAAAGTTACTGTTGCCTATAAAATGTCATTAGCTTAAAAAATCAAGGAAATAATTGTTTTGATCAAGCAGGGATTGGTCTATTTTACCATGTCACAAGTAAAAGGACAAGAGAAAATAGCATATGTTGCACCAAGGAAGGTTCAGATTAGATACTAAAAAGAAAAAAATCACTGAAAGAGTGTTAGGCATTGTAATAATTTCCTAGGGACATGACCAAGTCATTATTTCTGGAAGTGTTGAAGAGGTGTCTAGATGTGGCACTTGGGCATATAGTTTAGGGGTGAATAGTGGTGTTGGATTGATGGCTGGATTAGATGACCTTGAAGGTCTCTTTTAAAGTTGATGAAACTACGATTCTGTGAAAAGCACTATCAACCAATAGAATATATTTTTCACAATAACCTCTAGGCAAAACCTTAATGAAATCCAGAGAGTGGGATGTTAATATGAACAATATTCTGAAATGGTCAAGAGAAATGTCCTCTCCTCTCCTCTCCTCTCCTCTCCTCTCCTCTCCTCTCCTCTCCTCTCCTCTCCTCTCCTCTCCTCTCCTCTCCTCTCCTCTCCTCTCCTCTCCTCTCCTCTCCTCTCCTCTCCCTTCCCCTTCTTCCTTTTATCCTCTTTCCTTTCCTTGCCTTTTCTTGCCTTGCCTCTCCTCTCCTCCTCCCTTAATTTCATCCATATATGCCTTTCCCTATTTTGTTCTCTGCCCCATGCATTCTCTCAATTTTCCTCTCTCTCCTCTCCCTCCCTTCAATCCTCTTCTTCCCACGCCTCTCCTTCCTGCTCCCACGCCTCTCTCATTTGTCAACAGCTGTTAATACATGTCACAAAAAAATTTCCCTGGAGATATCGTAACTTTTATGGTAAGGGAGAAAACACATGGTCAACTGTACTTGTTGGCAGAGACAGGTCTCTAAATTTAGACTTAAAACAAGCTGTTCCAATAAAAAAATCTATTGCTTAGTAGGTATCATTAAATACACATTATGTTTGTTATACAAGCTGATCTTGACTGTTTAACAGAGAAAGCTTTTTGGAGATACAGCACAGGGTAATGCAAATAATTCTTTTTGTTCATTCCTACTCTATCCTAGTAAAACAGTTACTAGATATAAAAAAAAGCCTTCCTGCCACTAACTTTTATATTCCTTTTTTTTAAGGGGATTATCCTTCAATAAAGATAGTAACAGTTAACAAAAATATGTCTTACAGAAATAAATGCTTTATTTACCCTTTTATAAGATATTTGTAATAGTGGTGTTTTCAGGAACACTTGTGTTTAAAGTGACCAAACCATTAGCTCTTCTTCCTTCTCTCAAGGAATTAAATTAAAATTCACTTCAAGATATTACAACAGTTTTGGATTGCCATGTAATCTTTATTCTTTATTTCTATATACAAGCAAACAGATTTCCTTTACGCAATATTTTGGAAAAGTTTAACTTTTGTATCTTCAATGATAAATATGAATTACAAATATTAATAATCCTGTCACAAAAACACTTAGAGTTATGACACTTTTACATTCCATTTTCATAGCAATTGATATTTCCCTAGAAGCAACACTGTTGGAATTTATGAGCTACTGAATGAAGAAAAATAGCCAGCAAATTAGCAGTAATATAGAATTACTGTTAGTTTTGCCACTGGCAAATAGTTTTTTCAGTACTGGCAACAGGCTCATTAGCCTTTGTATAAAGCATCTGTGATACTGAATCATATCCTGGGGCAGCATTACTTTGTAGTCCTGCTTCAAGAAGAACTTTAAAAGCAAAAACCTTTTATTAGTTCTGTTTTGGTTTTGTTGGTTGTGGTGTATTTGGTTCTTTTTATATTACATTTTGGAAAATAAAATGAGACATGTTCAGATCTTCAGATCGTTAGCCAATCTTACTTGTCAGTTGCAAATAGTGTCTGAAACAAGCAAGAAGCTCATCAATCCTTTGGAAATGGACTGCTAATGTAATATTCAAGCCATTACACATTATGGCTTTGTTCATTAATTTCATTAGCAAAGATCTAAAATGCACCAACCTTTCCTTTTAGATCCAGACCATCTCCATTAATATCCCTTGGAAATGTCTTTGGGGTTTTTTGATGTTTACAGTTAGTAGCAGAAAGCAGAATTTATGTGTGCTCCTGTCAAATTGGGTTTGTAGCAAAGCTAATTGTTGGAAGCTGGAAGGCCAAGTTTCTGAAATTTCTTTTCTTTTCCTGTTCCAGTCATGGCTTCATGAATATAACCAATCCAAAGTCCTATTCCCAGGTCATTACTGCTGTGGGGCTGATATAGTGGCAGAGTTGGCTGGCTGTAAGCACCAGATTGGAAAAAAAACTGTGTTCATAAAGTTAGGTCGATGCTTTTTATTTAGTCTCTAGACCATGGAAAAGTAGCAAAATTTTATCCTCTACATTCATCATTAATTTAATTGCCTTGCATAATAATACTAATACTAATACTAATACTAATAATACACCTTTCTAAAAAAATTGTAATATTTATAATTATATCTGGAATTCCTTGTGGTCATTAAGACAGTGTTACTTCTCTCACTCCTGCTGGACACCTGAGGTAGGGATGAGTCTTGCTATTTACTAACCGAAAACTGCAGTACCTTATATAATTTTGTCATCTAAGTTCTTTTTAGAGAGAGTTGAAGAAGATGTGCATCTCCAGGGGGCAGTTCATTTTTCCTGTCATATATGTTGGTATTAAACTGACATGTACTACAAATGTTTCACTCACATTGACTAAGATGACTAAGAGAATGTTTGGACAAGCTTGGAACAAATAGGTTTTTTTTGGAGAATGAACTTAGGTGTGATGAATCCTGTATCTTCTCCAAGCTCAATTTATTTTACATTCCCAGACAGGCCTTTGACACTCATTCAAAGATTTAAAAATACAAGTTTATTATGGTAGTTTTCTGTGAATGGTACGCTTGCTTTGAGCAAGACAAAAATTAGACCAAATCACTAATATTTTGATATTTGGTAGAAAATAAATATGAATTTTCCTTTTAGAATTGATTTCTCAAAATATTTTTTCAATAACTCAAAATTTTATCCATTGAATAACTCAAAATTAAGTCTTCTTAACTTCACTGTTAGCTAAGTTATTAGTCCCTCTCTGAGAAAAAGAAGGCAGAAACAACCACTATAATTTAAGATGACATTTCTTTTTCATAACTCTGAACCTTCTCACTCATTCATTTTCTAGGCATGACAGTGAAAAGTCATAAGCCTTTGAAGGTTTGTGTACACTGGCGTTAGAACAGACATGCTGTGTGAGTTGGGCTGCACCTCGTGCATTGGAGGAAGCCCATTTTAATGGTATCTAGAAAGACTTAGTGTGTATGATCTAGTGTGCATAGGCTTGGGAGCCAGAAACCTTTCATACTGATCCTGTTATCCTAAGCTATTTTCAAAGGAAGTAGAGAATAAAGTTTCTTAAAACTACTTTTATTTCTCTAAAGCATTTTAGTTGTAGTTGGAAGTAGGGGAATATTCTGGTATTCTAAAATGTTCATTCTTTCACAATGCCCTAACATTCAGAGGTAGAGACAAACCTTAGAAGGCTTTCAAAGTTTTAATTAAAGCATGAAATATAAAACAAATCAGGAGCTATGGTAAAAATCCTGAGTAACAACTAAATGCACACAGAGTTAAGGATTACATATAATCTCCACCACAGACATGCAATAACTTCAGTTATAACTTCAGTCTTTTCATGGGAGGAAACACCAACTGCTACATACTTGTGTTTAAAGTCTTAATCAGTTCAGTAAAATCCCAGACCCCACACATAACATTTTAGTAGCTTCATACATCTTGAAATTAATAAGACTTCATAGAACACATTGCAAGATTTGGGTACAATAATTTTCAATCTGTGGGAAAAAAAAAATGCTATAACATTTTTTGTTAATCCTGGATGCTAGATTGGAGTAATTTCATAAATTACTCTTTTCATCATCTAAACCTGGGCCATGTGCCTGTATGGCATCAAAGAGTGAAGATAACCTCTCTTAGAGGTGATATGGGGGAGTCTTGCAGGAATTCTTTATCTACTCAAGGTTGTCAGCACAAGAAACTAGCTATTACTTACACTGAATTTCTATTTCAAGTTGAGTCCTTTTATGAAAAAGGGAATATAAGATCTCATAATGTACTTACTGTGTCATAAAGGGTAGGGCAACATTAAAAGGGATATTTGAATTTGACAATTCTATTCAGAGACTCACTGTTTTGAAGCTTTTGGAAAAAATGAGATATATCCTGAAGGGCAGAAAAATAAAGGGCAGAGCTAAGTTTGTTTTTAACCTCGCAATCTGAGAGTCTTCGTGCACATATATCATATAGCAGAGGTATAATTTGGTGAAAAGCCAGTGTCAGGTTTTGATGCAAAGCCATTTCAATACATTGTGCCATAGATCACAAATCCTCACGAGCACTTTGTTTTAACCATCTAGCAATGTTTGATAAATGATAATTACTAACCTTTGTGAAATGTAAATTTAATTTTTCCTTAACATTTGATAGCTTTATGGGTCTTTTCTACAAGCCATTTTTTCTGAAATGCGTCAGACTGACAGTTGTGAGGACTTAAAGAATGCAATTGCATGTCTGAAAACACTGTCCCTATAATATAAGCCACCACAAGGGAACTGAAATAAATACATAATGCACAGCAGGGAAGAGTTAATTCCAGGCCTAATGGAGTTGGAAAGGAGAAAAGTGCTTATGCACATGCCATCTCTGGTTATGGGAATGGCATCTTCACCCCATGGATACACACAACCTGGACTGTGTAAACACGGTACCCGCAGAAGAATGACTCAGGGACCAGCAAAACACTGCTTGTGGTGGTGATGTATTTGCTTAATTTCTCTCTCTACCCCTCTCTCCCACCCCCTTTCTACTTCTTTCTATCTCCCTATCTCACATTTACTGTTAAATAAAATCTGTACTGGTGACTTTGGCATATGGTCTCATTTGCACCCTAATTCTGGCAGAGGCAACTCTTCTATCTGGGTCATAAAAACAGTGCAGGAATATAATGGCTTTTTTCTAGACACTGAACAAGCACTCACAGCAGCACTGCAGGCTTCCTGACATTACGCTGTCAAAGACTTTTCTTCAGCTCGATTCTGAAAGAATCTGTGAGAGGGGTTGGTGCAGTTCAGCTGCTGCTTGTTCAAACCTCAGCCTCTTGGCTGAAACTGCCAATCAGAGAGTGTACTAGTCACAGAGTGCCTAAACCTTCAGTGTTCTCAACGTAGTCCAGCAAAAATCTATCAAATAAAGTGAATGCTGATGCTCCTTATTTGCATAAATGTGCTAAAGCTGAAATATCTCATAATCACTTTATCAGTTCCTTGGCTCCTGTGACAACATTCCCTGAAAAAGGTTGGTATATAACAGAATTAAATTTGTCCTTCTTTTCTAGAGTCTCTGATAGGATAGAGGTTAGAGTCTCTGGTAAGATATTTGGTATCAACTTAATAAATGAAAGTAGAATGAAAGCGGAAAAAATCACTGTGATGAAGACGATAGTGTACGGAAGCAGAAATGCCAAACATTACTGTCTGCAAAAATATGTATGATGGTTATCTGGGGAGTGTGACCTATCTGGCCACTTAGCAATGGATGAAAAAATATTACTTTCCTTCTGAGACCGAATAGTGTCTGAACTATTTGAAATTTCATGTCATTACTTGACTTATCCTCGAGGGTTTGATACCTATTTAATAATGGGTTTTCTAAACACTTTTGAGCAATAAAATATCCTTTGACAGCCACTGTAGAAGAATCAGAAATTGCAAGTTGGGTGCTGGATCATGGAGTTAGAAAGCAGCTGTGAAAAGTTGTGACTGGGAAGGAACTCTCATCCATGACACGTAGTTACCCACTAGTTGAGGCAATCCAAATCATAAATCACTTCCCTAAACATATCCAGGTCTATATGAAAAACACAAAGTTTGGGCTTTTAACGTTTTTCCCATTTGCCTCATCAGGAGATCTGATGAATAAGTTCAGTTCTATGAATTTAGATGATTCTTCTAATTTCTCATCTGAAGTCAATTAAAATTACCAACTGATGTCAAATAAAGCATCTGTATGGAAGAAAAGGCTGAATTTAGCATCCCATTTAGCAATAGCATCCCATACCCGATGTCATGACTGGTTTTCCCCATCATAGTAAATTTTTATGCATAAGTTTTTGAAGTAGACTCTCCAAGCCTAATAACATTGGGATACCCCTTCAGTAGACCATGAACAAACATACAGAGAAACAGATCTTCACAGCAATTCTACAGTCGGACTAGAAAAAATCCAAAAATTGACAATTATATAGAATAGTAAATAAAATTAGCATGCAAAAAGAGAAATAGGGTATAATGTGTGAGAGAAAACAAAATGTTTATGAAGTTGTGGGATGAACTATACATATAACAGTTAGTGGTTACACATCTGTGCTTTCATCTGTATTGTCAGAGAACAGATAGAGCTCATATTTGTGCAGGGATTTAAAGAACATTTCGGGTAACATTGTTTTGCATATTAATTACTATTTTTGCCCACTGCTGTTTAAGTTTTACTGGTAAAAATAAGAACAATGGATATTAACAACATTGGATCTTTTTCAGAGTCAAATAATGGACTTTGAAACCAGATGTTTTTGTGCACTAAGAAGCAACGTTTTTTGTTAAAGATTCGTACTAGGCTCCTGATTGAAATTGCTATGAAGTATGCTATTGCTTTAGAGAAGAAAATGCAAAAGTAAATATTTCTGTCATCTTTCTATCCTGAGTGTTCAATTATTCGTATGTTGCCTTTTGTTTCTAAAGCAGAAAGATTTTCCCCCAAAATTGTCTTATGACTTAGAGAAAAGAAACCATTTGTTAAAAATACCTCCCAAACCCCCAAAAATATTGTGCTGCTGATCATTATCTGCTAGTTTACATATAGAGGCAAATGTATGGATATCATCCAATTTTACTTTTCTAATTTCAGGTGAAAGCAGTGCTTGGCTAGAATTTCAACACTCAGAATTCTGATTCCCATTAAAAAAGAGCTTGCACCAGCTCCAGAGAAACTGTTGGTTCTTCTGTCCTGGAGATTTCTGTCTTTTCAGCAGTGATATGAGTGTTTGTCCTTGCCACAGCAATTTAGACCCTAACGTGTTTCTGCAAATTGTCAGGCTGCAAGCTGTGGCAACTCAGGAGCAGACATGATGCATTCTTGGGGGAGAACAATGGCTTTTAGAGGCAATAACAAAACAGCTTCTCCACCATCAGAGCTCAGAGACAGTGAATTTGTTCACAGAGAGTATGAAATCTTACTGTCTTCTCTCTGGACTGTGTCAGGATTTTATCTGGGGACAGTTAAATCTAACATGCAGAAACCACTTAGGGAACGGGGAGGAGATTTGTCAGGATGTCCATCACAGATTTCTAGCTATTGGAATAATGTCATGTTGGAGAATTGTTGTTGTTGTTTTGTTCTGGTTCTGGTTTTGGTTGGGTTTGGTTTGGTTTTGTTTGGTTTGGTTTGGTTCAGTTTTTGGCTATGATTTTTTTGATCAGTCAGTAAATTTATTGTCAATCAGTAAATTATCAATTGTCAATCAGTAAAAAAAAAAAAAGAAATGAATACTTCCATAATTATTTTTACTTCGTTCCAAGGCAAATTAGTTTCAAGTTTTAGACAGTGTTATGTCCATGCTACTGTAGAAGGCTATACAGTAGATCCAGATGGTGCCTGAGTATCAGGGAATGTAGAGGTCAAGTCCTGCTAGGTTTAGTATTCAAAATCCCTGTGCAGACAATGAAGAGAGGTAACACTTTAGAAATTTTTGTTCTAGAAGGAAAATGTTGAAGGACTTAACTGGACTGAATCCCATGACGAAAGTAAACTTTTTCTCTCATAAATTCACATATTAATTATTATATATCCTTGAACTAATCTCTTCTTTACCAGAGGAGACTTACACAATCCTAGATTCTTTTCTCAGGATGAGAGGAATCACATTTTCAAGGTGATACTTTGATCCTGATAATTCAGCTGATCTGGCCACACTGAGGCAGTGTCAGAGTCTGGAATCATGAAAAATATTTCTTGCATGTTTAAGAGATTTTAAGATCTCTGACAAACAGTGTTTTTAACCTTTGTTCATGAAAAAAGGGCTTTTAAGATCTGGAATGAAGCAGAGTTTTTAAGAATGTGTCTTGGATGGTAGAATAGTGTGCAGTTTTATCACAGGCTGAGAATTTTAGATATATAGGGTTTTTAGGATGGTAAGCAGGTGAAGGCAAGATGGAGGAACCGCATGGCTTTTGGGTTTCTTTTTCTTCCTCACCTGCCTCCATGTTCTGCTGTGAGGTGGCACATTATAGTCGGCTTAGAGTAGAGTTTAACCTTCTAACGTGGATAATAGTTATTGGAGAAGTATTATAAATACTGATTACATAGATTGTAGAATAAATATCCACGACACCCTGAGGGTGGGGGTATTTGGTATTTGACGGTTGGCTTTTTGGGATTTGTGCCTTGGACTGACCTGCAAGGAAGAGCTCTGCAGGTTAGGAACAGAATGTAATGATAAGAAATAATAAACAATGAAGAAAATACAAGAAGAAATGACCCACAGCCTTTCCTTTTCAAGATATCTGGCTGAGAAAAACAAAATTGTACATTCTTAGGTCAGTGGTAAACAGCTGATTGACAGAGACAATTACAAAAAATATTTTTTATAATTCTGAGAAGGCAGGTGTCTCAGCCATCCTGGTGTAAGTGTGTAGCCTTGGCATGGCTAAAGTGGCTGTAACTGGCTTTGCATGGAGTTTTCAAGCCCTCTGGACTGGACTGGCACTCCTTGGACTGGCTGTCTGAATGTTTCTTTACTTGCCTGCAGCATTGTTTGCTCACTTTAGCTTTGACAAGAGAGGTTTTCCCTGACTGACCTGACGGCTATGGCAAATTCAGTTTACTTTCATTTATCTTTGCATAAGACAACAATAGTTTTTATATAGACAGCAGTAACAAGCACTTATTCCATGCAGAGTGAGATATTTATGACTCTAAGACAATGTTTTTTGTAACATAGAGGCTTAGTGCAAGAACAGAGAACTGCTCTTGACACAGATTGTGGTATAGACATGGGATGCCAAAGGACAGGGAACGGGGATGGTACTGGAGACCTCATAGCTATAAACAACCGACCCATGGTCTTTGGAGAAATGCAGGTCTGGAGCAGGAAAAAAATTGGTTTTAAGAGTAATAGAGAACCAAGAGGTGGCAACTAACATATGTAAATTGCACCTTATATTTTATATTCAGATGTAATCAGGAATAACAGATGGATAAAGGAAGAGCAAAGGTAAAAAAGCATGTTAGCAAACATAATGACAAAGTCATTCCTGAAGTGAGAATAAAGCATCAATGTCATATTCCTCCCTTAAAAGGACCCCAGATGCCGACAACCCACCATAACATCTCTTCTGCAGTCCGGAATTGCCACTTTTAAGATGCATACAAAGAGTGGGAGGCTGACTATAAAAAAAAAAATTAAAAAAATATGTAAACTATATAATTTCCTCTTTCCCATGATATTTAGATTACTGAAATCCAAGTTATCAAGTTACACATTTCATACTTTTTCCTAAGAGTCACAGAGGTAAGAGTTTACAATATAAATCTTTATTTTCTAAGTTAATTTTTAATTTATTATGGCATACATATAACCAGGAGAGAGTGGAGAAATGCAAATTACTATTTTCTGTAATTTTGTGATGCTTTTCTAAAAATAATCTTATTGTATTAAGTGTATCCATTCAATTTTGCTTGTAGATAATACAAAGTCAAAATGTTTATATCAATGGAGTTCAGTGGTATCACAAATGTCTAAAAGAAGGAGCTGTTCCTTATGCTAATTTCCAGTCTGGTACTGTTCTGAAATTAAAAATAATATATTTTTTATAACTTGCTAAAGATGTACGTGACAAACAACCTCTTTATGCTTCAGGATGATGTTGCTTTTTACCTTTCTCAAGGTCTGGTATTCCATTTCTGGTTTTTTTTAGTTGATGAAACTGATTTTTAATTTTTATTTTTAATGCAGAGGATGAAATACATGGGTTTCATGAAATATTCTGTCTGCCAAAAAGCAGGGATGACATGAAAAATATTTTTGACAACTGTCACGTAGGTCTTAGCTATACTTATAAATATAGTGAACTGAAAGTAAACAGGAAAACCCTATTCTATAGGATACCAATTCCCTATAGACAGATACAGGGGACAAAGAAGAGAAATGACTCATGGTAGGGCATGCTGATGTATGTATTGAACATTAGGTTTTTGCCCGTCAGCAAAAGAGATCTGTTATACACTTTCCTGTGCAGCATGAATAAAATCAGACTTTACTGTGATTTTTTTAATGGCCATATCCTGCTTTAGATACTTCGACAGAAGTATGAATCCTCAGACATAATGCTGTCACGAAAACAACTTTGCAGTATGTTTTTTACATTATTTAAGTGTTTTCTTGTCCCTCATGTTGTGTGCACCTGCTATAAATAGGTAGCTAAAATTCCATGAGCACTATGGCCACACCAACCATTGTACTGTGGCATTGTCTTTGAAGATGCAAGGTGAACTGGATCAAGGAGATCCTTTGAGTCAGAAATATCCTGACCAGTTTCACTGCGTGATCCTGTAAACTCTTGTACCAGCTCGAATGGGAGAGTGACATTGAGAGGAGCAGGAAAATCAGAAACTGCCACAGAGAAAGACCTCCACGTGACTTACATTCAAGAGACTAACAATTGATTTGGACTGCTTGACAAACCTGGAGAGACTTTGTTGTGACACCTAAATTGGGCATGCACAGCAGGTGATCTTAGCACAGCCCTCTGCACTGTGGGGGGTGATGAGATGCATCGACCGAGTCCTCCCAGCCACAGAAGCTCAGCATGAGCTTCCCCCTCGATGTGAACTGGAAAAGAGCCTCATGGGGTACCAGGTATACTGTCTGTAACATTTCACATTAAAAAGTACTAAAATAAATAGAAAGACAAAGTTTCTAACTGCCTGAAATGTAAATATATTTTGCCAGAATTTGTCCATGTATCACCAGGAAGAAAGAATTAAAACTTAATTAATATTTTGTTGAGATTTTCAAGAAGAAAATCTGTATTTTTCTGGAGTCACTAGCTTTTTTAGTGTAATATAGTGGGAAACAACTTTTATTTTAATTCCCATTATAATCAATTGTGACTCAGAGCACACAGAAAAGCACACCATTTTCTAAATAAGATTAATACTTACACAATTATTTCAGAGAAGAACTGTCTATAAAAGAAAATAAATAGAGATGGCTTCAATTCATTATCCTGAGAAGATGATAAGGAAATTATAAGGTTAATCTGAAATCTTCAATAGGTGAATCTAAACCCTGTTATCGTCTGAACAAGAATATTATTTTAGCATATAAATACACAGGTACAGAGAAGTAAAGAAGTTTTATGAGTATCTATCTATAGGAAGAGAGAAATAAAAAGATAACCTTTTAGATAGCTGTAATTATGTGTCATCTTTTATTAGTCATGAAAGGAACAATGATATTTGCTTTCCAAGGAAACAGATGCTTCTTTTTCTCTTTCACCAGCTACACACAGGAAAAGTTGTCACCTTGAAATGTTTATTTAAAGTGCTAGGACATTAGTTATGAGAATAAGTACTCCAGTCAGTACCTTTTCCCCAGGACATACATGTACATTTAAAAACACAGATACATTTACAGAATATAGAAATGGAAAGACATAAATTATAGAATCATTTAGCATGGAAAAGAACCTTAAAATCCTCTAGTCCAACTGTTAACCCAGCACTGTCAAGTCTGCCACTAAAACATGTACATAAGTATCACATTTACATGTCTTTTCAATATCTCTGGGGATAGCGATTCCATCACCTCACTGGGCAGTCCATTCTGATGTGTAGCAACCCTTTCCATGAAGAAATTACTCCTGATATACAATATAAACTTTTCTTGGCACAGTTTAAGGCTCTGTCCTCTCATTCTGCCACTGGTTGCCTGGGAGAAGAGGCTGACCCCCACCTTCATACAACCTCTTCTCCAGTATTTGTAGTGTGATAAGGCCTCCTCTGAGCCTCCTTTCCTCTAGGCCAAACAATCCCAGCTCCTTCAGACACTCCAGAATTGTCACCAGCTCCTTTGCACTTCTCTGGACACACTGTGGCACCTCAATATTTCTTGACTGACCTCAGGCTTCCTGAAAAATCAGTAGTGGACAATGATCTGAGTGCTGTACCCAGGGAAGCAGCAGGCTTCCCTAGCAAGTGGGGGTGTGCTACACACAGGACCTCTCTTGATCTCAGGGTAGAAGAGGACTATCTTGATTTTACCAAATAAAAGTAGTATGCATTTCTGAAATGTTTCTTTTTTTTTAGAATTATTCCTTTCCTGGAATTTTATTGTAAGTAACCAGAGAAATTATTCCTTACACAGCTCTCTCATTTTATGATTGCTATTTAAAAAAAAAAAAAATGTACCGAGGCCAGGTACACAACTCTAATATTGCAGTTTTAGTATGATCAGTCTTTGAGAGAATGACTGTCTAAGAAATAGTGCACTTGAGTAAAGCATTCCTATTTTAGACCGTACAAGTTATAATACATGAAAAGATTATTTAAAAGAAGGCAAAATAAAGCCAAAATCTTATTTACCAAACATTCTGGGAAATAGTGAGAAGATTGACTGTTAAAATGCCCCAGTATAAAGAAATTAAAGGAAACAGAGGAAACGAGACCTACATGTCATTTTTGAGGTCATCTGAGGAACTCAGATGTGCAGCCTGTGTGACCTCATGT
Organism: Certhia americana; assembly: GCA_018697195.1. NCBI lineage: Eukaryota > Metazoa > Chordata > Aves > Passeriformes > Certhiidae > Certhia > Certhia americana. The sequence goes on along the minus strand of CM031857.1, from coordinate 74,403,045 downwards.
TGGGAAAATCTTCTGCAAGCCCAGGCAATTGACCCAGATTGACTTACATACATAGTGTATACAGTCAATCATTTTATGTCAATGCAGGTGTTTTTTTTTACTCCATTACCACAATCTCCAGCTTAGCTTTTTTTTCCTATTTCTCATCCTGGCTTCTCTAAAACATTCTTCATGTTTCTGTTCAGTGCTATTCCTCTTTCCATTGTTTGCTTTAGCATAGCACAGCAACACTGGGGTTTTTTGGTCGTTTTCTTTTCCCCCTGTCTTCCAAATGTGGAACTATATAACATCCTGCAGATATTCAAGTTTCATGCAATGGTACCTCCCTTGCAAGGTGATCTTGGGACAGATCACCAAAGAGCCTTGCCTTCCTTCTCCTTGTTCTGACATGTTTTAATGATTATATAATAGTTCTTTAAGAAACTAAAATATTTCTTTGTAGCAAGGTAGATTTAATGAAAAAATTTTGATGCAACCTGGCAGATGCATGAGTCTGAGCAATGATGTGGAGTGTGTGGTGATGCCTAGAGATAGATGGAACAGAAGGGTGAATGAGGTCTCATGGCAGAGTAATGAAGGAGAAATCTCCAGACCTGCCACTATTATTCATATAGCTACTAGTTTGTTCATATGTGTCTGTGAAGGAGAAACCTAATTTTACACTCCAAAAGGAATTTTAGAAATTATTTTGTGTAGGTACAGTGTTGAAGATAATGGGAATAGGCCAAGAAAACTAAAAGGAAGGGGTATTACAGTCAAGTAATTCACATATACCTCAGGAGGCCTTAGGACTAATTACTACCAATATTTGAAAATGAGGCATGTGTTTTCTAGATTCTATGGAATAAACTACTAGTCCTGGACTACCTGTCTTTGTAAGGTCTTGAACAACACACAAAAGTTAGGAATGGAAACGAAGTGCTTCAGGATATAAATATAATTCTGAGTAATGAGTAATTGTGGATTTTTTTCTGCATTTCTGTGTCTCCTTTTCAAAGCTTTATTCCATTTTCATCGAAGTGACTGATAATGGCCATTGTTCAAGAAAAAGTTGCCGAACTTTTAGTGTGAGTTGACTTTATAAAGGAAAGGAATGAATTCACATTTTCTTTCCCTGAATTACCAATGTCATAATTTCAAGTAAACAAGACAAGTGAATTTGAAAGATCGATTTACAAAATCTGTGAAGGAAAAAAGAGATCGATCAAAATGTACACACTGACACATGTGCCTAATAATGATGTTTATCTGAGCATGGAACTGTTCATAGGAATGTTCACTTCCTTTTCTCACTGTTATATCTGTTTACCTATTTGTTTTACTGCGTGCATTAATGACTAACATTTACGTTTGGGAATGAAACTATTTATGTACGTTTCTTTATATTAGTCTCATATAAAAGCAACATTTTTTGTCTAGAAAGAGTTCTAGTTACCATATGAATACATAAAATACCATGCAGGTTGGTTTTTTTCCTCTTGTAAAATATTCTACAGGAGAAATAACAGCAAAATATTCTTAAATACTTCCTGGTTTAAAATGACACAGGAATTAGTCACGGCAGAACAATAAAACTTTATAACAGTAATACATAATGTACTGTTAGTACTGTGGGACACTTTTGCTTGCCTCATTTTATGAAGCACAAGAACTTGAGCTGGGATTGTTGTGATTCAGGTTTGTTTTCATGTGTCACCACTCCAACCAGGTATCTAATATACCAATAATATTGATGGAGGTGTGGTGTATGATTCATGGGCCCATATGTGAGTGCCTAGATCTATCTGAGTTAAGGATGGCCCACTTAGCTACCAGCTGCCACTCCCCAGGGCTCCCATTTAAGGAAGGTTCTGGAACATTCCAAAAGTCCTGCATTATATATGCCTGAGGATGTCTTGGATACTTCAAGAAATCTTAGTTGGCACCAGTCCTATTTTTTGTGGCAACTGAGTTGCTTTTTTAAGTGTCTGTCCTTCTATGAGCTGAAAAATATGCTAGGCTTCACTATGTTGGCAAGGTGCTGGGCTTACTTGCCCTGAGAAAGACCTGAGGCCATTCAGAACAGTAGTGGACACAAGGTGGGGGGTTTTTGAGCATCATAACTGGCACTCATTGGTGTTTTAGCTGGAATTATTATATATTAGTTAGTATATTAGTTGGAATTCAAGAGCATTTAAATTTAAAGAGCACATATGTAAATATCTGTATGTTGACATATGTGTTAAGATACCTTAATCCAACACTGCGCCTTAAGCTTGCTGTTGTCCCTAGATAAACGCAACATACAGGTTTTTCTGAACTATAAGAAATAATTCTGAATTCAAAGGGGCCCTGACTGAAGACTGAAGAATTGTATTGATAGGAATCTCAGAAAGTTCAAGAAAGGGAAATACTAAATCATCCTTCTGGGAAGGAATAACCCCATATACCTGTACAGGTTGGTGCCTACTGGTGAAAAACAGCTTTGCAGAGAAGGACCTTATAGTCCTAATGGACATGAAGCTGAAAAAGAGCCAACACTGTGCCCTTGCAGCGAAGACAACTGACTACCTTCTGGGCTGAATCAGGAAAAATATCAGAATGTCAAAGAAAGTGATCCTTCCCCTCTGTTCTCGACTTACGAGACACATCTACAGTGTTATGTTCAGATCTGGACTCTTGAGGACAATGACAAGAGACACATGGACATAGTGAATGGATTCCTGCAAAGGGCCATGAAGGTATGGGAACAAATCTTATACAAGGAGTGGCTGAGACAGCTGGGTCTGTTTAACCTGGAGAAGATGCAGAGTGAGATCTTTCGAAAATGTATAAATACCTGATATAAAGGGAGCAAAGAAAGGAGCCAAACTCTTGTGGTGTCGTGACAGGACTCAGTGGGCACAATGGGCAAGAGGCACAAACTGAAATACAATAGCTAAAGAATCTCTGTTAGGAGTGTTGAAGCACTGGAACAGTTGGCCCAGGGAGTCAGTAAAGTCTCCCTCTTTGGAGACATTCCAATGTCAACTCAACTTGGTCTTAGAAAACTTGCAGGAAATGAGTCTACTATGAGCACAGGGTTGGTTTAGATGATCTCCAGAGACTGTTTCAAACTTGGTAATACTCTTCTTTTATACAAATTGCTTTTAAGAGAAAGATTATCATAGACAAGTTATTTTCAACATAAAATCTGAAAAAAGAAAACACGATTTTTTAAGACTATACAGGTATTTAAAAGAAACACAGGTAAAATATTACACAAAACTCTTTGTTAATATTCAGGACTAAGATCACTGGCTGATCTTATACAAGATACCATAAATATTGCTATATTCACCAGATCCCTTATTCCAGGCTTGTGAGTGGGGATAAATAGATGACAATGAGATACATATATCAAGCCAGAAATACACAGTTACCGAAAACTAGGAAACAGTATTACCAAACTAATCAGCATAAATGTCATATAATCGGCCATTGCTGTACATCCTGCTCCAGTTGTGTCTAAAGTGCTGCCATCGTTGGTTTGATGGATTTGCTTTACGTCACTGAGGTTCGTCTTGTCTGGCATCCCTGCTGAGACAAATAAGAAAATACAGTATGATGCATGCCTTGTCACTACTGGCAACACATTATAGCTAGAAAAAATTTAAATATCCTCAGCACACAGTCTGCCACAGTTTGGTTTCTAATTCTCGTGTTACTGCCAAATTCAAATGCTTTATAATTGCATCTAGAAATATGCACTGTACTATATGGCTATTCATCGTTGAAAGCACTTCTGAGGTCTGCCAGCTCTGAACAAAGTTGTTCTTGTAGAAATATATCTCAAACAAACATTTGCAGACTGAAATGAACAGTTTTGAAAGCCCCAGTAGTACCTAAAAGGCCACTGCTCACATCTTTCTTGGATTTGAAGAAAAAAGGAAATAATTTAATATGAAATTTCTTGTTTCTGGGTCCCAATATTATTGCAAAATAATGCACAACTCATGGAAGGTATGCAGAAAAATATAGTTGTTGCTATATATAACCATTCTGGCACAATTTAAACAGACTTTACAACATTGTAAAGGAAAATTCTAAAGCTAGCTTTAAACAGGAACCCTTTTACTGAGTTCCCAGCTGAATATTTGTACTTTTTTTTTTTTTTTAACCAGGGTAAATATTTCTCCACCTCAAAACAGTGCTCTTATGGAACAAGGATGTAATCTCCCATTATATTTCCTCTGCCTTGTTAAACATTGGAAACAAAAGGCTTTGGAGACACACTGAAATTTGGTAGCATTGTCAGCTGCTTCTATCTGCTATGCATGCTTGTAGACTGTCTTATCCCATATAATAACTTCTGGCATGCCACTATCAATCAAAATTAACAAGTCTAAATTCAGTGTTATTACATACAACAAATATTGACATTGTAATTACACCAAGACTGAAAAAAGCATCATATAAAACAAAGTCAATATTTATGTAATTAGGTCAATACATATATAATTCAGAAGGTAAACTCTACTGCTGGAACAGCAGCATTTGAAAGAAGCTCAGCTCTACTGAGCTGATATATTGATTTTACAGTCTGAGTTCCTGCATCAGTATTCATTGTTTAGTTGCTTCTTTCCTTTCTGTATCATTAGGAAAGATGAATAAACAAGTGAATCTTTTTTTATTATTATTATTATTCAAAATGACTATAATAAAGTATAAATATTTTGTCATGATGTAAACTTCTTTGTTAAGCTGGTTTAACAGAAGCTGCAGAGGACAGTCATTCTTAAAGGAACAATTTTTTTTGGTGCTTGCATTAAAAGTACTCTTTTCTCTAAAAGCAGCTTGAAGGCTTGTTTTGTGAACTTCTGCTCTATGTACTCAAACATCCTTCCTACAGCCTTGAAAGAAAAGCATTAAGGGAAGAGTCAGCTGAAGTCAAACATGCTGTCTGACAAAACCTGCTGGACGCCTTCTGAAAAAAACCTGCTAGAATGAATTAATCTTCTTTGCTGTTTTACTAAGCAGTGTACCCTGATAGTTCGTGTGGATTTATCAATCCCATTCTCTTGCCTGGAATTTGTGAAATTTAGCAGTATGAGTACAATACAAGTGGACATACAAGAAGGAAAAGTGACAAAACAGATGTTGAGAAGGAATATCACTTTCCCTCATCAAGTACTTTCAGTAACCTCTGTAGAAAAACATCAGTCAACCAATGCTCCACTGAAAGTATTTTGAACATTTGGATCATCACCATCAAGGTACATCAAGGGTTTTTTTTTTTCAGGGAAGTTTTTAAAGTAGAGAAAAAGCAAAGAAAAGATTTGTTTTCATAATTTCTTCAGAGTTTTAGTGATATTTTCTCATATTTAAAAAGATTATTTTCAGTAGACAGTGAAAAATTGAACTCTTGCCTGCACAACAAAGCAGTTCAGCAAGTGCTATAGGTATAATAGTTGATTTTTCCAGTGTATTTACAGATATGCTATCAGAGCAGTGAAAAGTTGGGGCTTATGCAGAACATAAATTTTAAAATCTAATTAATATAAAAATGAAAAATATACTTAGATCTTGCAGTTGAAGAAATAACCAGCTTCCGCTGAATGTGTTTTGAATCTGAAGACAATGTGACTAGGTAATAATCAATGACTCATGTCATTTCTAGTGAAAATTTAATTTACAATATTACAGAAAATGGAGATTTCTTTTGATGAGAATTCTTTTCTTTTCTTTCCAGTCTCAAATTAAAACTGCAGACTTTGGAAGTTCCCATGAAAGCAGGGTTATAAAAAGAAATGTACAAACCTACTTATATATTTCCCTTTGATCAATCAAAATGCCATAAATCATTATATATAATCTCTCATCTTAAATGAATACACTGTCAGAACTTTAGTGCAATCATACAGCAAACCTGTCACCTATTCAGCCCCATAAGTCTATGCTACACTTTGACTTTATTGAAATAAGAAGTCCAAAAAAGATGTATAGATATTATCTGGTGAAAAAATCACTGAAAAGAAAAGCACTCCTTTAAAATAGCCTATTTGAACACAAATGAGCTGTGTTTCTGGGTTTTTTAGGTAGTTATAGTAAGCATAACTATAGGTTTAATTCCTGCACCTAGGCTATCATTTTTATTTGAATTAGTATGTTCTTTTGTCCATTATGAATCAGGATTTAAACATATATGTCACCTTTCATATATCTTAATCTGTAATGATCCTTTCCTGTAAATGAATTTAACTTTCATAGTTCACAGAATACTTGCATTGAGAGATATCCAATGATTTTTAGCAGAACAGACCAGTAATAAAGCAAACTTATTTGTTTTTAGTCTCCTCACATGTCTGAAGCTGGAATTATGTTACAGGAAAGGCATTTAAGTTTCCCAAGTATTTCAAATTATTAATGATAAATGTTTAGTTTAGTAATAAAATCATACTAGAATTAATATTTTGACTGGAAAAATGGTAAAATTCAGAAGTCTTGCCTGAGATTCAGAGGGACTTTATTTCACATGAAATTTATAATTTCAGCAAAGCAGAAGATAAATAGCTTGGGAATTAAAATCCAAATACTATGTTTGCATAAGTCTACAGAAAGCAAAGCTGACAAGTATCGCAGACATGTCTCCAGCATCAGCTCTGAAACTGTGTAAATAGCTGCAATTTACAGTATTGTCCTGCTCTGGTTCAGAAAAAAATAATCAGCAAAAGAATTTCCGCAAACATTGTGATTAATACTTCAGCATCTCATTATAGTATAACAGCTGCAGAGTATTTCTAAATATTTTTAACATGTTCTAAACATATTTAAACGTGAGAGGTAATGTTACTGGCAGCATTGAGAGCTGACCTGTTGTGTTCTCCAGAATACCTACAGCAGCAATACAATTTCCTTCCAATATTAAGCAAGAACCTTTAGACTTGATTTGAAAAGTCAGACCTATAGTCATGGGAGGTCTTCATCTGACATGGAAATTTTCTACAGATGTTATCAAATTATTACAAAAATGGGCTATGACTTTGGAGCAGTAGATGCTTTCCTGCCAAGGAAACATGCTGGGATGTTAAGAATTTTAAAAGTTTTAAACGGAACATCCTCTGACTACTTTGAAACCAAACCAGAAAATGTTTGTGTGAGAATAATCTACCTTTAACCACCTTCCTGTATTATCTTCTGTCTGATGAGCAACACAGAACTGGCACAGGTTTTCAAGGAAAACTGGAGCTGCCAAACGAGCTTCTATCAACATCACCTCGGACACAAACCCAGACAAGATTTAGAGAAGAGGAAGAACTGGATTTCTCCTTGTGCGACATTCTTGTGATGTTCTGGGAGATTCAAAATACAGCCTTTATGGAACCAGATTTTCCTACGAGCCTCAAATATGAGGAAAAATTTTATTTTTAAAGGATGGAAGAGTGTTTTAGATGGGAAAAAAGATGGAATTTTTTCTTTTAAAAGACAACACTGTGAAGTTGTAGGCAAAATTCTTCTTAGAAGAAAAATAATTATTCAAATAATATTCAATAGAAATTTCAGGATCTTTTCAAGCACAAACTGGAGTAAAACACTGAGAACTATATGTAGTTCTATTCTTAAATTTATGAAAAAAGAAGAAAAATAAGTATTTACTTTGCGTTGCCTTGCATTTACCTTGCATTTTCATTTCATAAATTAAAATGACATATTAGTTCCCAGAACTTTTTATTTGGTTGGCCAATATTTTGCCATCTGGAATTTTTAAAACTTTTAATGGGTTAATTTCCTCCTTTAATTTCACTGGAATTCTTTTGCCAGGTTTTATTCCTAACTACCCAATATCAATGAAAATGTTTCAAAACATAGTTATGCTAACTAAATTACAGATCTGTGCCTAAATACCTCAGAAATACTTCAATTTATAGATAGTGGTTCCTATGAAAACTTCCATTTGCTGCTTTAAAAAATATTTATATATATCCTCTACAGAACAGTAGCTAAATGAGAGAAAAAAATACTGAGTATATGTGAGATCATTCTCCAGCAAGTCTATTTAAGCCCTTACTCTTAAATATTTCACAAAATACTTACGAGTATCCAGTGCTTAGAAAGAAAATAAGAAAAATGGACTACCTCTATTATTATTTTTCAAAGACTCTTCCATGTGAAGTTCATATGATGTTGGCCAAGAAGTCTTAAAGAGGGGTGGAAAAGATGTGTGAAAACTCTCTCATGAGTGGCACCTGGAAAAGAACTAATTTCTGTTGGCTGCTTTCATGTTTTAATGGCTGCATCTATGCTTGGAAAACCTAGGGGAGGTCCCTAAAAGGAAAATATATGCTATGTGCCCTTTTTATAGTACACATGGAACAGTGTGTGTTGTCACCCTCTTCAGGAAATACATTTTTATGATTTAATGCAAATTTTTCCCTTTCAGTTGCACAGTTTAGGTGAAATGGAAAAGAGCAGTATCATTGGAATGGATGCTAGCAGAGATTCCTCCCAACCTCAACAATTCTGATTCTCTAAGTGTTAAATGTTTCACAATTCAGCACTAGTCATGAACAAACAATCAAAAAACCCACTGGATTTCATTAACACATAGTACAGAAGGAATGAACCTACATTACTTTGTGATTCTTTGACTACATAGTGAGAAATATGTGAAATAATTCTGCTGAGAATTGAGTCAGGAATAAACCAAATAAGTTTATCTTTCCTTTATTTTGTATAGTTTTCATTTAATGAAGGAGAAATTAACAGCTGATTCACAGAGGCTAAAGAAATATCACAATTTCCAAGCATTTTCCCAATTTGACTTTGGGGATCTTTGTGTTTTAATTAATTTAATTTAATTAAATAAAATAAATTATATAGCATTGCAAACATATGTTTGCCATATATGAGATATAAATCAGCTTACTCAGGTGAATTTCTTAATACTTCAAACTTGTCTTTCAGTGAAGCTCCATTTGCTACAAGATTCATGACAAAAGAAAGATGATTCAACTTTATTAATTTAGAACAAGTGAGATTTTTTTCATTGTGCAACCTACTGTTACATGAGCATACATGTGTTAGCCTATCAATACCCTATCAATGAAACCAATGAATTACACAGAAAACAGCCTTCGCTGATAATGAAGTTGCGTGATATAAGGTGATGTTTATTCCTATCAACTTGTGTCTTTCTGTTAGATCTAAAGTCTTAATTTTAATGAGTCTGGCTGCAGACTCATTGTGTCAAAGGTTTGAAACCAAAATTAATAGATTTTGACAAAACAGTAACACCTCTGCTTCACTATTTGTGTCTACCTGTGACAATTGCCTAACATTTTGAGGTGGGAGTAAAATAAGTATAGTGAAAAATTAAAATAATCGGCCCATTGGGACTTCTAACTTATGGCATCCAATCACTAATGATTTGTCTTGGGCCATAAGGAAATTGATTATCTTCATAATGTAGAGTGAATGTTTCTCATAATGTCTTTTACAGCCCCTTTACCCTATGCAAGAAGGAATTAAACCAAAAGCAAAAACCAAAATTAAAAGACAACCCAACCCAAATATGCTTAATTTTTTTCAAGTGTACGAGATCACTTTTAAATATGAAGGCCAGAGTCCTTAAAACACATCAATTGAAAACAACTCAGTGCATTTTTTAAAAATCACATATAAGTTCATACTTTGAAATTTTTTGAACAAAACTTCATCTGTTTGCTGTGTTGTTTACACAGTTCAGTTTGTGTCAGAAACGTTAAGCAAGTGTGAGCAGCACCTCAAATGCAGCATCAAGTAGCCTTATGTTGATGTTGAAGTGATGAGTTTAAGAAGATAGCAAGAGATGTTGTGTAAGTGGCAAATATTTCCACTTAGTTCTTGGTATCTGCAGAGTATTTTGTATCTGTAGAGTCTACATTTACACCTTTGGTTAAACATAGTTGCCTACAGGCATTTTGGGTGTAGGGAACAGAGGTATCACATTTGTCATACAGCTGCTTGTCCAAAAGCAGCCTGATCTTTATAAAACCCTTTAAGGACATCTTTGACATCTTAGAGCATCTCCAGGGACTATTTACCCTATTTAGATAACTGAATCAAAGTTAGTTACAGCAGCTTACATTAGTGAATGCAGAGAAATAAGGAAATGGAGAGGAAGGAGGTACAAAACTCAGATGTAGACATTTGGTCTGAATTTGAAGAGACAAGCCCTAACTTAGTGACATAATGAGTTCAACACTGAGTGGCCAGTGAGTATTTTCCAATATATCCCCTACCATCATGCTTTATATCTTTGCTGGAAAACTAAAATTAAATATTTACTCATGTATCTGTGGCAAATGGATTACATTTTAGAAATTCTAGGTAGGAGAATAAATAATAAAAAAGTGAAATATTGATTAAATTAATATTTTTTCACCTGTAGTAGTATATTTTCAATTTTATACCTAAACCTTTGCCTTTAATCAATTTTTTTTTCAATATTTGGTGTTGAAGGGCAGAATCAAGGGCTGCACACTGCCATGAAAATAGTCAATATCCTGATATGCGCAAACATTTATGAGAAGCCTCACGAGTGTTTCCTGTTGAAGTAGAGAAAGCATCATTGCAGCTACATTTACATAGTTAAATATATGTCCCAGAAGGAGATCCTTCAGGCAAAATGCTGCTGAGTGGCTTATGCCTGCTGTGCTCAGGCACAGCAACCTAGAAGAAACTGCTAAACAAACTTCCTTTACATGGTACAATGTAAAAGGATGTCTTGCATGTCTTTTAAGCCACACACAGTGATCTCCCAGGCTCAGAGATCCAGTTATCATTTTGTTTGCTTGTTTTTAGTTCAAAGTGTCCGAAATAAATATGAGGGCTGTGCTGTAACCCACCAGGTGGTGTTTTTATAACATGAAACTGAAGGAACGCGTTATAAGCTCTGGGATATGATATCCAGGCAAGGGAAAACGTTTGAAAATAAAAAGCCTGCTGTTGAGGGCCTCTGCAGGGCAGAGAAACCCAAGCCTTCCGCTGTCTGGTTTGCATTGCCTTTTGGAAGCAGTCCTTGGCATGAATTATCCACAGAACTTGAAGTTTATTTTGGAGTGACCAAGATCATTTTCCTTAATGTTCAGACATGGAGTGAACAAACATCCATGTGATGTGGGTAGGAGGAACTGAAACCAGGAGACACTCACAAGCTGAGTTACGTGACATAGGCAGTGAAATCACTTAAATTTGGAGTGTTGCTTAGTATCAAAGGAAGGTTCTATAATGTGATATTAAACCTAGCAGCAAATTCTCAATGTCTTCATAAGTCTCACTTCTGCAATTGGCCAGTCATTTCTTTTAGTGAAATGCAGTCATTGAGTTTTCATTGCTGTTCCTAAGTAGCCCATGCAACCTGTAGGAGATCCCAAGGAGAACTCTGAGTACCAAAACACTGAACCTGAGCTCTGTGCCAGGTGGTGTTGTGGAACAAAGAGATCATGCTCACTTAGAAGTCCAGCCAACTGCATAAATACTGAAGAAATTTTCTGTAATATGTTATAGGTACTTATTTGTAAGAAATAATTTGTTCTAAAATCCTCTTTTTTTTTTATTTGTATATTATAACAAACATTGCAATAATACACAAACCAACACAAATAGCAGTTTTAACTGTACAGAGAATATCAAGATGCAAATATACTCACATAAAAACAAAGGAATAGTATTACTGTTATTGTTAGAATCCAATCAAGAAACCTACCTAATGGTACTAGCTAAGAAAATTCTGCATGGTTATCTATTAGGAAATGAATCCAACATATCATGTTTAACTGTGCAAATGTTATGAAATCTGTATACACAAGAAATAGAGTGTAACCAATGATCTTACCATAAGTCTGGCAAGTCATTTTAACTAAAAGAGCAGCAGACATTAAGTCTCTAGTCCAGTATTTGAAAGTTTTCTTTCAAAGTTGACAGTGGCATTTGTTTATACGTTACTGAACTCAATATTTCCATTGAGAAAACAAAGCTTTTATGAGTTAATGTAACACAAAGAAATGGTGTCACAAACCAAAACATTTCCATTTGTTTCACATTCTTAAGAATCAGTAAGTGATAATATCCTTTGTTAAAATAGCTAATATGTACTTTTTTAACTTGTAGGTCAGTTTTAGCACAAATAACATATATATTTAAACTATATTGCTAAAATAGCAGGTCTTAGATGTCTAAAAAATAACTATGTCTGGAGTAGAGAGAACCACATTAACCTTCATTAGATCTATTCCTGTTGCTTTCTTGGGCCATAGTTTCTAAATCCATGTTCATTATAAGACATGTTCATTATAACTTCAAGGCTCTAGGGTGCTGGAATCAGCATTGCCAATAATGCCTGTTTTAAATGAAGAAATCCATCTTTCCAATCCTTTTCACTATTGAAGGAGTTTTAACCTTTTATCATTAACCTATGCAAAGGCTTTGTAATCAATACAAAATTAAAATAAGGCTAAAGTCCCATAAATCAGTCTGTGTTAAAGTAAGCAAATTCTTCATTTTCTGAATTTTCATCTGATTACTACTAGTTTCCTTCCTATGAGTCAGAAGTCCAGATGTCCTATATAAATTACTGTCCTTTGAAACAGTTTGCCCATTATTCTTTTATATTATTATTATTTTTTTTTATTATGCTGTAAGAGATTTATAATCAACAATTCTGGTTTATACAAAACTACCACACAGAAAAATAGAAGAAAGAGATGAATTTGAACTGAAACTCATGAAATTAATGTGTGAATTTGTTTTGAGGAAGAATGTTACCAGTTAGGGTCATTAAAAAATGAAATGTTTTTCAATTTTTTTAATCATTCAGATTCCCCTGAATTATGGCCCAATTTCACTGTAGCAGTTCATTATTCTACTGTTTGTCCTGCTGCTGTTTCTGAAATGAAAGTAGCAAAAAATAAAATCACTATTTTCTGGAAAATAAATCTGAACTAAAACAATTTCAATTGCCAAGATTAGTATAAGTAACTTGGCAGTTTTTCCAGGTCAGTCTACCTAGAATTCCAGTCATTCCAGTCATTCCACTCTCTTTTAAAAGAAACATAGTCTGTAGATTAACTTAATCCCCAAAATACTGATACATTAAGTAGTTCTCAAGTTTTCCTGAAAAGCAAATTTAAAGCCATATTTCTACAATTTGAAACTATTTAAAGGAGAACTTTTTACAGTCATTTCCTTATCATGCCTACTGATGGGAGATGTTAAGCTCACCTGTTGCCATGCAATGGCACATTTAAGACCCTCCTTGTGAACCTTTTCCCAACGGTGAGTGATTAGATCTGTGATTTTTCTGAATGAGTCGGTTTTACTGCATCTTGAGCTCACTTTTAGAACCACCTCACAGTGGGATCTTGTATGTGTTGGGAAGAGGAAGAAGAACCACACTGTTATAATTTGGAAAAGAACTTAAGTTGTCAGCTAATCATAGCATTGCAATGCATCCAGAAACAGACTAAGAAAATGTAAAATCTGCTGTTGATATCTGACTCAATCCCACATCAAAGACTGGATTTCTGACTAAGAAAGGAAGTACGGAGCAGTGAAGAAAGTAGATGTTCTTGTCTCCGTTCCTTCACTGTAAACAAAAGCACAGCTTGTCTCCTTATAAATAAAAATGCAACACAGAGATTCTCTTCAGCTGCTGCTTTCTCTTCCTCTCTAGGTTTACTTTTGGTTCCACAAGTTTTAACTCAGCTACTGTGTTGAAAATATATCAAAACCATAGAAGTGAAAAGAATAAATTTTCCAATAGCTTCTTAGAAATGCATTTTCTAATCAGATTACAAAGTTTTTAAATCCACAGTTTTTCACAGAAATTTTCCCCTCTGATTTTCATTTATGAGACAGTTCTTTCTGGCAGAGCATTTCAATTTCTTTCAGGCAAGATGAATGCCAGTGATAAATTCCGTGTTGCGTACTGATGAATATTGATCTGCATCCCTCGGTGTGTTTAGTGTTATGAAATGCCATAGGAAGTCTTGTGTCTCAGTGCATCACACAAGTACAAGATCTTTGATCTGAAGTCACTAAACATAAATAGTTAAACATCAAAATATGTGTCTTCTTTGAGTTCAGAGATAATCACTGGGCTATTCAAAGAACCAGCCTGATATCTGCAGCAGTTCAACCTCTCCCTAGGAAAGCTGGCCTTGCAAAATTCATATAAATACATAGGTTTCACACAAATATATAGCTCCAATTCAGTAACACATGAATAGTGCTGCTTCTGTTTTGCTCCCAAGCATCCATCCCTGAACAGAAAATAACTGCTGATCACCCTGTGCTCCCACAGCCTGGCAAGGCTGACCATTGACTTGATTGGCTGTGGTTGACTGACTGGACAAAAGCAGCTACCAACAAAATCAAGATATCAGTCTCTGGGCTAGCAGCAATGCGAGTAATGTAATAACAGGTCTAAACATAACATGTCAGAAAGAGGAAAAGAAATATTGAGAGAGAAAGATTATTTATTTGTTTTCCAGATTGGTAGTGCAGATATTTGGGAAGTCAAAATAAAGAGAAAACCTATGTGACTTCAGGAGTTTCTTAAAAGTATATCAGTCATGCCTGATCCTTTCTTCTAGCTGAGTGCCCATCTATGTTACCTTACTTATTTAACCTAAATATAAACAGAGAATCAGAAATGCTATTTCTGGTTAATTTGATAATTTAGATATATTTTCAAAAGAGGATTTTAGTCACAACACAGCTCTTCAAATAGAACAGGAACACAGATGGACGAGAAACAGCTGAAGTTTCACAGTTTAAGTTTTTAGCCTGAAGATATTGATCCAAGAGAGAAAGAATTGAGTAAATAATGGATGAGGGCTAAAAAGCAAAGAGAAGAGAGAAAGGTGACCTCTATTTAAAGTAATTCTGTGTGGACTGTACGTTAAAGACACTATAAGTTTGCACTTAAGTTGAGCTGTACCTTTGTCAATGAAAAGGTATGTCACCATGCAAAAAAAGCTTTTCCCATGCATGGCTGAGTCATGGGATCTGAGGGAATACACTGTGTCAACAGACCAAGACCACCTCCTCAGCTGCACTCTGGTTTCCTGTGAAGCATCAGCAGGTGGCAAAAGAAGGGGAGATGACAACAGTGATCTTGGCAGACAACCTTTTCCTTCTTTTAGATGAAGAGAACGAAGATTGGATGCAGATCCCACAGACAGTGCAGCAGAGAAGGTTTTGCCAGAAGCCTCATCCCAAAAATCTACAAGGTATGCCAGATTACCCAAGAACAATTGACATCCCAGAGTTCATTACCCAGAGGTTTTTTTTAGGTTGATGTGTCTACCTAAGAGCAGAAGCATAATTTCTTGGAAATTAGTAGGGAGGGGATTCATTCCAGTGGAGTAAAGCTTGGATATGAGGCAGTTTAAAGCATGATAGCTCTTTGTGCCCAGAAACTGTTTTTGTTTTTAAAAAGTCCGCCTCCAGATAATGGCAGCTGAACAATGAGATGACTGCTTTACAGACCACCACAGGTTTGCTTTTCAGTCTGACACCAAGGATTTGTGACTTTGTGGAGAGATTAAAGGTCATAGCATAGGTTTGGGTGATTTTCCAAAATGGAGAAAGCAAAACCCAGCTCAAATGATACCTATTTCCTGCAGTACAGACAGTTCTGAAGCAAGATATCTTCCCAGGGAAATTGGATCTTTCTCTACTAAGGGGCTCAAAATGGCAGCTCTGAAGAAAATTAGCATATGTGTAAGGTGAGGAATTGGAGTGATTGGCTCCTAAAGCAAAAAAAAAATATAAGCTCAGTCTACAGTGAAAAAGGCCTGCATCTTCAAAAAGTTGAATTAATTGCCCAGATCTTCTCTTACACACTCAGTGTTAAAGTAATTCCTTGTTTACTTGAAAACATTTGATTTCGAGAAGTTAGGTTTAGCTAAGTTAGGTGTTTGTTTTTTTTTTTTTTTATTTTACCAATTATATAAAAATTTTAAATATATTTCTATTTTAAGTATATTTAATATTATTTATTATAATATATTTAAAAGTTTTTGATTTCCACAACTTAAGGTAAAGAAGCAATGGAAACATTAAGAAAAATGGGCTACTGAACTACTATCATCAACATCCACAACCAGTGTAGGAAGACCAAGACCAAACTTACACTAACTAGATATTTGGCATAAAAAGATGGAAATAATTACATTACTAAAGAGGCAGAATAGGAACAGAATGAAAGAATGTGTTCAACGGCTAATGTAAATTAAACAACAAAGGAAATTGTCCAAAAACAGTTCAGCAGAATAAGCAGATGAGTTAAACTGCTGAAAATGCTGACTGAAGGTTTTTAATAAGTCAATAAAACTACAAGTATGGGAATGACATGTAAGCTTAAGTGGTAATCATGACATCTCTTCCCTTGTGGTGTGCCTTCTTTATAAGTGGCCCCTCTTTTTCCATCAGTCTCATGGATGAGTTATATCATGTCATGCTTCTCCTCCACACAGGAGGAGTTCCAGGACACGTTCAGCACACTCCAGTCATGCTCTAGCAGTTTCCAGGGTTATCAGGGAATTAGGGAGAAGCAGAGACTCTCAATGTTTGTACCAAGGAGAAAAGTACCAAATTGCAATGCCCTCTGAGACATCAGATCAAGATGGTGTCTCCTCACTTTGTCAAGAAAGATATCAATAAATAGCTCTGATTTTGGGAGCAGAGCTGCAGACTGGTAAAAGATGGGGTAAATTCTTCAAGGGTTTACTGCTCTGTCTACCTGGGCACTGAGGATGACCCTAGCACAGGCCATGATGGTGCTTATGTGGTGCAATCCCTAGCACCTGAGAAGTCCTAGGCTGGTGACTGAACCAGTTTCTGAGCATTGCTCAATCTTACCAAGGCAAATTGAGGTATTGAATCAGACTGAGGTCCATCCAGGAGTACCAGTCAGGAGCAAAAGCTGGAAATTGGGCCAGAAGCAGGACCAGAGGAGGTATTTCCTTCAACATTGGCTTGGGGCCATTCAGAGGACAGGACTAGAAATGATTATATCTACAGGTTATCAGGGAAGGTCTAGGTGCACAGGACAGAGCTGCTGTGGGGCTCTTGGGCCGAGAAAGCTGGGGTGAGAACCACAGGTGAGGCCAGTCAGGATCATCAAGGCTTGTAAAAAAGACCATGGTTAAACCTCAGTTGCAGCTGTCTGAAATTAGTTCTTAATTTGTGTGATTTCCTCAGCACCCTCATCTTCCAAGGACTACCCTGAGATCTCATCCACTCTCCAGAGGGTTGCCTGATGTTGCAAAAAGTTCTCGTTCTGCTTGATCCTCTGAACAGGGCACAGGCAACGCAGTTTGGATGAGCAGCTGGTACAGTGCTCCTCACACAGCAGAAGTCTCCCTCCATTCTCCATGGTGCAGGCAGCCATCTCAGTTCTCTCCCTCTGCATTATGGGCTTGAGAAGAGAGGCAGTTATAAAGCCAGACCCAGGGAATTCCTGCTGGCTTTGGGAGTGCGTGCCAATGTAGCTGGTAGGGCACTCTCTGAGGAGGAACTTACAGTCTTACACTGACTTGATGATTCCACCAAATAGGCAAAATAACACAGTCATGTAAGAAGGACCGATCCATTTGTGCAAAACCACTATAATTCCTCACAGTCATGCATGACAAAAGATGATTTCAACAGCTTGTTCAGTCAAATGGACGCTGATGTTGTCACTAAACTGGGCACCTGCCATTTGATCCGATCATCTTTTGCTGTAGTCTTTGCATTTCTCAAGCTTCTCTTTAAACTATTTAGTCTAGATCTGACTTGTAGTATGACATATCTTTCACTGAGATTAAAAACAGTGTTGTAAATAATATAATGCCTCTTGCTTGATTACTCCCATTCTTTTCTGTGGGACCTATTCTTTATTTCAAGTCTTAAAATTTCCTATTAAAAATAGAGGTTTGAGATAAGACTTTATAGGCTTTCACAGGTAATGTTTTATGACACTAATATCAAGCATAAAATTGTTGCAAACAAAATAAAACAAATGAGTCTCAATTTTTAAAAAACATAATTGGTAATTACATCCCTTTTACAATTTTTGGTTGATGTAAAAAAATTGTAACAATATTATTATAGCTTTAAAAATTAGGTACTAAATGACTTTTTAAAAAGAGTTTTCCTGGGAAAAACACAGTTTGAAGATTGACTATCTTAAACAAATTATATAATTTTTGTGAATTCTCAGGGATGTTTTTTGCTTTCCATGACACATTAAATATTAAAAATTTAGTAATAATGTAGTCATTTTTCCAAAGCAAAAAAAGAAAGGTGTGGCATTTATTCATAATGCTTGAAAATATCAAATGGTGTACACAGGGCAAACAACATTGCTTGGCGTTACTGAAAACTGAGAGCTTCCTAAACCTTTTATTGTCACAGTGATTAACTATGCAATAAATGCAAACTAAATGCAAACTATTTTTAATCTCTCTCTGCATATGGAATGTGGAAGCATAAATAAAGGAGATTTTCTCCACCAGACAGGTGGTCTGATTTATAAATAGACAATGAATAACTAATACATTTAACACCATATATCAATAAAAATCCAAAGGAAGTTTAATTAGGCTTTGCTATAAAATTGTAATTTTAAGGACTGATTTAATTGTAAATGAAAAAACGCCCATTCTTTTAGTTCTATATTTAGTGAGTTTTAACCTTGGTATTATTTTAAAACCCATCAGTAGAAGAGATTTTTTTATTTAAGTGGACACATAAAAACTTCAAGAATGTAGTAGTATAGATTCTATTTTCACTGTAAGTTATTTAAAACTGCTTTTTTTTTTTACACTTAAATTGCACCACCCAAAATAGCCTGTTAGAGACAGTGAGTCAATCTCATTCAGGTTTTTTTCTGATATAAAAAAGAGTTGTAAATGGGAAAATGGAGACACACAAGACATAAATAGTTATACATTACCAAGCATATTTTCAGATGACACATCTGGGATGTGTATAGGAAATCTTGATATACTAAAATTCAATGGCCTGCACTGTGCAAAAAAATCAGACTAAATGATCAAAATGAAATCCTTTTAGCTGTAGACTTAATAAGCTGTGTGCAGATTGAAATCCTCTTGAACTGGAATTAATAGTTATTATCCAGACTTCCACATCATCTCTTCAACAGAAAACTCTCTAATTATAGGGAATCAGATATAAATGCTCACAAATAGGATAGCCTGAACTCATGAACTTGACTTGACCAGACTCATGAAGGTATTTTTTATTTCTTGGATTATTTTGAAATATTTTTCTTTTTTAAAATTGAAAGTAATGCCAACATTTTCAATATATATATTTTTATCATAAATTTCTTACATTTACACAATTTGCCATACATTGTTGAAGTTTTATAATTTGCAAGTGACAATCATCTTTAAAAGATATATCTTATCACAAAAGACTGTTTTGTCAGGAGCACTTTTGCATCAAAATGAATTCATAACTTCTAAAGAGATAAATTCCTGAAAACAGGGCTTTACTAGCTGAATGCTGACAGACACTTACCTGAAGCACTACACTCAGCACTGTCCAAGTCCCCAAGCACCACCTAGGCACTAGAAATTCTGTACCTTGTCTCTTCCCCTTGCTTTGTATTCAGATGACATTTTTCAAAGCGTTCCTCTGTGCAAATATTTCCCTGAAAAGATATTGTACCTCTGGGAGTGCAGGTGATTTCTGGGTTCTTTATTGGTGATAAGAACCTGAGAAACAGATTATTTAATATGAGAAGCCTTCCTCCATGACTATTGTATCACTGTTCTACACCTTTCTGTCTATTGATAAAGGAGTATCTTAAAATAGTTCATGGTTTAAATGTTCAATAACAGTATTAAAATTACAGATAGGCTACACTCAGCAGTTTTGCCCTGTGGAGTGATTATGAAGGAAGAAAACACAGCTACCCAAATCTGCATCTCCTAAACCACATTTTCAGCTTATATAACAGAAGGTATGTAATTTATTATTACTTTTAAATTATCTTTTCCAGTATACTGTGGTCCCAGCGTAACCATGATTTATAACCTATCCCAGTTTTTCTGAAGCATTTGGCTTAAATTGTAAGGCAAATAGAGGTGATCATTTGGCTTAAGAAGACTCTTTATGCTAATATGTAATTAATTATTTTAGAATTTCCAGGCATATTTCCAGATATTTTGAAGGAGAAAGAAACAACACCTACTTTATTAAAAAAAAAAAAAAGGCTATAAAATCAAAGCTAATATTATTATTAAAGACTCTATATGTTGAGAAGGTGCAAGGTTAGCATGATGACCATTTGCTCATGTTCACATTAATTGGTTTAATTATGACTACCCTCTACAACACTCTCCCCATAGAGAAGCAGTAGTTAGAGATGTACTGCCTAAACATGTTTGCATGACAATCAGAAGACTGAAAACCCAGAAATCCTAGCCCAGCAGTCCCTCTGCCTCCACAGAAAGAGAAGAAAAGAAAAGCATGTGCCACTAAATCTGCTATAAGATGGATTTTATCCACTTTTGAGCCTACCACTGATGGCAAGACTGGATTTACAAGGTCAGTGATAAACTGGCTATGTCCAAACATTAAATGTGAAAATGCTGAAATTTTAGCAAAGCTTGCTAAGTGAAATGGAAAATTTGTTTTTTCAAGAGAGTTTTTTAAAAAAACTTTCTCTATTGAATTTATTTTGTAGTTCCTTGCCATATTTGTTCTTTTTTTGCATAACAATGACAAGCTGATGTACAAGAATTATTAACAGATGGTATTTGTTTATTTACTTATTTAGAGACTGTTTGCATTTTGTTTCATATTCAAATCTAAACAAGAGAATTTCCTGACTATATTATTTCTGTTACATTTAAAGAAAAGCTGAAACGTTACTTTAAGAAAGCTTTTATTTTTATGCACCATTTATGTAAATATTTATGAATGGACAATACTGAAAGAAGTTTATTAAAAAGAACTATTTCCCTGAATATTGTCTGCACTTGAAATATTTCCAGTGTCAGTAGAAAGCTGACTTCTCTCCAAGACTGGAATTCCTTTGTGATATTTTAAAAACTTGAATGTGTAGTAAAAGTCAGTAATGTTTTGGGGTTTTCAGAATCCACTTAATTATTCAGAAAACAATTGTTTCAAAAATGTTTAGATTTTATCTAGTCTACACTAATAATATCTAGCTTGAGACAGTACTTTGTCTATCTCTTACTAATGCTATCCAAACCACTAAAGCATCCCAAAGGGACAAGAACTGGAAGAATTCAAAACTGTCATGAAGCAATTATTGCTGGGCAGACTGCTTCATATCCATGTGTTCAGCACATCTATTTCAATTTGTTTCTGGCAAGAAGGAATATAGAATTAAGGATTCACACAGAGGAAGAAACAGGAATAATATTCAATGATTTCAAAGTAGGCAATAAACCAATTTATCCAACAGCACAACTACAGATACTTTCAACTGAATGTAATTATGTCAGAGTATCTGGAGAACTATTCTCATGGCAAGAGAGATTTCTAATATTTAATACAGGTAATTGTGTAAATCTGTGTATAACTCAACTTCTGGGAGTACACATGTACATTAGGCAAATTATATACCTGTCTGAAAAATTAATATATTTGGGTAAAGCTTTTTTCCATTTGTTTCAATTCTGAATGAAAGTGGATATAAAGCCCACTTCAACTAGAATACAAATGCCATCTTTTTCAGCTTAAAAAAGTGCTACATTTTTGTTTGGTTTGAGGTTGGGTTTTTGGCTGGTTGGTTGGCTGTTTTGTTTGTGGGGGTTTTCTTGTTTGTTTGTTTGTGTTTTCTTGAGGATGATAGGCTTTCAAATACTTACAGATGAAAACTGGTAAGGTATCTGTGTGCTTGCAGCTGAGCTGCCCTGTACAGATGCAATCAGAATAGGCTGCTGGGGGCTGGCTACCCATTCAGAGCATGAATAGCCCCAGCTGGGCCCCCTGTCTGTGCCAGATTTGTGATGGGGACAGGACTCCATCCACTCTACAAAAACTGTACAGATAAGGGGAGACAGATGAACAATCAAAAGGTTCAGAGCTTCAGATCTTCAAAATAGTCCCAAATGATGGATTAAATTTTGCCTGACCATTGAAAGGACCTTTACAATCAGTAATGAAAGCAGTCTGAACAGTAAAGTTGCCTTGGAGCCTTGACTACTGGCCACTGTTTTCAAAGCAATTGCTGAATAAAATACAGGTATTGCAGGCTGAGGTGGACAATTTTCCAACAGAAGGCCCTGTAACAGAGCAAAAATAATAAATTGAAGCTTTTTAGATGGAAGATGCATTCATCTGCAAAGAAGTCCAGCATTATGTGTATAATTTCTAGCCTCCAACATCCAAAGATTGCTCCCATGACACATGTAACTCCTGCATTTCCAGCACAGCACACCCAATTCAGTACCCTTGAATGTATTGGAAAAGTTTGGTGCAGGCTAACTATATTTTAAGTACTGTTCGAACAATTTATCAATACTAATCTCCAAATTCCACTGCCCAGTAATGCTCCTGATTACTGTTGATTTTGCTGGTTGTCAAAGAATCCAGATTAGAAAAGAGCTTCTTGAAGCATTTCTGCTCAGTGCATGAAGCCTTTTTTTCTCATCTCTCAGACTTACAGAGACACTAGGGAAAGACCATGATGGCCAGTCAATGCAATAAGAAGAAATGAAGTGTCAGCATATGCAGAAGTTAAGCAAAGTACCTTGATAAGCAGGAAATCCTTGTTCAAGCAAACACATTTTTGTGAGCATATCTGGGGCTGAATAAAGTGCAATAATCTCTCAGAAAAGGGGAAATGATTGATAAGCAGAGCAGATTTGGGTAAAAAATATTTTCGATTAATAGAGTCTTCAGAAATTATTTATGTACCTACCACTACAGATGTACAAGAATCCTACTTTTGTCTTTCACTCTGACATCAATCCAAATTGGTTTGGGGTGTCACCTTGACATTGCATGGTCCATCTCTGCTTACCAATATTTAGAGATGTCTTAGATATTCCTATTCTTTAACAAGATCAGTTTATAACTAGGCTTGCTCTTTGCCTGTGGGCAAATCAATTTCTTTGAATGACAACTTAAAATCAGAACAAGGCCATGTCTCACTCAGAAGAATATCCAAAAATCATTTATTAGAAGCAAAATGTTTCTAAATTTCTTCCAGGTCTACTAGATTCAGTATCTATCAGGGAGAACAAGCAGTTCTGGTGGTTGTTCGACAGCTGCTGTACTTGGATTTCATAAATTGGACTATAATAGATGTTGATGAAGCATTTGAAAAGTCATGAAAGAAAATAATATGCTGGTTGTCTGAAAGTCCTAAGGTGGGTTCCTATTTTTCTTCATTTTTCAGATTGTTTCATAATTTGAAGACATTCACTTGCATTCATATGGAAGTGTGTACAAGAAGACTGAATATCTAATGTTTCATACATAAAGCCATTCTATTCTTGGATTGCATATAATTTTTCCATGTCTATAGTTATGATCGGTTGCTATAAATCACACAAATCACACATCACATAGTTACAGTTATTCACTGACATCACTTGGAAATTTGGGTTTTGTTGCCACTTCCTAAGTGGTGTGTGATGACAATAGAATGAAAAATGACATTATGATGTACATATGTTACTACCATCTGGGTTTTATCCCAATACCTGTTCAGAATTTTTTTCTAGACAGCTATATTGTGTCTAGTTAGCACAGAAGTACACAAAGACATGATTTTATGCACAACAATCAGGTACTTGTCATTCCATCTGTAACTGAAATTAATCCTTTACAAGAAGTCTGGAAAAGAATGAGATATTTGAAAGAAGTCCTTTCATTTCAGTGTTAATCAAAATAAATTGGTATTTAACAGAATTAGCACTTACTGTTTCTACCAGAAAAAGTTCCAAGAACTGCTAAGACCCGCATCTTGCTCATAACTACCTTTAATCAAAGTGACTTTCAGTTGCAGAGAACTGGATAATGGATGCTAGTGCATCAGTCCAGCTCTGCAATTCTTACAGCACATTAATTCTACATTCATCTCCTTCTGCAGGTTGTACCTTTCAGAACATAAAAAGAACATTTCTTTTTCAGGTCTTTTCAACCTCCTTGTTTTCATGAGAACGTGTCTAGTTTTAAACCATCCTATTTCATGAAAGTTCAGAACATATGTTGTAATGACAAGACTGTGCTCTTTAATCTACACTTCATTACACATGCTTTGATAGTTTTATTATTCTTTTGAATTTTATACCTGCACAAGAAACATCTGTTTCTGTTTTTCTTTTTTTTTTTTTTTAAAGCACATTGTGATACATCTATTACAGTAACTGATTTACTTCCTGCTTTCTTCTGCTATACTGCATGTAAAAATATTGTGTGCATCAAGAACAGTGGCTAGTAGGACTATTAGGAGCAAAGTGAGCATCTTGTTTAATTTCTGCTCCAATTGCTTTTGCATACAGGTCAAACCTGTGTTTATAGTATTTTCTTCAATATTTCCTGTAAATTTAATCTCTCCAGGGGGTGAAATTTATTTCATTTTCCACTGTCTTGCACACTACTTTACTAGAAGCATGCTGATTTTAAGTGTATATGACATTTCAAGTTCAACTGAATGCCTTTATTGAGATATCAGAATTCACATATTTATTAAAACTGAGTAAAAGTTTCTTTCTTGAATACTTATCAAATAAGACTGTCTATCCTGAATAATTCCAGAATAGAAATGCATATCTTGAAAGAAGCTTATTATTTTCTACCATCAGATATTCACTGGTGTTGGCAATGTCTTCTGTAATTAAGACTTTCTGGACTTGTCATTAACAGTGACAAGATTCATTCTTGCTAGAACTGGGTTATTTATACTCAAAAATGTCTGAGTATTTACTGTAGAATGAAGTCAAATTCAATTATTTATTTGTAAATATTTGGACAAAATTATTTGAATTTGTGTGAATGAGACACACATAAAGATATACTTTGATTCCCAAACATTTGCACATTTTTCATTTACATCTTCTCTTGTGGTATC
This sequence comes from Certhia americana, assembly GCA_018697195.1. Lineage (NCBI taxonomy): Eukaryota > Metazoa > Chordata > Aves > Passeriformes > Certhiidae > Certhia > Certhia americana. The sequence continues at coordinate 74,377,976 of CM031857.1, read as the reverse complement.
ATTAGTTAAGTTTGGTTATGAAAGGGTTTCACTAGCTAAAGATATGGACATTTAGTGACTTGCAATGATGTTTAGTTTTCCCACTGCAAATCTGTAACTATACCAAATTACCTAGTTTTGAGTACACTTATGTAGTAGGAAAGTAATTTTCCTTCCTTAATATTTCTGAAGAATCCACTTCTTTTGTTCTTGTTATGACTAAACTCCTCCTGCATCACTATAGTAAGGGAACTGACCTTGCTTCCTGTTTAACATGGACACAAGTTCAAAACTTTCTTCTATACATTTTCCCAAAATAGCTATTCATAGAGCACTATAAAGGAAAAAAAAGGGTGGCCTTCCCTCTGCAACAGTGTGGCATCAGTCAGCCTAAATTTGTGACAGAAACAAAATCTGGTTCAAATGAAGTGGAAACAAATATCTTGTTGAGAAGGGAATTCCCTGGTTGAATTTGCTTGTGCCAAGACTGTGAGAGTAGGGAAGGGGAAGGAAGAGCTTAGAATATGAAGAAAATACAGGGAGGACTGGAAATTTTGCTTGGAAAAGGGAATTCAGTTAAAAAGAAGAAAGTGACAAAGGACATGGTGGGAGTGACAGGAAAATCAGATTTATGAATGAAGAAAGTAGCTGAGCAAACAATGATAGTGTGGAATCTGATGAAAAGGAGATCAGCTGGTGGGGAAAATTCACCTTGACATGAAGCTAGAGAGGAAGAGGTGAAAGAATGGGAACAAGATGGAAACTAAAAGAATAGTACTGTTTAAAAAAAGTTAATTTTTGAAACTGCAGAAAACAGTTGAAAAGAGAGAACAATCAAAACTAGTTACCACTGAGTTAAATAACTACCAAAACCTACAGTAGGAAGGACACATACTTTGGAATTGGAGACAGAGTGGAATTGTATAACAGCTGCTTTAAAGAATTTGCTTACTTCATTCTTATTTTATCTTTTAGTAGACACAGCAGAGTTTTTGCAGACCCACTTCAAGACTCACTTCAAGACCCTCTGATAGTCATTGTAAGTACCTGTATGAAAAATGAAGGAAAAAACCAACAAGATTTTTTTTTTGTTCTGGAATTCAACTTATTTTTAGGGCAGAATAAAAAAAAATAAAAAATGCGTAAACCCAAAAATGTTAGAGCATTAATATGTGACTCCAAAGTCAACTAGTCAAAAAAAATTAAAAGTAAGAAAGAAAGTAACTTCTACTTAATGGATTTGTATTTTTTATTGCATCTTTATTTCTAATAAAGCACTGTGAGGGAGTGCTTTAGGCTACTGAAAGGAGAAGATTTGTCATTCTGAATTTTCAGAATGGTCTTTGACCAATGGTCTCTCTAAACCCATTTCCAGTTACAGGTTAGAAGGTGTTATGAAGCAGAGACATATAAACAGTCATTGTGGGTCTGGTCACCCTGTCTTGGAGGGAAAGAGGGCTTAAATTTTTCTGTCCAGTTGACTTTAGTGCTATTTAAGAGTCCCGTGCACATTTAGTTTATGGACATAGACATGAACATAGACATAGATTATCTTACCCAAGAATTTTTTTAAGTTCAAATTCACATTCTGCTCTTCCCTTTGCACAAATTCAGTTAAAGTTGTCCATTGCAAGGATAAGTAATATTACCAATCCTAAATAAGTAATCACTTGTATATACAACTTACCACAAAGGTGCTTATAGTTTCATTGCTAATAAATAATTCAAGTTTATTTTTAATAATGAAACATGCTCAGAAGTTAGGAAAACTGTATTTACATTAGCACTGATCCAACTAGTTTGTCAGATATGTATGCCAAGTGTGAAGAATCCTAAAGACTTAGATGATGGATCAGATTTGAAATTTGGCAATTCCTTTATAGCCCTAAGAATAAATCTCCTCCTCTGTTATGCACCTTTTGTAACAGTTCCTTATGTGCCATTGCAAGGTGACAATTAATGATACTGATCTGCCTGAAAAAAATGCACCCAGTTGGAATGCTTTTAATAGTGACAGAAAACATGACTTGGACACTGCCAACAGCAGAAATTGGACAAGAGCTTTTTCTAAAGTCAGTGAAGAGGAATAATTGCTCATTGCTATCCAACTGAGTCTGTTACTTTAGGAGAAAAGAAATCTAAGAATAGGTAATACACAGTAAATAGGAAATACACAGTAAATCTCCCCTACAGACACAACAGACTTAAGGCAACTAAGTGTCTTTAAAAATATGGCTAAACACTCAAGATGGACAAAAAGGTAGGGCAGTCTCTATCATCAAAATATTCTTCTGCTTAAAAAGAAAAATACAGATTTACATTTTTTTCTTTACTGTTATGAAAAAAATATAAAGGTTTTGGAACCAAGGCTGATTGTATGGGCCAAGGTCTGGGCCCTGCCCCTGAGCACAACAACCCAATGCAATGCTACAGGTTTTGGAGAGAGCAGCTGGGAAGCAGACCAGCAGAAAAGGACCTGGGGGTGTCGGCTGACAGCCACTGAACATGAGCCAGTGTGTGTGCCCAGGTAGCCAAGAGGGCCAGTGGCATTCTGGCTTGTATGAGAAATAGTTTGGCCAGAGGACCAGGACAGTAATTCTTCCCCTGTACTCAGCCTTGGAGAGGTCACACCTCAAGCTCTGTGCGCAGTTTTGTATCCCTCACTTCAAGAAGGATATTGAAGTGCTGGAGTGTGTCCAGAGAAGGGCAACAGAATGGGTGAAGGGTCTGGAGGGTAAGTCCTATAATAAGCGCCTGAGGGAGTTGGGGTTGCTTTACCTGAAGAAAAGGACAAAGGAGAGACCTTGTCACTCTCTTCAACAGCCTGAAAAGAGGTGGTAGCCAGACAGGGGTCATCCTCTTCTCCCAGCTCATGACATAAATCTTAAACTGGGCCAGGGGAGGTTCAGGTTGAGCACCAGAAGGAATTTCTTCACAAAAAGGGCTGTTGAGCATTGGAACAAAGTGCCAGAGTGGGCTGGAGACACCATCCCTGGGGCTGTCTGAGAAACAATTGGCTATGGCACTTAGTGCTGTGGTGTCACTGTCAAGATGGTGATCAGGCAGAGGTTGGATATGATGATCTTAGAGGTCTTTTCCAAACTAAATAATTCTGTCGTTACCTGAAAGAAAGTTGTAGTGAGATGAAGGTCAGTCTCCCCTCCTACATTGTAGGTGCTAAGACAAGAGAAAATAGCCTCCAGTTGCACCAGGTGATTGAGATTGGATACTAGGAAAAATGTCTTCACAGGGAGGGTTGTCAAGAATTGGAACAGGCTGTCCAGTGGAGTGGTTGAGTCACCATCCCTGGGGGTATTTAATGGACATGTAGAAGTGCTGCCATGAAACATGGTTTAGTGGTAGACTTGGAAGTGCTGGGTTAACTGGGCTCAATGAACTTAATAGTCCTTCTCCAACATAAATGATTCTATAATTCTTTGTTCTTTGATTCTGTGGGGTTTTTTGGGAGTATTTTTGGGTTTTTTGTTTTTTTGTTTTTTTGTTTTTTTTTCTGTTTATTTTTTTCCACAAAAATGCAGCAAGGCCATAAAGGCCAGAACAAATGTAAATAGGTAGATTATTTGAAATGAGGTAAAGCCAAGTTCAATTATCTGCCCTAAGCACTACAGAGACTTGAAAATTAGCATCCATCACCTTCTACAGAGCTCTAATCTGTAAGATTTTGTTCCAGTTTTGTTTTTCTTGTAAACCACTATGAAAATTCAAGTGATACTCTTTTATTATATTTTCAACTATAATATTTACCATGGAAAATATCTTTATCGCAACCAAGGCAACATGGTTAAATCTTAAAACACTCTTTTCAGAAAGTAATAGGGATGATAAACTTAGATTTCCCAAATAATGATCAGAGGTATCACACTTCCATAAATAAATCTCCTGGTTTCTGATATTGATTACATCTTGAGGAATGCTTAAATTCTTAATTAAAATTTAAAATAAAGTAAAATGAAAAGAAATATTTGAATTACATACTTCAGAAAATAAAAAAAAATGTGTTTCATGCCCATCTTTATTGGTAAACTGCTCTTCAAAAGCAGTGGTATGAAACATGCCTTAACAGAAAGGAGTAAGTTCTCATATGTGAACTGTCATTTCCCCTGTCACACTGAGTGATATTTTTACAGAAAGAGAGGTAATAATTTTTCATCTTCCTAACTGGTCAGCTTGTCATGTAAACAAGTCATAGGCTGAAATATCAGCACATTTGGAAGAAACTAGATTATGATTGCATTTCCCTCAGGAACAGAGTGGTAAAACCATCAACATGAGCAGTTCTGATGCAGCTAAACCTCACAGAGCAACAGATTCCTATGGTGACAGTATCTTAATATTCATAAAGAAATTACAGGGACTAGTTCTCATAAGCTTGCTATTTCTAAGCAAGTTCATAATCTGCAAAAAATCCCAATAAAAATTGATGAGATTTTAAACAAAGCAGATATTAAATCTAAGTAATGGAATAAAAAACCATTTTAAAGCAGAGATTTAAAACTGCAACAAAAATATAACTAAAAACTACAGCACAGCCGTATGTAGAAGTGATGATATTCCCAAGACTAGACTCTCAACACAAAACTGAGAAACATCTTTCATTATCAGCCACCAAGGCAAGTTAGTCAACAAAGCATTCTTTTCCATGGCTTTAGAATGATGGAATCATACTTTGTCACATCTCTAATGCTACAGGAATGAAAAAAAGACAAAGATTATCCCAGACAGAGAATTGGAAAAAATAATGCTGTACAAATTTTCTTTTTCCATACTCTTCATATGTCTTTTCTCATATGTCCTCACGGAACAGCAATAATAAGTGTTCAAAAATTTAGTGTGATTTGATGTATTGCTCTCAATAATACAACTTCAGCTCTTGTGAGAATGAGAAGTACACAGAACTTTCATGGAAGGAAACATGCACTCATAATAGTGGTTTCCCTTAGTTTGTGAGTTTTCTACTTGTTATAGGCTAAGTATTCAGAAATTAAATAGAAGGCTATAGGAGATAGAGGAGACTGGAAGAATTCCTAATTTAATTTCATACACTGCAGTTTAAATACTTACTGTTTTGGAAAAATACATTATTTTTTAAATCAATCTTTTTTATTCTGAAAGTCTAAAATACTTTTCAATCTGCCCCAGTCATACCCTTGAATAGAGGAAGCTCTACTATTTATTAAGTATTTCAAGCTGTTCCTGCCAACTTTCTCTGCTCATTTACAGAGGGTAATCTTCAAAAGAATGGCTAATCACAATTCTGTGTCATCGAAGACAAAAATATTCAAAATGGAACTGAAAACAGGTTTTCATATACAGGTTTTTATATTTTGCAGCTGAAACAGACTTTCTATGATTTATGGTTTTTTTAATCTTGTCCTAGACATATGGAAATTACATTTATTGTTAATTTTACTCATCTAGAAGAATCAGATTTGCATGTGGAAATTTAAAGCAAAATATTTCCAGTTAAAGGGAGCTACATTTTTTTCTGGTAAATTTAGATATTTATGTGAAAGAAAGGTGATTTCAGTTTATATTGATGTTTATATTGATTTGCTACAACAAGCAGAATATTAGGTGACAAATCTGTTCAGCATTGGTCAAGAGAATATCTCATTTGAGACCAAAAGATTTATTCATTACACTTTGGTGTACATTATTTTCTGAAATGTTTTAGTTCAAAATGCCAAGCAAGATCCTTCTTTAAGGCTGTCTGTCCCTTCAGGAAAGAGTACTTCTTGTGAAGGGCCCTTTGTATTCTACAAATTTTTATGCAGCAGAGGAAGGCGAATGGAAAAAATGCACAGATTTAATAAAAAGAATCCTCTTTGTCTCTCTTGACAATAAGATTATTTTGTGCCTACCTAGCTACTTATCTATATGTATATAAATATATATGTATATACATATGTGTGCATGCATATGTAGCTATGTATATGCATCAATCTATATTTCTATATACATATATACGTACTTATACACATGGCATTTACTCTTTATGTTTCTTTTTTTTTTTTCCTTTGGGCATCACAAAGTTACACATTTCCATAATGTACTTTTCATTTGAAAAATATATATTCTTTTTAATCTATGTACAAGAACATGAATGAAATATCTCTGTGCTCATTGCAACATTTCAGATATTTATAAAAAATGTGTTCTGGCAGCCAAAATAGAAAAACACATCCTGAGGTGCATCAAACACAGCACAGCATGACCAGATGGTCAAAAGAAGTGATCATCCCTCTGCACTCAAAATTGATATGGCCTCACCTGGAGTGCCAATGCAGGGCTCCACCATTTAGAAAGAATGTGAAGGTCCTTGAAAGTGTCCAGAGGAAGTCAACAAAACTGGTGAAAGCACTGGAAAGAATGTCCTGTGAGGAGCAGCTGAGAAGTATGGGTTTGTCCAGTTCAGACAGAAAGAGGTTGAGGAGTGACCTCAATGCTGTCTACAGCTTCCACCCCCCTGAGGAGGGGAAGTGGAGAAAGAAGTGCTGATGATCCATGTAGGTCCCTTCCAAATGAAACAGTCTAGTCTAAAAATATATTTTTGAGTTTGAAGTATAGGCATCCAAAGGACAGCATGAATTCTTACTAAATCTGTGCAAAACTTGGCAGGCGTGATTTTCTCAATATTTAACCTCTCTTTTTCCTCTTCAAAACAGGTTTCATGGTTTTAAAGTTCAAATTTTGCTTTGGGTTTCCTAACTACATGAAAACAAGTCTTCATGAGCATGATAAATGCTTTGCCTGAGTTAATTTCACTAAGTTTTGCTCTCCAGAAATTTTTTTTTCCCAGGAAAATCAGTCTCTTGTTTTCAAGACATATGCTTCGTTAAGAAGCAAAACACAATGTTTTGCTTAGTTTGAATTTCCAAAAAAGATGCAAGGTTTCCAAAATTTTTGTTTAACTTATGCCAAATTTTTAGTCAAAACATAATTTTAATTGATTTTCAGTTTAACTTAAAATGTGTTTCTATCCTGAACACTTGTGAATGTAATGAAGTTTTTATTGAAAAAAGTACAACAATGGAACAGAATTGGACAAAAAAACATGTTGGTTGAGAAGACTAGCAATTTGGGCATCATTTCAGAAAAGCACTTAAATGTGTGTTTAAAAGGAAAGTAGCTTCATTCAAGGCAGACAGTAGACAGTGCATGAGACAATGTAGAAGACTGTCTCAAAAAGTAAAAGATCCCAAGACAGTTAGAATTTGGCAAGACAAGAAAGCCTCAAAAATCAAGCAGTAGGAAACTGACCAAGACTGAATCAGCAGTGTTTGAACAAAAAAGTTATATGGAAAGTTGTAACTGAATTTGCAATATGTGCTTCAAAATTTATTAAAAAATTGTGTCTGGGATGTGCTAGATGTGGTTATCCTTGTGTAGCCCTACTAGCTGGAGAGATCACTAGATAATAAGGCAATCTACAAAATTATTATCAATTGAATAGAAAGCAAAGATTCAATCTTCCTGCTGAAAAAGAGGGTTTAGTTGCAAAATGCAATAAGAAACAAAACCAAAACCTAGTAAACAAACAAAACAACAACAAAAAAGGAAGTATATCATCTCCCATGTCACACAAAATTATATGCCATGGGATGCTGTGGACTTGATGCATTACTTAAGCTCAAGAAGCAGCTGCGTAAAACTACCGCAGGAAAGTCCAGCTAGAACAATTTAAAAAACCCCTCAGCTTACTTGCTTTAACTTTGAAATTTAGTGTTCTTTCAGGCACCCTAGAAACTTGCAGGTGGATGTTAAACCTGAAAGACACCTTTTATTTTCTTTTGACCAGAGCTGGTGTGATAAATTTGGGTACTACAAGTGACACCAGGCATTCATGCTTATGCATCGGATGTTTACTTCAGCAGGAACTAAATCTCTCTTGAGGTTCTATTGACTGTCTGGAATAGACAGTTCATTAACTATATTTCAGTGCATTACCTATAATTAAAGCTTAGACATGTAGCTCACAGCTAAGCAGTTGCATGGAGACATCCAAATGAGAGTGTATTAATGTTTTGCTAACTATTGAAAGCAACTGCTTCTGAATCAGGAAAGTCCTGAGTTGCAGACTGACAAGAACAGGGAAAATATTCCAGGAAATAATCAATGGCCATTTTAGTCCTGTTGTTTTTGTAAATCCTTTTCTTTAAGCAGCTACTATTAGTCAATGGAGACAGATGATAAGTTTAATAGAAGAGGCTGAGGGACCCTGAACTGTCTCAGTACAGCAACATAGATGCATGCCTTGAGCTCTTGTGCTGTTCTCTGGGAACACAAAATGTTGTGTACTGTTAGGAGTTAAGGGCAAGTCATCATAGTAAAAAAAAAAAAAAAAATTATCAAGAAATCCAATGAAATCCAGGTGAGATCAGTAGAGAATAAAATGTCTGCTGTATAAAACTAACTTTTCCATCTGAAAGGAACTGGAAGTTTGTTATAGTAATGATCTTGCTTGCTTCAGGTAGTACCTTGAATTGTGATATATCAAGGCATTAACACATGCCAAATATCAAGATACTATGAAATCTAAATATCAGAAACAGATAATTTCCCCCATTCTGCATCAACAGTTACCTCTATAACTGAAAACTTACGTGTCTCTATCTCCCTTCCCTTACCTGATCTAGTAATCTTCTTACTCTCCCACACTTTCTTTACATGATCCTGCCTAAGTTTGTTTGTAGCAGCTATTTACATAGACCAAAAACACAGGTCTGATCACTGACATCTGTCCTCAGTAATGGCTAGCACACTCCAAGGTATGATTTCAATCCACATTTTCAGACAGAACCTAAGAGTCATTTGAATAAGACAATACAATGCAAGCTGTTCGCAATACAAGGGATGTTTAACACCTTTTTATTCTAGGAGTGAAAAGGAGAAGGAGTTTGCTCATCTGACTTTAAAATTCCTTGATATTTATCTTCTAAGCATACCTGTCAAGTTTAATTTACTAATATAGCTGTAAGTGAGTGGGTTTTTTTGTTGTTTTTGGTTTTGGTTTTTTTTTCCAGAAATTGTTTAAACCACTCCTCAAGCAAAGCTCCAAACCACCAGGATACCAGAACATTATCCTTTTTTACAGATTTATTATCCTTTTCTCTCTTACCTTTGTGCCTTCCTTGTGCTTGTTTTCACATTTATATTTTAACTACCACCTGTGTCTGACCCTTCCATGAGCTTCAGATGATTAGTGTTAATACAAAACCTCACCATGTTTTCTGTGAAGCAGTTAGTTAAGGCACTGATCCTACAGATTCTGTTACTCTAATCCTCTTTCTGTGCAAATGTAGACAGTTTTTTAGGAACAGCAGGAGTTCAAAGACAAAATATTTCCTGTAAATAATGAATGGATTCTCAGAAAAGTGTGCACCAAGAAAAATTATAGCTTTATCTGCAGAAGTATAAAACCCCCAAAACCTTTGGGGAAGCAACATATTTTTATTCTTCTCTCATACATTGCCTAATCCACTGATGTCCACTTGAATGGAGATGAAATAAATTCATGCAGTTATTTATTACAATGCCAAAATGTACACTGGATTCTATGCACTATGTATGTTACAGCTATAAATCTGATAATTAATCTGTTAAAAAGACTGCCATTGTCAGTGGATACTTGCATTTTTGCAATCGCCATTGGCATATTTGATTGTAGTAAAGAAACCTTTACGTGTCCAACAAGATTTAAAATGCCTATAATGAGTTAAAGTCTTAAAAACCTGACATAATGGAAGTAATTTCTGAACTTGCTACTAATGACACTCTCATAAGTCATAAGTTTTTCTCTCAAGAAACGTGAATTTATGACTGTGAATTATAAGACAAATGTATTTAAATCCACAATAAGGAACCTATTGTGTGTTCATTTCAGTTTCTAATAAATTTTCTTTCAGAAGTTCTGAACAACATGCGATGGTTTCTATGTTCTGTACCCTAAAGAAGAAATGTTAACAGGATCAATCCTTATTTCCTCTCCTTTTGCCAATAGTTATTTAAACAATGCTCAGTTTTTAATTCAGCAAGATGTACAAGTCCATGCAAAGTAAAAATTGAAAGCAGACAAAACTGAAATTCTGAGATAATTTTATTGAGTTGCAAGTTGAATTGCATTCACACTACTGGGACAATTATTTTCCATGAGAAATTGTTTGGTTGGATTAGTGAAGTACACTTTTAGATCCACAGGGAACATGTATCCCTTTAACAGAATCAAACATATTCAGTAAGGCTCAGTATTACTTTCTTTGTGAAAGTCATATTATGGAAAAGTAGATTTCAAAAAAGATGTAGAAAAATAACTAAATGGTATTTCCTCTAGAAAATATCAAGTCCCAAATAAAATAGCAGGCAATTTAAATTTAAGGAACATTAATCTGAATATTTATTTCTATTATTGGCATAGCTGACACATAGGCAGTACATAATCTTTTTCTGCCTACAAAGTCAACAGAGGAACCAGACCTAAAGTGAGCTGGATATGAATTTCAAACAAAATAGAAAGCTGTAATTTATAACAAGGTTTACCAGAGTACATGTTTTCTTTTTTTTAACTGTAAAATATAAGTAGGCAAAACATAGAAAGTTACAGATGAAATGACATTAATTAATCTGTCAAATATTAGTTTACATAGAGATCTGGATGTTAATAAAAGAAAAAGGACTTTGGAGATTACAGTAATCAGTGAAAACTGCTGATATGTATGCATGTGACAAATTTACAGACTGTGATAAACTTATTGTTCTTCAATATGCAACAGAAATATTTAAATATTATAAATATCCTTAATTTAAAAATAGATTTATTTAACTTTTTAAAGGAAGATAGACTTTGTGAATATACTGCACATTATTTTTAAAATGTGTTGTCCTATTCAGAATGTGAAATTAGGACATTTTGGAAACAACAACAGTCTGAACCTTCAAACTGAACTGTCTAGATATATATGGACACAATGGATAAAATATTTAGAACAGATTAAAAGTTAATTCCCCTCTGAAAGTTGCAGGAAATTATTTCACCTAAGAAAAATTACATGTTAAAAACATTATTAAATTATCATCTCATATCAGATGTATAGAGGGGACTTCTCTCCTACGATTCCCAAATCTGTGTCAATACTACCTGCAGGATGCACGGGGGTACAGACATGCCACTAGAAGGAATTCTGGGCTGCACTGTTTGATTCTGTGCAAACATCTTTAGGGGGGACATATAAAATTACTTATACTTTGTCTCCCATATGAGTGAACAGAAAGAGCTGTTTGTCAAGGGGTTTCTGTCTCCTTTCTCTCCTTTTTTGTTTCCAGAACACAGTTTTATTCCATGTGTCACTGCTGGACAATTTATCATGGTGTTAAGGTAAAGACCTTCCTTCTGACAAAATAACAATTATTCAATGCACTTAATTTTTTATCAAAATAGGTAAAAATACACACATTTTTACTTCAATGCATTTACTTCAATACAGTAAAGCAGCTTGATCAGAACTTTGAAGATGCATCCATACAATCAAGAAAAAGGCCTAGTCCCTGACTAATTATGCTATTTAATTGCTAGCATGGCTCCTGTTAATGGTTTTGGTCTTTGCCAGCTATTACAGTTTCACATGATGTCTGAACATAGCTCCTGTGATAACTTATGGCAAGAATATCTTACATAAATTTGGGCACAGTCACCGCCTCTTTTGAGTGTAAGAGGATTTAGCTGTATGGATATGAGCCAAGCCATACCTGTGATTTTATGTGTTGCTCTTAGTTTGTTTCAGCCTCAGCACCCTGAAGAGAGAACAGCTAAATGTAAAATATCTCTTGAATATATTTGTGTAAATATATTCAAGTGGTGTACTGGATCTGGCTGAGATAAAGATAGCTTACTTCATGGCAGCCCCTATGTCGCTGTGATTTGGATTTGTGAGCAAAACAGTGTTGATCACCCCCCAGTGTTTTAGATTTTGCTGATCAGTGTCTGCATAGGTCGATGCCTTCTCTGTTTTTCACTCTGTCCCCAGCACTGAGTGGGCTAACAGTGGGCAAGAGGATGGTAATGGACACAGCTGGGTCAGCTGACCCCAATTTACCAAAGGGATATCCCACACATTGTGGTGTTTTGTTCACCAATAAAACTTAGTGGGTATAGGGCAGGGAGTACTTCTGAAGTAGATATTGTTCAAGACACCAAATGGAGAGTGGTCTTCTGGTGGGATAGTGGTCTTCTGGTGAGTAATTGCCCTTGCACCATTTGCTGGTTTTGGAGGTTGCCCTCAGTCTCCCATTCATTTTCTATCCCTTATTAAACTTACAAGTTATGATAAGTTTTATGAAACTCTTTAAGTTTTACCCTTCTGACTCTTTCCTCTATCCTACTGCAAGGTGAATGAGTGAACAATTGGGTGAGGGCTTTAGCTTCCAGCCAAGGTCAACCCATAACAACTGGTCTTCTAACCCTGCAGTGATAGAGTTGTACAACCTCACTAGAAATCTAGTCTTTTTAGAACGTTTTGAGGGGTTTCCTGATGTTTAGTTTAATTCTTCCTGCTGCAACTTAAAGCCCATCAATTCTTGCACTATCCACAGTGAGTATAAATGCAACTTTATTATTACCTGTTGTAAGGACTTTTTGAAGAAAAATCTGGAAGTTGTTATGAGTGAAGGATGACTGGAAATATGTGTTTGAAAAAAGAACAAAAGAAACTGCACATCACAGAGTTGTAAGAGTGGCTTGTATTAAAAACAGATGTCTCCTCAGTGAAGAACCTGCATACAAGCTCCAGGAGGATGCCAACAAGGTTACAACATACCATATATATCAGTCCTTTTCTTTTTAGCCCACCTGAAAAACTTGGTGCACCAACAAAGAGAAAATATACAATGGGCGACAAAGTGGCCTAAGAATTAAGGAAGTTGAATTAAGCAAAGTTCTGGGAAACCTGAAATCCTGCCATTGACTCCTAAAGTGCATGAAAGATCTGTCAAAAAATTGGCTTGTTACCACCAAATAGAGAAAAAAAAAAAAAAAAAAAAAAGACAGGACAAGGACTTGTACCCTGTTATCTTTTGCACACAAGCAGTCCTGAACAGACCACTTAGAGAATGAGAGCATGTTGAATGAAAGAAATTTATGAAAGTGTGAAAAATACCTTGGGGGTTGTGGGGAGGGGAGGAAGGAGGGAGCGTCCTTCATTTTCTTGAAGGCTTTTGAATTTGATTACACTAATTTCATTACAATTCCTTCGTGGGCTACCATAATGCACTGGGAAGACTGTTATTACAGCAATTTTCAGGCTTTCCTCCTCTGACTCTGCAACCCAAATATTTAATTTTTTGCCTTAGGTCCTGTTTTCTAGAGCTTGTTGGTTCCCAGTATTCCCAAGCCCATCTGGCTCATGTCCATTCCTAAAATTGCACCTCATTGGGTTCAGAATAGTGAAAATCCAGGTCCATTAAAAAAAACCCTGGATGACTGGGCTAGTGGGTCACACCTTACCTAGAGGTTAGTAAGCAGAGACTCTGAGCAGAAAGTTCAACTACAGCTTCCTTCCAGTCTGAATTATTCTGTTCCTTTGGATCACTGCCCAAAGTAAATAATAGGAAGGGAAGTAAAGAAAGTGAAAGCTTTTTTATAAAAGTTTGTATGCTTTGTGGATTGTATGTCCCAACAGAGAAGCTATTTCTTCACAGTACCGCAATAAATGTTGGCAAATGTTCATTTTGTAGTCCATAATAACCCTCAGGTTTTTTCTGCAAAACACGTTATTTCTTGTTTTGCTTTTGTATCACAGGATTTCCTGGAGACCATACAATCCTTTCCTCCTGCTGACTTAAATTTTACTTAAGCATATTACTAACACAGATAAATGTTTCAAAAAATACCCCAAACCTATCTTCCAAGCTGTCTGCACACCTAGAGCTTCATAGCATCTGAAAATTTAATAAAGATATTCTTTCTTCCACTATCCTGAGTGAAAAATATTGTAGAGCCTTGGATGGGCTTTTGCGACACTGCAACAAATGTTTTTACACTCTGACAAGGAGTTAATTCTTTCCTAAAATAGTTTTCCACTAATTTCATGGGGTGATGTTGTGAGGTTTGTATCCCCAATCGTCTGTTCTGTTTAGGCTGGAGATGTTCTTCAAGACTGGCTCAGGGAAGTTTTGTTTTGGTTTTGTTATCAGTGTGCGGATAATAGTCGGAGGGACACAGACATACACTGCTGCTTTTGCTGCTGCTTTTGCTGCTGCTTGCTTGCCTGCTTGCTTGCTTGCTTGCTTGCTTGCTTGCTTTTACTCCTGCTTAGCTCTTTAGTTAGTTTAACTAGACAGTCCAAGATTCTTCTGGACTGCTTTCCTTTTCCTCTCTCCTTCATGGAATCATTCAAGCCTGTTCTGGACTGGAACCTGGGAAACACCGAGAGTCTGCACTCTGTCCTGCGCCACCTGCCCAGCACCGGAGAGACCAACAGAGCGACCACTCCCCAAAGAAAGACTGAATTGTTATCCCTTCAGAACGGTGATTGTTCATCTTGTGTGTTGGGGGGTGCTCTGTCTGTTAAATAAACAGGTTTCTTTCCACTTCTCTCCGAGGAATCCTTCCTGAACCGGTGGGGGGTGGGGAGGGGCCGTGGGAGTCTGCTCTTTGAAGGGGCACCTTTGGAAGTTTCTCCCCAAACTTGCCCTAAACCAGGACACCATATTACAGTTGTTAAATCTGGACATTATTTCCATGTGATAACTTTCAAAATCCTTCTAAAACAAAGCGATGCAACAACACCACTCTCCCTCTATCCACAAGATGCATTAAAATGTAGTAGATGTTTAATTGGAGAGTTCCAGTTTCTGTCCATATCTGTATTGTTACCAATTACAGAGTGGTAGAGTTCAGTATTTCTGAAAATTAATGCTTTCTCGAGGTACTTAATTGAATCCTTAATTTCACTATTATTAGCTATGGTAAAGATTATTAGAAATTACTGCCTGTCTCTTTGAATTAAAAACAATTTAGCAGTATAGACTGCTGACACCACTTTAATTCACTTTAACTAGCTGAAATTCAACAAAGACTAAAGACAACCAATAATTTCTACCAACCCTATGTTGATATCAGCAGAGATAAACTCCACTTATAATAGAGACACACTAAGAAAAGCAAAAATAAAGAAGACAGACTTCCCATAAAATAATTTAATTGCAGAATTTTTTACTAAAGGTCTGAAACAACTTCCCTCTATTACACTAAATTCTGAATTATTTTCTTAAAGAGTGCAATGTCATACTTTATCAGTGGTGAGGCCCTACGTGTCATTTTCCCCAGCTACATTAATATCTTTGAAGATTCAAAGACATCATATGCCATAGTGCTTGATGTCCATTAGCTGCAATGCTTGACAGTACTCAGAAGCAGCTGGTAGAAAGAGTAGGAGAGTGCTTCAGGCTTTTGCTTAACTATTTTTTCACCACTGGGAGTAGTGACAGAGGAAGAAGAGCTGCTTTGTAATTAATTTTGCTTAAAAAACCCAAAAAAAGTATTATCTTTAGGGATCACACAAAAGATGCTGTAAAGTTGGGGAGTGACTGAGCAGGGCCACAGGTAGTGAGTAAAACTGCATCATTACTAATGCAGCTATGCTTCAGAGAGACTGCTGGGCCTTTTTTTACCCCTTCTCAAACTTTGGCATAGGAAAAGAACAAGGAAGCTCTTTGCTGTTGGATTAAAATAAGAGGCAGAAAGAACGGAGCCTAATTAGTGCCTGGTGATTATTCCCTTGATTCCCTGGCCTTTTCCATATCTCTTTGATAGGGATTGAAGGACAAATGAATATAGCCTGGCACTACACTCCCAGCTGAAGATGCTACAATGAGCTGACCCTCAGCAGTGCCACTGGTAAATTTTCCCCTATCTCCAACTCTGCTCAAGTCACCTGCATCTTACCAGAGCTGTGTCCTACCCTATTCTGATAGAGTTTCAAATACTACACAGGCAGGGAAAGGATATTGGCAGGTGAGGTAAAACTCCTTACCTACCTGCCAAAATATATCTAAATAAGAATTTAATGCTTTCAAAAAGCTTTCTGAGGTGAACTGCCACCACAAAACAGGATGAAAATGTTGCAGTTAGCAACTGGTGATAACCTATCTTATCTGATAACACAGGATTTCCCACACTTTTAATGGAGGCTAGGCTTGCCTCTGCATTAATGAAAAATGTGACAAGCTGCACACCAAATATAAGCAACGTTTTAGAAAAATATTGAGAGCTATGCTGGTAAAAATACCAAAATGAATGCCTTCTTGTTTGACACTGTTAAAAAAACACACATAGAAGAGACCAGTTTAATTTTTATTCTTGTTTTCAATCTGTTTCTATTTATGAGTTGTCAAGCACAGAAATACAGTTGCTTTTTGGTTAAAGAACAGAGATACTTCTCTGTTTGTTTCCTTATAAGTAAAACTGATCCTACAACAAAGGAAAAAATGCTCCTTTCATTTAATTTTCAATGAATGACTTCCTGATGCTTTGCAAGGAATAGGTCAATACCTGCCCCAGGAAGCCAAGTCTCACAGCGCAAGAAACACGAATCTGAACAAGGTGCAAAGATACCTGAAAGAATGTATTTTTCTGCTGCTCATGGGATGCATTTTGCAGCTCAGCATTCACACATCATAGGGTGCTGACTCCTATAGGAATTCAGTTAATGATGCAGCGTTTTTTTAGTCTTCTCACTGGTTGAGACAAATACATACTCAATAAAAATGGAGAATTGCTATAAAAAAACTGTTCTTGATTCAAAATAAAAAAAAAAATAAAAAAATGAGCTGGTGATATAGATCTGCTTTATACTGTTCAGTTACCCTGTTAACAAGAAAATGGAGAACACTCTCATTTCATCCTTGTTAGGACTTCACTGATCAGCTGCAACAGCTGCAAGCATTTCATGGAATAGCTAGGAAATAATCATTCAGAACCACTTACATTTTTTCTGAAAACCTTTTTGAGAAAGTGAGGAGTCTTCCCTAGTGTTTTCTTCTCCCATCCAAGTCCTTGCTCTATTTCTGAAACTTCAGAAATTTGGAAAATCTCTGAAATCTGTGTAAAGATCTGGAAACAGATTCATCCACTCAGTGTTCAGGTACTTCTGTGCATTCCTTCCACAGATGCCTAATTCACCTCTAAGGATCACAGGCAAGATGCAGCTCTGTGAACTGCCGATTGTCTTCCTGCTCTATAGCTCAGGGAAACCAAGTTCCATAGCAGAAAAACAATGAAGCTGTGGCACTATATAGCACCACATGGTGGTTTTGGCAACAGTTTTTAAAACCAGGCTTAAATTCTCAAAGCCAGATGGTGTAGTACAGTTGTGTCTGGATCATACTACAAGACAGAGCATTAAACAGTCCGCCCCATAATTAAATATACACACCAAAATAGCTAATTGAGTCACACAAGACACAGGCAGTGCAACTGAACCAAAAATAATTGGTTTTTTTGAACTTAAATACTTATTGCAGCTGGTCCTGGGCTCCCCAGTAGAAGAAAGCCATGGAGCTATTTGAATGATTCTAGAGAAGGGCCACACAAAGAAGTCAGAGGGCTGGAATACATCTTCTGTGCAGACAGGCTGAGAGAGTTGGGATTGTTCAGCCTCAGGTAGAGAAACCTCCATGGAGACCTTAGAGCAGCCTTCCAAAAGCTAAAAGGAGGTAACAAGAAAGCTAAAAGGGACTTTTTGTAAGGGTGTGTAGTGGCAGGACAAGAGGATTTGGTTTTAAGATGAAAGGGGGTGGATTAAAATTGCACATAAGGATGAGATTTTTTAGGATGAGGATAGTATAAATCTGCAACAAGTTGCCCAGAGAAACTTTTGGTGCTTCAGCTCTGGAAGAATTCAAGGCTGTGATGGATGAGGCTTTGAGAAACCTTATCAACTGAAAGATGTCCCTCTCCATGGCAAGGAAGCATTAGATTGAGTGATCTTTAGACATTTCTTTCCATTTGAACTACTTGATTCTATGATTCTATAAACATGATGTTATAGAAATGCTCCAAGAATGCAGTATAAAATAAGAATTATACCTCCAGAAGCTCCCAGCCTCTGAATATGTACTATTTCCACCCATATAATTTTAAGCTTGTAGGAGATAAACTGTTTTGAAACAACATCTGATAAGGAAGAAGAATAAGGTGAAGAGTTTGCAGATGGTGAAAGACTGAAAAAGATAATAGATGTTATAATTGAACTGTTATCTTTCTCTATATACTTCAACACCAAAGAATGCTACTTAGCAAAGTAAACTTAAAGTGCAAGGATGCCAGTTTACTGGCAATGAGGTGTCTTGATATCCAGGTAACTTGGATGGTACCATGGTAAATCTTCCTCACTCAAAAAAAGGTGGGAATAACAGAACAATGGATATGGTGTTCCATTTAAAAAGCAGATTAATCTCCTTATAGGCTGATGTGGCAGAAAGATGCCAGGTGGATTGTCTCAACTGTTGCCAGCAGTGAGGATGCTGCACAACTGAGGTTTGACTCCTGCTCCCAATTACATAGAAAAACCTTTCCAGAACAGTTCACAGCTGCTGTTAGCTGAATTTAGCTGAATCAGGCTTAATTTTCAGAGACTCGATCCATCATTATTTTGTTGCTAGTTCTCCTATTCTACTAGAATTTTCAGCTTTTTTTTTTTTTCTTTTTTTTTTTTTTTGTGTGTGTGTCTCAAAATCACAGAGCAATTTTGAGACAACGGAGAAATCTGCAGGTTAACACTGTCTGAGGAATTGATATTTCCTCCCATAAAATAAGGAAAAAAACCTTCCAAAGATAGATTTTAGACAGACTTCTAAGAGGAAGTGTTTTCCCCTTTGAAATTATTTGTCATTTATCTACTGATTTCTTTGGATTTATGTCCCAGGATATCCCTTTCTCACAAGCACAACAAAAACCATTTTGCTCAGATTGTATAAAATTGTTAATTTGATCCAGCAACATTAATGTAGGATATTGTAAAAACAAGACCATAGATATATTTTGGAACCTGCAGCTTTCCTTTAGAGACACAGTATTTTTGCTCCAGGAAATTGTTCACAATGTGATGAGCTTTTCCTGAAGCTTCAAAGGAAGATTGCTTTCATACTTTTAAATAGCAAATGAACTTCTGGAAAATTTAACACTTTATGTTTGTCATTTGAGAGTAAAATGGCATCTGAAATACCCAAGAAAGCTTTAACCTGTCTAGCCAAACGTTTTATAAATTATAGATGTTTTGTTCAATCAAGCTGAACTATCTTTTTTTTTTTTTTTAAATTTTCATCCTTTACTCTTGTGTCTTGTCTATTCTGATAAAAACTGTTTATTTTAAACTAAACCTTGAAGTGATTTCTCAACATTCAGATCAATTACTCTTAGTTTTAAAGTCAGTAAAAAGCTTTTTTCAGCACCACAAGAAAAAATTGAGTTTTGCTTTCCCCAACGCAAAGGCCAAAAAAGTTTTTTTCTGCTCTTCTTGGGAACAAAGTACAAATCTGTGGCAGAAGAATGTGGCTGAAAGGAATCACACAGATTATGAGAAGTGTTTGGCCAGGCTGCGAAGCTGCTGTGATGTTCATGTGACGTTCATGGCAGTAAAAGTAGGCACTGAGTCTCTGAGGACACAGAGTTGCCCCTGGGACCTCTGTCAATAGCCCAGGGGTTACCAGGGGTTCAGTCTTGATCCCTGATTCTTGAGAATCCAAGACACTCATAAAGACCCTTGTGTACTTCCCTTGGAAGCAGCAGCAGCAGCAAAAGTAAAGGACCATGCCAATGGGAAATAGGGAACAGCTTTTTAGGCATAGGGCTAAAACATCTGATGACTGAAACTTCCACCAAAAGTGAAAAAAGAATCTTGCTTGGGTGCAAGATCACTACTGACAGTGCATATGTCTTAGATTCAGCTAAATGAATATAAGTAGCAGAAAATCAACACTTCCAAAAGATTACTGCAATATAACATACCTACTTTTCAATTTCCGATGTTCATATTTGAAATAGAGGTTGTCAGAGGGAAAGAGTGGACTCAGAATTTAAAAAAAAAATAAAAATTAACAGGTTTACTGGTGATTCATGTATTTGGTGGCAGAACACTTTTATGTATTCTACTTGCTTTCCTGAGGATAATTCTCTAAAGGCAGAAGATTTAGACCAATGTTCCGTATAGAGTGTTTTCTTAATCAGTCTTATGCTGGGAGTAAAGGTGGGGGAGTGTGGGCAGTGCAGGGAGGGGGAAAATATTGCCAGCTGTAATGCAAACAGCCAAATTTCTGAAAGCACAAAAAACCAAACACCAATCCAATCAATACTAGGAAAATGAACCAAGAAATCATGCCCAAAGTCAACAGAGGGAGTTAACTCTTTACAATCTGAAGGTGAGTATTCTTAATTACCCATTGTACCCTAAAGCTGTTAATTCAAAACAGATATATGGTGTTGAAGTAGGTATGTTATATTGCAAGTAATGTTTTTTTGACTAATTGATTTACACAATGTACGATTCAAATTGTACTGATAAAACTAAGGTTTCTATAAATGTACCACTTGTGTAGGAAGATGAGTCCTAGGCATAATTTCCTTAGAGTGGGACTTGAAGAGCTGTCCTTGCTGTGTAACTTTCCTGACCACTGAGGACAGAGCCAATAGCTTAGAGCAGGCAATCCCTTGCCAGTCACTTCTGGCATCTTCTCTGAAGGTTCCCTTCATCTCCTTCCTGACTGAAGTTATAAAGAAGATCTTTCTGTTGTTGTGTTTCTTCTCGTCTTCTATCAATGTGGACCATGTGTCATCTCTGAATTTGTAACTTCTTCTCCCTTTGAAATTAAGTGAAGTAAGCTTGCAAAAGATTTTCTTGGATGCTCAGCCATACTCTGCAGCATTTTGATATTTACTTTTCTTTCTCACTTTTTAACATCAATTCCACCATTTTAGTACTTGCTCTGGCACTGCAGTGCTCACTGGAAAAAAAACACTCTTGTAATGCTTTCATCTTACTCCCCTGGCCTCTGCCTTACTCACAAGCACTTGCCAAAACCTTGTATGACTACATGGACTGAACTGCTTCCCTGTCTGCTTTTGAGATTCCCAAAAGTGATGTGTAAGTGCTCTGTATACATCATGTTCTCAGATACCACAGAACACACCACCAGTTACATGTACTTGACTGCTTTGATCTGATTCATTTCACCTACTTGTGGCACAAAACATAAATCCCTAAGGCAGCAATGTAGTCACCCACGGCTACATTTATAGTTAATGGGAAGTAACAAAGATCTCAACAGTGCAAATTAGGATGTCATAAAAGAGGCTTTTAGGCAACAGTGCCTTTTCTTTCTTCACTGCCTATCTAAGAACCTAATGTGACTGTAATTCTAAGTGAAATCCCTGTAGTCCAGTGGTATGAATGCACTAGTTACTGCTTGATTTGGATTTTCTTCTGATTTATTTTCACACAATGAGGACAGACCTTTATGTCCCCAGATACATATTCAAGAGGGATGACTGTGCCTATTTGGTTGTTAGGAGTTTACTTTCCACAAGTCATCACATTGCTTATTCCTGCTTGCATTATTATAGATTATATAATATAATGTAATAATAATATATTATTATTATAGAATTTGTATCTCTATTTGTCTTGTCATTAAAAAATTTTAAAAAAACCGCAACAAACCCACAAATAAAATCATGGGATTTTTATATTGTTACAAAATATGTAAAAAGCCCCAAAAGCATATAGCATGGATTTATGTTTTATTTTTGTACCGTAAATGTCTTTTAACAGAAGCTGACTCAACCTAAACTATTACATTTTCAGGTACATTAATGCCAGATATTAAAGTCACCATGGTTTATACACTATTATCTTGGAAAATTTACCTGAATATATATTTCCTAAAGCAATCTCACCATATTTCAATATTTTGACCATTCACTCAGATGCTTTTGTCTGAAATATATTTAATAATGTATAACACATTTGTTTTTCAAAATTACAAGGCTGGACAAATGAAAAAGGAAAATGAGCTCCCTGGTTCATATGCACAGGAAGACTTATTTTATATAATCTACAGAAACCTAGGAATAAATGCATATGTGTGCACACAGGGATACTCTTTGTTTCATTTCCTTTTTTCAATTCCATTTATTAATTTACATTTTATTTTGCTAAAAGCAAGATAGCTACCCTAAACTGCCAGGCTAAATGCAAAGTGTTGTCCGACATCTGCTTTGTTTAATCGTCTGACAGTGAATGCTGGAGCCTATCCTCTCCTACCCAAAGCATTGATTTATATTCAGGAAGTGTATGAGTCATCTTAGGCTGCTAGACCTAGGAACGCAGCTCTTCTTTTCTAAATAGATATGTTTAGCAAGTTACAGGCAGCCTAGAAATATCTTCTTAGTTAAAAATATTTGTCAAGGGTAAGTTCAAATCCCCAGACAGAATGTCATTAATGCTGTTCAGTGAGAGTGGCAGAGGCTTACAAAGAAATGAGCAGTCCAGCAAAACGTGCAGCCTCTTCAGTTCCTTTTGAATGAGGTGCAAGTTACTCAGCAGATCACTAGAAATATTCAACACATTACAGATGAAGCCCAAAAGAAAGCATTTTCAATGGTCTGTTAACTCATTTTACTTGTGCTGAGATTGCTTGTTTCTTGGTACTCTGCAAATGAGGTTCCAAAAAAGCAGAGAACACTCCCCGGATAATTAGTAATCAGCACCACAAAGCTTTTTAAAAGATGTATAAAATGAGTACTTGTGATCCTTTTGCCAATCTATCAATTCTCCAATTAAAAAAAAAAAAAGAAAAAAGATAAAAAAGAAAAGGTGATACCTCATTAGAACTTAAAAGAAGTGAAGGAAAAAACCTCCAAAACAAACAAATAAACAAAAAGCACCTTGCCTTGAAAATCAAAGACAAAACATTAAAATACTTTTGTAAAATAACGTTAATGTTCATGAAATAAGTTTAAAATGGAAATTGCTTTGGGAAGTTGGGAAATGTTCCTGTAGTGCTGGATGTCACATAGATGATGCACAGCACAACATGGCTAAAAAAGACTAAATGAGTCAAATGCAGAATTAAAGTGAGCACAGTACTAAAAAAGTGTGGAAAAAATCCTGAAAAAATGTCCAGAAAAAGATATTTATTTAATAACCACAAATATTTTTTCATTTTCAGTATTTATTTGCCAGACCCTTTGACCTTTCTGAAAACAAAAAAAACAGAGGAAACATTTAAATCTCATATAACTCATATTTAACTTACGTAATAGACAAATTATGCTGTTTGCATGTTCAGATTCACTAGGATTCAGTGAAATAACCCCACTGATGGAGGGTAGCTTCTGTGTTCTGGATACTTTTCCTCAAGGGTACCATCTGGCATAATATCAGATATTCCCCCTACAGCCTTTCTTGCATTTATATTCATATTACACCAGCTGAAATATTGCTATTAGGAATTATTATTGTTCCAAAGAAAAATTCCAAGGAAGTGATTCATATCCTCCATGTTATATGCTATTTAGCCAGCAGAAAGCAACAACACTGGCATAATTTCTCCACTGAGCATTGCTTCTAGCACTTGAGGCCTAAGACACTCTTTGTCCCATGAGACTGGATATCCATCAGGAATGACTAAGAGGAGGGAAAGCTCAAGTTGCCTGCTCCTGATAGCAGCTGCCTGATAAAAAGCTATATGGGATATAGCTATATATATATATTTGCCTGGTAAAAAGCTATATGCACCATTGCACTTAGATATGGTCTAGGCATCATCCAGATGCAGACAAAGCAAGGATGAGTCTAGCTAGGACTATGGCTGGATGAAGAGCCTCCAAGTTTCCATAACAATAATAAGAATCCCCATGCTTCATACCAGGAAATCCACACTGAATTGACACATGCTGTTTTTAGAATAACAATCTCATGCAGACAATACACAGGGCTCTGTGAGACAAACTTCTGAAGTGTATTTGTAGATGAATACACTGTGCCACCTGGAGTTTTAATAAACCAAACCAAGTTATTTTCTCTCCATCTCACAGAACTTTATTTATGAATAAAGTATTCAGATTTTGAGCGAGTTTACTTCCATGAATCAGGAATTAATGAATAGATTTGCAACTGCTCTCAGAAAGGCTCATTGGCTCATCATAAATCACTACTAACTCTGTAATTTAGGAGGATATATTGGATACTGGAAAAAGGAGTAAAAAGAGGAGAAAGTGATGGATACAACTTCACTACAGAAGTGGGTCTTTCAGAATATTTTTTAATGCAAATATTGTGGGTAAGACTCATGAGAACTACCACTGCAGAAAAATCCATAACAATTGTCATTTGGGGATTTTTCATTCCTTTTCCTCTCTCTGACTGTGCCTGACTTAACAGCTATTCTAGCTGTTGCACAGCTTTATTGCATCTTTAGAATTCTGTCTGGCTCAAGTACATTTAAATAGATACGTCCAAGGTTGAGGTATTTCTATGTTGCTCCTGGTGCAACTGACTTTCTGTATGGAACACTTAGTCCTTTTTTCCTGACTTTTTATCTGGAGAAACCGCTAACTGACACCAGAAGAATTCTGTGGTGAAAATGTGTCTATAGGTTTTTATTTTATATAGAAAGAGCAAATGTCTACAGCTACAGTTAAAGTACTTGTACTTTAACAGCAGAGAATGTAGCAAGTACAAAAAGGTGAGAATATAAATCACAGTCTTTTCCTTATAACAAACATAATATGTCCATTCTTGCCGCCTGAAGAAAGACTCCTACTTTAGCAATATGAACAGCTCTTGAAATAGATAAAAGCTTTTCCAGATAAGAGAGTTTCCAGCTGAAACTGGAAGAAATTCGTCTATTCAGAAAATAATATGGCTTTCAGCTTTGCCTATCTAGTAAACAAAGAAAAAAAAAAAAAAAAAAAGAAGTGCTACACAACTTCTGAGGATCTACAAGCATGAGGCAATATATTCTTGCCAATGCTATGAGGAAAAAAAAAATCTCACTTGGACAGTCAGCCTACAAATTCTATTCTTCTTTCTCCTTGTAAAAGCCAAATTACTACTAGTGTCAGTAGATTCAGAAGAAACTTTAAAACCCCCCACTAGCTTGACTATCATTTTTTCCTACTAGAATAGTAGGTCAGTTTACATGAAATTTTACTTACACACACACACACAACTTGACGAAGGGAATGAAATTTACCCACTGAATTGCTGTGTGTGAACAAGAGTTTTCAACACAATCCCCCGCTTCCAATATGACCCAGTATTAAATGAGACTGGTTAGCCAGTTGTGTCAGTGCCCAGATGGAGTCTCCTGTCTGGATATACTGTATCCACTATCTAAACCCTGGGTTTAGTTTTTCTTTTTTATTCAACACTGTGTTAGTCCTTGGCTATGAGTCTAACTCATCTTTCTTGGTCTGCGGTTCTGAACTAATTGGTGTAGCAAGGTAAAGCTGCTCCATGAGGTAACTGCTTATGTTACTACGCCAAGTATAGAAGCTGCAGTTTGGGATCTGAGCGCCATTTCCTTCTTACAAGACAACCACTGTCTGTTTTCCTAACAGAATGACTTGCAAGATTGTCTAGATAGATGACTAAGTAAAGTTTTCAAAAGAAAGTAATTTTTAGTAAATGTGAATTTTTTTATGGGTTTTTTTTTGTTTGTTTATGGGGTTTTTAAAATTTTTTTTTCTTTTATTTTAATTGCAACTTAAATGGAGATCACTAAAAGAAGAGTAGGCTGCAAGTGAGATGAGTTAGCTATAGGCCAGGAGAAATATCTCATGGCTCCTACTGCTGTCTTTGTAGAGGATTAGCTGGGAAATGTAACAAGAACAATTACATTGGGTATTAAAAATTACCAAAGCTTACCTGGAAGCCTTGAAAGTATATGAAACATCACAGGTCTTCAAAAGATGTGCATGGATTCAAGATCACTCCATAGACCAATGAAGAAGAAGTGCAGCTTTATCCCCAGCTATACTGAAGACTTGGTCTCTAATCATATTTTTGATAAATGCTCAGTAATATTACATGAAAGAGAAACTCTGGCTTACATGAACCCCAAAGAAAAAGTAACATCTCCAGTATATGAAGAGAATCCAGTGAGTAGCAAGGATGCCAAGCTACCCTTCACAGGACACACACAGCTGAATCAAACCCTGAGACAGCTAGCATATGTTTCTGCAATCCAAAAAAAGATGAACAAAAAACTTAGGAAGTCAGAACAAAAGTACCAGTCCTGAAATCTTACATCCCTCCAATACAGTGTCAGGCAGTTTGAAGTGGCTTGGAAAGCAGTGTACAAGTAGTCCTGAATCAAAAAGCCTGTAGGCCTTAGCAATAATTTCAGCAATCTCCTGCACATGCAGGGGACGTTTTTACCAACTGAGGTGGTCATGCCCTGGGCTCACCTCTTGTAGGCACTGCATCACAAAGCAGACTGAGAAAAAGTCCTTGGAAAACACCAGAATGAAGCCACTGCTGAGGTCACGTGAGTTGATCCAGCTCTGGATCTGAAGACCTACAGTCTGAGGCACAGAGGCCAGGAAGATCAGCAGTGGTGGCAAATACACTGTGTGCGCCGTTTTTCTTCTGCAGCATTAAACTGCTAACTCCGCAGAACAAGCAGAACTCTGACAATAAGTTACAATGAATTCCCACCTTTGATATGTGGCAGGCAATCCAGCAAAGCATCAGAAAGCAAGAGTTCAAGGCTGGTCAAATGTCTGGGACCAAATGCCACAAGAGATGAGGGACGATGGATGTGTGTAGGATAGGACTTTGCTGAAAAGTTGCTGAAGATGAATCTGATTGGATTTAAGAGGAGAGAACAGCATTCCAGGTGGAAGACAGGCTGTTGCTAATAGGTAGCTGTGAGTGAAGTGTTCTGGCATCTGCCAAGACAACATGTGCATGTGTTTGTTTCATATATCTCTGAAAGGGACAAGGTGAGGAAGAAGGGAGACCACATTGTATCTACTTCGGGCATCTTCCAGTGCTCCAGAGCACACTGCATTTTGGAGCCCCACAGTCTGGGCTCCACCTTCTTTTGGTTTCTCCCCTCATTCTTTACTTTATGTCTGGATACTGCTGAGACACCCAGAGGAAGTGGGAAGTGGGAGCTCTCAGTTGTGCTCACCTATGACCACATGTGCAGCTCAAGGGTGCTGTCTCTGCTGAGATATGGCCCCTCAGTCAGGTGAATTTCTTCTGCTATTTTTTAACAGTACTCTGCAAAATAGTTTCTGTGTTTTCAAGAAAATATCTCCATTTTTTAAATCTCCACCTGTAGACAAAAATAGGTGGAGCAATCAATTTAACGATTAGACATCATGGGTGGAAAACCACTTTTTATTGCTGTTGTGCAGTCTTCTGTTTCCTCCTGTCACAAAGCAGCAATATTTTTTTTATGCAAAGGGCTTATATTAAATTAACTTTTTTAGCTGAAAAGAAAGTATTGTTTATATCAAGTAAAAGTATTATTTATATCAATATTGTTTATATATTATTTAACAGAAAATAATGGTTTTGACAACTGGTTAAGCAAGACATTGTCTTTTTTATTTTAAACACCATTTATTACCTGTAGATTTTAGTGGTTTCAAAAATAAAATCAGAAATGCCATGTAAGTTCTCCTTTCCTCCTGATCTTCACTTCATGTTATTTTCTCTGGTGTAAGACTGACAAACCATTAAGCAATCAGTGACCGGGCTTGTTTTCACTTTAGAACTGCAAACAAGTTTATGGACGTAAAAATATGGGAAATTTCACCCATATTTTATTAAAGAACATGTTAATATGTCTTCTTCAGGGATTTTCTCAGTGCAAAACTACGCAAGTTCCATTACTTATTAAAGCACAATGGGAATTTGATGTACACTGATAAAAAAATAAAGCCTTTCAGAAAATAACAGGCAACTCACTGGGGCATCACTGACCTATTCCTTTCTCACTTATTAAATGAATCTGAGGACCGTTTCGGGATTGTATTGATCGTGTTTTCAAAATGACAGGTGACCTCCAAATCAGTTCACAGACCAATGTCTCCTAGTGAAGCACAGAGCTGCTTGTCAATGGTGCCCTCAGAATTGAAGCAGACATTGATGGACAAGACCTTCAACTGGCTGTCTAAAACATGCAGACTTCCCCGATTAGACTGGCCTTTTTTTGTTGGGTTTTTTGTTGTCGTTGCTGTTGCTTGGGAGTATTTAATGAGCTTTTATTGATTACGTGTTTGGCGTTACAATGTTAGAGAATGTGAGCAATGCCATAGTTAGGAATTTGTATTCACCAACTTTGTAATAGAAAGGTTTTGCTCCAGCTTTATAAAAAGAATGATGTTTTTAGCTATAAATATATGCTCTAGTGAAATACTAAGTATACAAGCCTGACTCTTATTTCTGTTTTGAAATAGGTTATGTGAAATTTCTGTAAGTTAAGCAGGCCGTTCTACTAAAATATAATGATTATTTGCTACTTATGACACAACTCAGTGAGATTAGGTGTCTGTATATTTGTAGTACCTCAAAATTTGCTGCAGCTTTTTAATGTTAGAAAAGTGAAAACAAATGATGATCTATCTTTTACTTAATTTCTACATTATTATTACATATGCATGCATGTTTTAATTTTAAATGTAGCAACCATGTAAAAGAAGTGCTGTCTTTAGGAAAGGTGGGTGTTGCATGTATTTTCTCAGGGCCTGATTTTGCTCTTGCAGTATCCATTGTCTAAATAATACCTCAATATAAAGTGTTATTCAAAAAATGAAACCTTGATCACAATTGCAACAAGTGTTTATTAAATATGAGTAAAGGAAGAAAAAAAAATCAAATTATGTATAATCATTCCTTCCTTCCTGACTTCCTCTACAAAGAAGTATTCCTGGTTTTTATTTTCATTTAAGAGAATAGTTATAAATTTGTAATTGAATCTAGGTTCAACCACATTAGTAATTCCTCCAATTCACCAAGATGATAATTTTCGAAAGTTCTTTCATTAAAAGCATTTACCTCAAAAGTATTTGCAATTTCCTCTCCAGTTTTTTTCCTTTTTGAATTAGATTACTCTCCTTTGTGTTTCAGCCCCCAAAAATGCTAATTAAAATGTTCCTGGACCAAAAGCAGACTACTCTGTGAGGTCATAGCACATCCCTTTCTATCTTGACAATTTTAATGTAACAATAATTCTCCATCTTATTCTGCCTAATGTCAGTTGCTTATATCTATTTTTTCACATTATAGATAAATTTGAACACATTCAATACCTTTTTCCCCATTTTAAAGTTCAAGTCTCATGATTTCTGAGTGAAATTATTCACATTATTTGACATGAATCCCATTTATTCTTTTCCAAATCCCATATTTTAGAAGTTTAAATGAAGCCATGGATGTCGTATATTAACTCCCACAAAGGGAAGAATTCAATCCCAAATCTCTGAAGGTGACACTAAGACTATCATATTCTGCCCAAGTGTAGTGCAGGCAGACTTCAGACACATTTGTCTCAGTTAGGATGGACATGAGCCTCTCTCCCTGCAATTTGAGCTGAAGAACCAAGCTCAGAAGTCATAATTGCATTTATTCTGCCCCTGAGACAATGCTTCTTGCCTCTCAGTAAAGAATATACACTCTGTTGCTGTCAGTATGTTTGGAACATGAACCATTCCCAGCTGAAGTTCAACCAGCTTGGAAAAATTTACTTTGCCTAAATAAATTCAGAGCTGCAGGATGCAGGTGGTTTTTCAAACATCACCATTAAATATCAGTTGTTAGAAGTATCCCTAGGCCAGTTGGTTCCAGTCACCCTAGACACAGAAAATTGTGTTCTGCCTCACCTTCTCTCAACTAGGGAGAATTTGCATTCACAGTCACTGAGAGTGCATTAAACTGCCTGTGCAGAGTCCAAATGCTTGCCTTTTCTTATTCCAAACAGACATCATTTCAGTCTGGCAGGGGTGGGCAATCATAAATAAGGAGCCTGATTCTGTCACCTGATGATTAAGACATGTTATTTACAGAAGGACAGCACCAGGTCCTGGCCCTGGTGACAGGTACTTTTGTGCATCTTCCTTTGCCATTAGCGGGTAAAGAGATTTTGAACAATAATGGGAAACATGGCATTCCTTCTCCATATTCTATTAGAAAATACAATCATTTCTGGGTGATCTGAAAGGTTTTTTTTTTAAGTGACAGAAAATCACAAGATTATCAGAAAACAAATGTTACTGTAAAGCAAATTATTCAATACCTCACTATTATTTGCAATACATTGTTGCATCATTATCAATGTTAAAACGTCTTCCTAATCTCATAATTGTTGCGGTCGGTGTCACATAATGAAAGCCTAGAAACAGTTTCTGAAAGTTAGAGTGCCTCTGAAATCCAAATTGCTCACAAACTCAGCAATATTAAAAAGGGAAAATATACAAGAAACATGGCATCTCAAAATCCTTCAAGCAGTACCCATAGTGTTGGGAAATAATTCTGTGTCATCAGAGTGCCAAAATGCTGGCTCAGAAAAAGTCATCTGACAAAGATTTTTAAAAGCCTGTGGTTTTTTTTAAACATTTCTAGCAATGAGAAATTTATATTTCAGAATTATAAGGAACACGGATCCATTAATTGTCAGGTTTCTTTCCATTATTTTCATAACATGGAATAGTTGGAAAATTAACTGGGAAAATAGGTTTCGATTAACAAAATCAGCTTTTCATTACTATGTTTATTTTTACAATCTTTTCATATACAGTTTTTGAATTTGTTCTTACATTTTTTTCTTGAGCAAAGAGCTTAATGCAAGTTCTTGACAGTGGTTGAGAAATTTATGCTATGATCTGTTCCATTCTAAGACAGAGACCAAAGAGTAAAGTCACTTAATTTTTACATAAAAAGGGAAAGTTACAATGGAATTTTGTAAGTAAATTAACTTTAATGGCTACTCTATCTCTTATTACAAGTTATTCCCACACCAGTTTTACATCTCTTTCTGATATTATGTACCTTGGAGTTTTGACTGTTTGGGGAGAGGAGTTGTGCCTCAAATTAAATCCATGCTGTTATTCTCATGAGTGTAAAGTGTTAATCAAAGCTGCTGTTTCTAGTGACATAATAACTTCATTCTAAATAATCTTTGCAAGTGAAGGGATGCTATCTATTGAAATGGTAAAATTCTCAGTAAAAGTACATGTTCAGAAAGTTCCTGTCAAAGCACAGATGCTAAAGAAATGAATCTTAGCTATATTTATGAGATCACAGTGAAACTAGGGGAGAGACAAAGAGGTTTTTCAGTTGCTTTTGTTATGTGCCCATGAATAAAATTTTAAAGGGCTTACCAGCCAGGAGTGTTATAAATAAAGCAGGACTTGGGGCAAAAGAAATTCCACGACAAGGGCAAGTTTTCTAGTAGGTGACTGTGGCTTCACAAGCTGACAGGACATAAAGAATGAATAATCTAAGGTGAAAACAATGACTATCCACCTTTTAATTTTAGAAGACAGCCTCTTTAAATATCCCTTTCCTTATATAATATCCCTTTCCACAGGACAGCATCTATGGAAAAACAATGCAAAACTAAGTAGGCTGAGCAAAATTTGTAGCTTCTGAGGTAGCATGCTCATACTCTTCATATAATAAAGTACAGCATTGTTGTATGTGGTAGGGTTGTCCTCCTGGCTTGTCCTTCTGATTGCAGCCCTCATATTTACTAATCTGAAGCACACTTGTAATGGAAATGTATTTCATAAATAAATCAGGCAATTTCCCACAACAAAACCTTTGGGATGAAATCCCACCCCTGTATATTCTACAGGAAAATCTCCATTAATCATAAAGTAGATAGTATTTTACCCTTTACCTTTCAAAATTCTCATGTTATGAAACCATAATGAGAAGCTGGTTTACTAGTGCCACCAGCAGTGCAAGCCTCTGTCAGAGCTTTATGCTAATACCAGCCTTTGTGTTGGCTTCACTCCTGAGGTTCCCTCCCATTTCAGTGAAGTAAAGTAGTCTGCCTATAATAGTATAACATATTCTATATTGGGATAGTGGGAAATGAAACATGCTTCCGTTATTTCATGGATCCAAACACCTTTGAGTCTTTGAACTATTCTATAAATGCCGTGACTGCATTATTTGAATGGAGTCTGACTGTATTGACTGGTGCACTAAGCTTTTACATACCACTTTCTGTCTTCAAAGTTTTGAGCTAACCCTGACTGAGTACATTAGGTATTCTCATAAATTTATGTTAAGTGAAGAAGTAGCGTTTCTGTCAAGGACTAGGAAGAAAAATTGTCATGGTAGCATGAGTTTAAGGAGGGTCTAAGAAAGAAGATGGGGAAGTTGACTGTAGAAGAGGAAAAAAAAAAAAATCCAGACAAGACAGATTTTTAGATACACTAAGGAATGAGTGAAAAAATAAGTATGAGTACTTTCAGCAAACAGGAGAAAAAATACTGTTTAGACTTTCAACATTCCTATTCATAACAATCCCTGCTAACACATCTGAGTGCATTAACTTAAATTCCCTCACTTTTTTTACACTTTTAGCAAATAATGTGTGTTGTTTTACTTTGCTTATTTTTATTTGGTACACCAAATTTTATGGGTCTCATCAGGAAAAATTTCCACCACAGATTTATTGCAGCTTCATATTGACAACTTCAAACATTCAAAAATAGAGAATGTGGCACAAAAATCATAACATTTTCTTTAAGTATTCAGGAAGTTACATAAATAGATGTGAGGTCTCTGTGTAGGCTTCCATCTCATTTCTGAGTTGTTAAATTACACTTGCTTTATCATCAGGATGTGTATTTAATAAAAATATAGGAAAAAAAATAGTCTTGGACTACTGTGTCAGTAACTGGGGTTTGATCAAAATTATTTAATTTTATTTACACGTTACAATTGTGAGTGTGGATAATATAGATTAGTGAGAGAATTATTTGTACTTCTGTGTATCTCTAAGATATTGAAGGTTTTCAAAGATCAAGAAAATGTAAAGCTTCAGCTAACAGATGGACAAGAATATTTGAAAGGACCAAATTCAACATGTACAGTTAAAAGTATCTTGTCCTGTTACTGTACACCTATAAATAATTACATTCAAGTTATTACTGAATATTGTATACTGATATTAATTATTCTAGAATGAAATGCTGCAATAATATCTATTATGTTGCACTTTTAAACTACCTCTTCCAGGATACAAAAGAATTGGAACAAGTAATGTTAAGTGATTTAGTGATTTCCCCAAAGTCCTAGTTGGTTTTGTTTACAGATAGGCATTACAACTAGCAAAGTTTTTATTTAACTTCTTTTTTTAATCTTGTACAAAACCACTACAAATATTCAGCATTAAGAGGAGATCAGAAGGCATCCTGCAGTCCAGATTATAAAATTTCTTCATCCATTTTAATTTTCTAAAGTTCAACAAAATTGGTTACTGGTTGTAAAATGGCAGTCCTGAGTCCTCCTCTTGTGATGAAAACTGCACAGTTATGCAGTGCATAGCATTGATCCACGTTAAGCATCTGTCTGTCTATTCACTTATTTGTTTAAATAGCCATACAATTCAGGAAACCAGTTATGCAGCCTATGTTAGTTAAATACTTAATGGAAATCTATCTGGAATCTCATGCCACAGCAACCTGGCAGAATTCTGAAGTCCATGAACACATTCACCAGACAGTGGTTTCCTGAGTGTAGCTGAAATTTTTGAGTGTGTTCTGTAAATCCGTAATAGACTGGCATTTGCCATTTCACAGCTTTCTCCTTTCTGCTGGTGAAAATGGCACAGACAGATTAAACAATCACAGGCGAGCTTGTTTATACTTGCTAGAAAAGCATGTTCTGTAAAAAGGACTGGTTCATTTGGCATGTTTCTTAGCACAGTTGGACATTTTCTTCCAATCAAAACCAAAAATATCTTTTGAATTTCAGTGACTGTGCAAGCAACCAAATGTGGGGATTTCTGTTTATGAGAGAAACACAAATACCAGTTAAAAACTATGCTCAAATTCTTGGAAGAAAGACCAACAAAGGAAGGGTCTCATCTCTTTTTTGATGCACTCATCTCTTTAAAGATGATGAGTGCATCAAAAAAGAGATGAGACCCTTCCTTTGGTTGTATGTACCAACTGTTTCTGGTAGTACTGCAGCAGCACAGCTTGAATTTTATAAGTCTTTAAAGTCCTTTGAATTTAAATATTTACTTTAATAATTTTTACATATCTTCTTATATATTTTAATTTATATTTAATGCATGATGATAAGCATATCTCTAATTCTGAACAATATCACATTTATTTACCCACAGTAAGACTTTCATTTGGATAGCAAATGCACTGGAACTTTCCTCTATAATATATTTCTATTTTCAGCCATTCTCTGAAGTACTCTATGGTTATTCCATTTAGCAGCAGAGAAGGCAAGTACTGTAAACACCACAAACCATTTTTGAAAAGTAAAAATAATTCATGGAGTTTCTAATCCAAGAAAGCAAGCTATGAGTGACCAAGTGGAACTGCAGACTAAGACTTATCTACCATAGGTCATGCTGTGTTAAAGATTTACTGTAAAAAAAAAAAAAAAAAAGGAAATGAAAAAAGAAACGTGGTTTAAATATTAGTTACTGGTCTCCTCAAACAATCTTTCTGCCAGGAAATTTGTCTGGGGTAGTTGAACACCTTCCCAGTTAAGCAATATGGGCACAATTCCTATCTTTTGAAATAGATCTTCTGTGGAAGTGTCTTTGCAGAAAAAATCTTTACCGTGATTAAAATGTAATTGCTCACTGGGAACTTGTTGCATAATTCAGTATCTGTCTCTATAATGGGAACAAACTGTATGGCTTGAGCATGCTTTTAGATGCAGATTGAGCTCTTTTCTATCTCCAAGATGAAAAGAAGCCTTGGACTTCTCTGAAAACTGCATTTGATTTTAGAATGAAAGAAGACAGACAAATTGGGAAAGTAAAATTTCAAGATCAAAGCTCCATCACAGAGTATTTTACAAGCCTGAGAAACAGAATACAATGGTTAGAGTACTTTTATTCAAAGGTGTATCAAAGGTGGATGCTTGATTTTAGAGACAGTTTTTCTTTATTCTTGGACTACTACTATCCACTAGAGTGGATGCAACCTAGAAGTCAGAAAAACTAGATTAGAGGAGAAAAATAGCTGCGTTCAGGAAAACCTTTTGCTTGCCCATTCCTGAGGTCACTGAAGTAAACTTCAAAGGAAGGTATTCATATCCCTTATGCTTTAATATATTAATCTTGCCTTTGTAATTTATCTGCCAAGGATTATGAAAAGATAAACCCCAGCAGTGCTCAAAGTAATTTCATTAAAAAATAATAAAAAAACTCCCCTAAAACCCAAACATTTTATTACGCTTGGTCTTAGTCTAACATCTCTACTTTCTATTCCAAGGCTTTAGAAAAGTAAAAAAGGTGAAGGGGAAAGGTAAGGGATCTCCAATAATCCTTTTTCATTTAGTTGATCTATATAATGATTAAGTCAGTGTTTAGATCACCCTAACCACTCACTTTTCCTTCTATTATTTCCTTGTTAAGTAGTTCTATTGAACATAAGATAATTTCTTTTATTCATATTAAAATCAAATTGAGAAATAAAATTTCAGAGAAGGAAATGGCCAAGATCCTCAGCATATACACACCATATAACTATGTAGATCAGAGCCTCCTGGACCCAGTACCCTTGTAAAATTCCCAGCTTCTCAGAAATACTTTCAGACCACTAACACCTGGACTAAACCCCATAACTTTGCATCTACAAACATGATGTTGTCACTTTAGTTTTGTGCACCATCAATCAGAGTGGCCTAACTCAAAAAGCTAACTCACTAGGCATGGTGTGGCTCCCAGAGCTCGGTGAGTTCCTGACTACACAACTCACCTGTGTCATATTTCAGTATGCTGCGAAGGCAAAGGTACGTGAGACAATTGGGAATGTTTGAGTTGCTGATTCATTTGGCGACAGGACATGCCATAAATTGCGAAGCAGGTGGTGTTTCCTACAGGCTGATGGTTTGATGCCCAGGTATGTTGCATTGTCTTAGTCCAGATGGCAAAACATATATCTGAGAGCAGGACATAGCCTACTAGGTTTCAAGCTACTGGATATAATGCATTCTTATGAGTCCTGATGTCCCTCAGAGAGCAATCCAGCAGCCCTCCCAACATAATTAATTGTGGCCATGAAGTACCTGGCTGTAGCTGCAAGAACATCCAAGTATTTTCTGTGCTTGTCACACCTGCCTGTTTTCCCTTTAGTATCAGCTGCTTGACTTCTTCATCTGGGAGCTGATAACTGATAAGGACTGGATTATTTTTACGGTGTTGGGGTTTTTTTGGTCAAAAATAGACAGAATATCTGTGGTCCATGAGGGATGGTCTCACTGGAATCCACAGTAAAAATTATGTTAGTTGTTACACAGATCCAGTGTCCAATGGTGCTGTCTCTGTCGCCATGGTGTGTGTGTTCATGTTTCTGTGTTTCTGAATATAAACTTATGCAGGTACAGAGACTCTTTAAGAAGATGAAGATTATATATAGCACTTAATGCCTTCTGAACAGAAAAGATTTGAATTTCAGTTTCCAAAGGGAAGACATTGAGCCTGTGAAATAGGCCCAGAAGAAAGCAAGCAGGGAAATCAATTCCCTTTACCTCCTTGATCATACATGGGGACGTTTAGCAACAGGATATATAGCCTCAGCATAAGACAATGATTCAAGCAAGCCAGAGGGAAAGGAAAAATATGAGAAATATGGAACCAAAGTGATAGGCATCTTCCCAGAGGATTTATTTTTTCTGCTATATGTTTCCAAAGCAATTGATGGCTAGTTGTACAGGCAGCTACTGTCAATTTTTTACAGCTCTGAAAAAACATTCTGATGTAATTATTCTGTGACTTTCCAAATGTCAGTGTTGTAAAGGAAATGCTGGGGCTAGGAGAGCTTCAGAGAAAAAAAACATAGTTAATTTTTAGCTTAATAAAATGAACAATTCACTCAGTCAAACAGAACGGGTTTTGCACAATGCAGAACTTGCGGCAAACAATATAAGAAATCAGAGTTAGTTTGTTCCTAAAACAAAACTTTCATTAATTTTGACTAAATCTCAGGTTGAAGTGTACTGTTTACCCAAATGTCTCCTCTTTTCTTAGTTTTACTCCTTTCCATGTAACAATAATGATGGAGTCACAGCTGCCTCATGGAAAAAACATCCTCCATTTCATTGCAAAGGAGTAAATCTGTTTAAGAAAGCTTCAGTGTTAGATTAAACTAATCTATTTAACTTTGCACAAAAATGGACTGAAAATTAACATGATCAGTTATGGCGTCTCAGCTGCAAGGCTGGTAACAAACAGCTGTGAAGGATAATTTCATAAACTGTTTCATCCAGAAGTGTAAGAGCATTTCTATTTGTGCCCTGAAAAATTGAGAAGTCCTGTGAGCTCTTAGTGCATGGGTAGTTATAGGGAATATGAGTTTGTTTATGTCTGCTTATAATTAACAAGCAAATCACCACAGACATGTTGTGAAAGTAGATTGCACCTTACAAATGACTGTAGATATTTAGATCCTTAAGAGCTTCTATGCTAAACTGCACCTGGACTCAAATAAAGAAAAGTCAAGAAAGAAGAGTGTAAGTGGCAGAAAACAAGCAAGTTTTTTTTGTAAAAAAATGCTAAAGCACTATCAACAAAGCAAAAAACTGTTAGCATAAGCAGAGTGATAGCGTGAAGCAAGGAAAGCAAAACTCAGTGAGTGATTTTCTATCAGCTGTGGAAATCACCATTTGACTGTTGTTTGCCAACCTTGTGGTGAAATAAAGAACTTAAGAAGGCACATCTCAGTTATCTTGGGATAATTGATGTCTAACCACAAATGTCTGATGCTTTGAGATGCCTTAAGATATCCCCATTGGCTTTTCAGCTGATTCTTTCAAAGAGTGAAGAATTTCCTTGATTCAAGTAATTTTTGCCAGGCTTGTGTAGGTATCTTAAAAATATTTCAACATATCAAGTGGTAGGTGACATTTCCACTTAGGGAAACTAATTTAGGTATCTGAACAGAATTCCATTTTCTGCAAGGAAATATTAGAATGAAATTAGTAGGGAGAAATGCAAAGTAAAGACATCTGGACTACTCATTCAAGTAAGGATTTCACTTTGGTAAACATTTTTTTGAGTGACAACTCAGCCCTCATCAAAATTACTTGAAACAGATTTTGTATTGCCTCTTCTGTGGAAACAGTTCAGGAATCGACAGTCTATTACTGTGAACAAATACTGCAAAACATGCAAAACTAAAATGAGTCTATGAATTTCCAGCTGTGTGACAAAACACTTGTTTTTGCTTAATACATGCACAGAACAAGAGTTTATAAAAGCTTAGTGTATGCAGTTTTAAGCAAATGGTAAAAAATTAAATTTCAAAACAAATAGAAGGTCTGACATGATTACAGATAAAAGAAGATGCAGTGACATGCATATGCTCTTCTTTTAAAAGGCTACATTGTTTATCTTAAGGTGATAATTCTACTTTTAACATAAAAAGTAGAGCTTACTGAGGGGTGACTAAAGGTTATGGTAGATAATGAAAAAAATAGTAGGAAATGCAAGTAATCATATAGCCAAAGTTCTCTCCACATGCTATGCTCTAAAATATCCTTATATATGTTTTAAGATATCCTTAGATCATTTCCTGGGAGACTTGCCTAATGATGGAGGCTATACAACCTTCCCAGCAACCTATTCCAGTGTTCTTACAATTCAAAGATATGTTTAATTGTTTTTCCTATAAGATATTCTTTTCTGTATTATTTGCTGTTTATCTGAAAACAGAATACTCCATCCCTCCTACCTTGTTCAGTCCTCAATGAGATAACTTCAGGTTATGAGACATATAGTACAAGTACAGAGAAATTTGTAGGAATATTCTCTTAGATGAAGACTGTTGTGGCCCATATTTGTTTCAATTAACTGGCTTATTGTTTAAGTTTTAATGATAATGGTTTGTTCTTATATTCCCCCGTGTTCTCCCAGAGTTGATTTATTCACAAAGTTGTATCCTCCCCTAAGTTTTCTTCTATGAAATTTCCCTACTCCTTGTTCCAGCCCCTTCCCCATCAATCACTGTTACCCTGCCCCTTGTTCTGGCACCTTCCATGTCACTCCAACCCTGAACCAATCCTTTGAGCGTTCCTCCCCCTGGGCATTCCTGGGTGTTTCCTAAACCTCGATGTCCCATTGGACTGTGTGTCCAGCCCCATCCTCCTGCTTGCCCCAGCTGGCCCCAAAGAAATGCTGTAACCCCTTCACTCTGCCCCTGCTGATCCCTCACTGCCTTGTGTTTGGTACCCACCCCTTGCTCTGGTGCTGTATAAAATCCTGAGCACAGCAATGCTTGGGGCTTTTTGGTTCCTGACCCCTTCAATGTGGATAAACCTGCTGTTGGAACCTCAGAACTGAAGAACCTCCTCCTTCTCCTTTACCCACCCCTGACTGCAATGAGAGCCCTTCCACTGTAGAGCAAGTGGCTCTAAAGGTTCAGCTGTCAGCACAAACCCCACACTGCAGTTGTTCCCACACCTAGCACAGTGCCGGCATTCTTCCAGCTAGCCCAGGCTCCGGTGGGCTCCATCATATGACTAACACCACCTGTTAATGGTGTTCAAGAATTATTTTGTCAGTAAGCAAATCATGGCTTCAAGCAATCTCGTACTCAGTACTTGTACCGGTGGATCTCTAAATGACCTCTACCATCCTTCAAATATGATGAGAATATTTAAAAAGAAATACCTATACTTAGAGGATAGCTGTACTATTTTAGAAAATATTAGTCTTGGTACTGTTGGTTTAATACATATATTTTAAGCCAGTTGAGAAACACTGGATTGAAGCCTTGAGTGACACATAATTATCAGTTACTCTTGTCTAACATTTTACCCTGAGAACTGAAGGTTCAGATGTGTTGAAATATTGTTGTAACAGCAGGACACTGCATAGACAAAACAAAATTATCCCTGAATATAAGGTAATTTAAAAATCACAATGAAAACTATGTTTGAGGAGGGATAAATCAACAAAGTTTTCCAGAATGAGGTCTTACTTAAAAAACATAGACACAAATATTAGCATCATACATTTTAAATTTCAGGGTATCCTAGAAAGGATAATAAAACCCCAAACAGAATAGAAACAACCAAACAGAAAACTTCTAATTATATCAGTCACAGCAGATAAAAAAATTTGGAGAAAAAAACATAAAATAAGCAGTCTTTTTCCAGTAGAAGGCACTCAAAAAGATCATTCATTCTCCTAGTATGTGTTTGTCAGCATACTCACTAATTATCTGAAAGACAAAAGTAAATAGTGAGAATAAAATTTCCTGATAATTTTAAATTATTCAGGATTATAAAATAAAAAATACTGTAAAGATGTGCGGAAGGGTGTCTAAATATTGACTGTGTAATAAAGTGGCAAATGAAATTAAGCGTTGATTAATGCAAATTAGCACACGTGGAGAAAAAAACCCAAACTATATGCAATGACTGATTCTAACCAGATACTGCCACAGAGGGCTGAGAGCTATGATTTGCTGAAGATGGTTATATGAACATTTTGATTTCATGTTCATTGCTTAAAAAAAGGAAATTTTAAAAGCTATTGGACAATAAACACAAAACCAGATTAAATTGCCCTTAAAAAATAATATGTTGAAGTTGAACATATGGACTTCTGATTCCTCCTTGTGCAAAGAACACAGTAGAACTCGTAGAGATAGAAAAAATAAACAGATTTTATTGACGCTTTCTATGCCATGATTTTTGTGCAAAGAGAAATTAAATATACTAGAACTCATTGAAATAGGGCTGTGGAGAATAATGTGAAATGACATCACCTACATGAGAAATTAAATTGGAAGTGCTTATTTAATGGAGGAAATAGGATCAACATGATTTTTCACATGATAATGGACTTCTAAAAATATATATATCTCCAACTAAACCATTGCAGCTGTCATTACCAAGAAGATGTTAAGTAATTATTAAACTTGTGAAAGAAAAGCACATTATTGACTATTAAATATTAAGAAACAACACTGGACTGCTTCAGACTGTTTGGTGCAGGAAAGCATCACTGTGCACTGTAGCCCTCCACACTTGGCTAGACTTTGCATAGGGGACACTTTCAAGGGACAGTTACTGGAGTAGTTAGGCAAGGTTATGAACTGAGTGGTATTTCTGTAGAAACACATGTAATCTCATATGTGCATTCAGAAAATAATTCAGTGATGGCCACGGTAGGAGTGGACCAAAGCTCCATCCACCACAACCTTCTTTCTTTGAGGAAGAAGTTGCAGGAGAGGGAAATGATGCTGATGATAAAGAGACTGTTTTTGGTTCATCTCTTTGGTCACAACTCTGGGCAGATCCAGCTCCCTGGAAGGCCTGAGAGGAGTGAAAGGCAGCTCTGTTCAGTGTCAATCTCAGCCTCCCTGTTTTATGCTTTTCCTTGCTTGATCATCATCTCATTTTTCATTTTAGGGCACAATTGATTTTAAGCTGCCTTCACATCTCAGTACCCAAGTCTGAAAGCATATCTAGCACATCTGAGGCCAGCTACAGAGCATTAGGACATTCTCCAACATCCATGCCAGTGCCGAGACTTGGAGTGTTGCACAGCCTCACGCTGCTGGCCACATGTAATGGGAGCAGAGCTCTCAATAAAAGGCTTTACTAGTCCTCTTAATGAACACAAAGAAAAATACTAAAGTGCTTTGGCTGCAAAAGGTTCTCCTTTTCAGAAAGATACCAGAATGCATGTTAGAGATTGGCTGTAATGACCGCTACTTTGGTGGATGACCGGGTTTACAGAAAGCAGACAATTGGAGCCTGCACACTGGAAGCCTCCCAAATCATAGCAGCTACAATTTTGTAGCAAACAAAACAGAAAGCAGACTGCAAACATAGAGAGAAGCTTTTCATGTATTTTCAGTGCTGTTTATTCTAAGAAAAAGCTGGTTTTTTTCCCAAAAGAATGAGTCTTCTCACATTGTTAACCAGCAGGTGGTACGTACAGGAGCACTGCAGTCCAGCAATGGGGAGACAAATGTCATCTTTCTTGCTTTGTAATAACAATTGATGGATATTCCTTTATGCCTGAATTTAAACTGTAAAAACATCTTAATTCAAAATTGCTTTCACTGTACTTATTACAGGCAGAAACCAGAACAGGAAGCTTTACTTTTGCTTCTGTTTTAAATCTCCCAACTAATTCCTCTATTTCACTGACTCAATTTTGTTATGTTTATTATACAAACACTATTTTAGTTTAGTATTAATGATGTTCCATTTCCCTACTTTTCCATTTTAGGATTTTTTTCTCTATATGTTTGAATGTATAAATAAATACACGGATATATAAAATGAAACATATACAAATGAAGCGCCAGATAGTGAATCCATGTTTGTATTTTATAAATGTTCTGTTTTGGAATACTTCAGCAGAGCTGGAGTAGAGAATTGGCCTTGTATCGGATGAGCTGAATTTAGAGACTAAGTTCTATTACTTGTTTATTTCACAGATGAAAATTTCTAAGAAAGTACCTTAAAAAAATCACCCTTTTTTGGCAGAAACAACTTAAAAAATATGCCCCTTTAGGACAAACAGTTCCTTAAGGAAAATATCATCTAAACTTACAGTGATTTTGCACTGAGGCTGGGTGCAACATTTTCATGTGACATTGCAATTTGGACCAATCTGTTTATAGTCTTACTGGCAAAACTAGAGAAAGACAACCTGGAGTGAGAAGATAAAATGAAACTGTTGCTCTGTGAGCCAGTTTTCACTGAAATACAAGCTATACATGCAACATACTCATTGATATGGTAGTAGGCTGGTGTAGTGCCCAGGTAATATTGGATTCAGTGTATTTACCAGGGTGCAGCAACAGGCTGGTACAACCAGCATGCATTTAAAGTGCTTGCTGCTAAGTCTACCTTGCAACTCTGAGCCTAACAAATTCAGTCAGGTCTGTCTTAGCTCAGCTGATCTTACACTGCATTCTGCTATACAATGTAAGCATGGATGATGTTTTTTCCCAACAAACTGGAATTACTTGTTTTTAAAATAAAAGCTAATGTACTTTCACATTCTTGGGGTTTTGCATCATCTTGCATTTATGCTTATGTTCCAACTTTATGTCCTACCATAAAACCTGCTTGTGTTATGAAGCTTTTTTACGCACCAGATTTCTTTTTTGTACATCATTGATGATGCTCCTCTAATAGGAAAAGGTTTATTTTTTTTAAGCTCTTTTAAATGTTACAATATGAAACTGGTTCAGATACTCTCTACTTAATATACTCTTAGTTCAGCTGTGCATGCAATATTTCTGTAATTGAATCTGCTGTACTGATAGGGCACTTGCAAAACACAAACACTATGTAAAGTATAATACAAGAATAATATGTCAAACAAATTGTGAGGAGAAATGTTGTTATCATGTGGAAAAGAAAGAGGACTGAAATATTAAGAAAAAAAATAAATATATCTTTAACACCTAAAGCCAATTATTTGAAGAAGGTCATACTTTATGTAGTTAATCCTTTATTTCTACTCTTATATAGTGTTGCAACATCTTGGGCAATATTAGACACTCATGACATGAAACAGTTAAGCCCAGGGAGAAGCATAAACTCTTATTTGTTTTGCCTCATACTTCACAAGTACTGTCACTGGGAACATCATATATAATCCCTTTTCTCAGGAGAGCAGCTCTATGTTCAAATATAAGGAGCCTGATATTTGCTATCTCCTTGGTTCTCAAGGTTGTATAATCACGACCATCTCACTTTTCATT
The DNA here is from genome assembly GCA_018697195.1 of Certhia americana. Classification (NCBI taxonomy): domain Eukaryota; kingdom Metazoa; phylum Chordata; class Aves; order Passeriformes; family Certhiidae; genus Certhia; species Certhia americana. The sequence continues at coordinate 74,334,028 of CM031857.1, read as the reverse complement.
ACAATAAATACCTAACTTCCATGTGTCGCAAAAGTATCTTACATCAGAAGGATGTTTTAATGGAAATTTTTTTCATGCTAAAATTTGTGGGAACCTAATCTATGGTTTTTGTATACTATATTGTCAGGTTAACAGTTCCTGTATGTTCCCTCTGTTGTCTATTTAGTTTTTTAGTTTGTCATTAGTCATTAGAAACCAAAGTTACTGCTTTATTTTAATTTGAATACAAGCCCCTGTGCTTATACAGTCTTTGGAAGCCAAACTTTGTCTCCAGAGAAATTTTACAGCTGAGTTGCTAGCAAAGCTCTTATTTAATTCTGATGAAGTAGCATGGTACATGCACAACAAAACTTGTAATGACTGAAAGAAAAAGGAAAATCTTGTCACACTGATAATTTTAATTAATAAAAAGAAAACTCCTAGTCCATGAACAAGGGCAAGATATTCCAGTTATTTGGGAGCTGCTGAATAATTAGATAATTATTCATTCAAATCTATCAAAAAGAAGTGTAGCACACTCTTCATGTACATTCTCCATCAAAAAGGTACTAAAACTCAGACAATGAGCCTGACACTGTTTTTAAACATTATTTGGAGTCAAATATGGAGTAGGCAGTTACATCTACCACTTGTCAAATTCTCTAGGAAAGCTTTTCAAAAGTTTTGAGAAAAAAGAACCATCCCTTTTTCTCAGAGTAATGATAGCTGGAAAGTTGAATTTTTAGACATATATGCCTCAGAAGAATGGCAGATTTCTTGAGCAAAACGTAAATCTATACAGCTGTTCCCTCTTTAAACATTTGCCAGCATGCAGTGGTGCTCTATATTTGACCAATAAAAGCAGAGGAGTGTGAATAAAAACACCAATAAACTTTGTGGCTAATCCTTTCTCAAAGTGGACTGTATCTACTTTTAAAGCACAACTAGTGAATTCCATATACTCATCTTCTTTGGTATTTTAAATGCTATTGATTTACAGGGATCATTAATTTCTTGTGAAAAACTCTTTCTGACTATTTTACTCTAGCTGACTGTGAACTATTAAAATGTGCTTATCAGAATTTTATGGGGAATAGTGCTGGAGGTTAACTTCATGTAATGCTCTGATAAGTCCTGAAATTTAGCTTGTCTTTCTACCAAGAATTAAGTAAGCTAGCATTAAAAAACAGGATTTAAACAGATCTATGCCTGAGTCTGATTCATCATTGACCTTACATATAAATGAGCAGCAGAGGGTGAGTAAACAGTCTGTACTGCACTCTGTTTGCTTGCTTGTGCAGCAGACATTTCAAATGGCAGTGTCTTAGTGCAAGGTATTACTGCTTGTTTGCTGAAAGAAAAGAAGATTCTATAAAAGGAGGCAAAAGGAAAAGGCAATTGGCTCATGGTGCAGTATTTTCCCTTAGTCTACAGGAGAGACGCAAAAGGTTGTCAGCCTTCCCAATACTCAGGGCATTCCAGCAAAGATCATGGAACACAGACCTGGAAGAACCTGCCCTTATAAACTGTATTCCTTCAATCACAGTGAGATGGCTGACTGTTTTATGTCCAATAAACTGTGACACAATTTCCTGCGTTTATTTCCCAATGTGATAAAAGGTTTTTCATAATGCACCACACAGAGTTAGTGCAGTCTCTACCAGTGTGTTCTGTATTTTGCATCCTGGAATGGACTCTGGCAAATGGAAGCAAAGCAAACAAGCTAACAAAACCTTTTTTTATCCTCTGGTCTTCTTCCTTTAATAGAACATAAATGCCACTTTTTATTCAAGCAAAACAAAACAACACTTTTGCTAAAAGATGCTGTCTGTCATAAAGCTCATGGTGTTTTGAGCTGAGCAAAAGGAGAATTAAACCCAATAAAGTAGCAAAAGAAACCATGGGGAAATTTAACATGAAAGTAAAGGGCAACTCAGAATCCTGAATATCAGATTTGTAATGTAGTTCTCTCTCTTCAGGGGAATAAAGTTAGTTATCTAAAGAATTTTCACAATATTCTGAAGTTCCTCTCTGTAAAGATACATGAATTGCAAGTGTCTTACTCGGTACAGAAATATCTGAGGCTATCAAAAGTCTCAAAAATTGTGCTTAGCTTTGGCAGCATAATGTCAAAGTTATCATCTATTAATGGATACAAAAATAGTCAGTGAAAATTTATTATTGATTCCATGATCAGTACAGCCTCCACTAGCAAACAAAAAAACACAACTTCAGCTAAGATGGTCCTTGTTTGAAAGGCCTACATGATTCTGTTCTCAGAAGTGCTACTTGTCATGAAGAATAAAATAGCAACATACAGTGTTCTTGTTGAAATAACCTGTGGATGTGATAATAGAAATATACAAGTGAGGTGAAGTTGCAGGTAGAGTTGCAGTAAATCAATGAAGCTTTAAAAACTAAAGAAAAACATCTAAATTTGCAAGATGTGCCTCAGGTAGAAACTGCTGAGTGGCAGATTACAGAGCAAAGCTCCAAGTTCCTGGAGATAAATGAGCAAAAGGAGATGCTCTACCAATAGATTCAATTGCTTTGCCTAACCAAAGATGCTTAGCACTGTTTGGGCCACCCTGGGCAATACTACTAGACCCTTGTTTGCAACTCCAGAAGGACACAGGCCACCTCTGTATCATACCTGCCACCCCTGTGTAGTGTCCAGGATGCCTTAAAATTATGTTAAATAGCACCAGATTCCTCTGTGTGGTCAATTGATGCCTTCATTGTTCAGAGTACATTTTAATATGTGCAGTTTCAGTTTGTATTTCTTAGTCTTTATACAAGACCATAGAAAACTTGAATTTATTGCTTCTGGACTAGTTCTAAATTCTTTATCCCACCCCCTCTTCCTTCCAACTGGTACTACATTACAGATTAAATAATAAAGGAACAGAAGCTTGAAAACAGAACAAATCACTCAACAAAAAATATTAATTACATAGGTCAGACCAAAGTTCATGTAGTGTGTTACATGAACCAAAGTTCATTATTATTCATTGTATAATGGTTTATAGATGATGTTTAAGAAAAAAAAAATAAGGTGCGGGTTTTTTCAGGCTATTTTCCCTGCTTTAGACAATCTGCACTATCGGGACTTCCTGAAGCATAAGTGACATCTTTGTGTTGATACATTTGTCTTCTACATCTATCAGAGGTCCACCAATCATTTATTCCAAGTGAGTGACTTGATTGGTTTCAAGGAGTTTATTGACAAGAAAGTAGAAGTTGCTGTTATGATTAACAGTGAAGTAATTGGGCAGTGCATGTGATATAACTAGTTTTTAGATAGTTCCTTAAAAGAAAAAAAAAATTCCTGTTTCTGATCATAATGAACTTATACAATGTGACTTGGAATGTGTAATTTCAAATTTCAAGATGCAATGGAAGCAAGATGTGCTTTACATTGGCTTCACAATCAAAAGCAGAATGAGTTGTGTTTTTTCAAAAGGAACACCAATGTCAGCAAGAAGAATGGCAATACTTGTTCAAGTGTGGCCCAGCTGAGAAAGGACTTAAAAAAGAATTTGAAGGTGTTACACAATGTAGTTGAAAGATGAATTTTAGTGAGATGTCTTTTTTTCACTGTGTCAGAACAAAGTTGCCTGTTTATCAAGGAAAGATAAGTCAAAAGAGGATGTAAATCCAGGACCAGTTCTGCCCCACAGAATACATCATATGGAGTAATAATATGTGATAAACTCCTTCTACAGAATCATCTAGCAAAATCACACCATTTTGGTTTTTTTTAATATATTATGGGGTTTACTAATTACGTACTTTTTTTTACATTGAGAATCTTAAACCCTTTAGAACACATGTTATAAAAAGTTAATGACTTCCATGTAATTCAGGGAAAAAAATTGTTAGTTCATTTCAGTTGAATCCCATTGTTCATGCATAAAATCTCACTTTTCCACTTCTTTCCCCAAGGAAAAGCCTAATGTGTAGCTTTTACCAATCTAGCTTCCTCACTGTCATTAATGCTGAAAGGAAGAATAAGAGGAAGAAAGTACAGTGTGCTTTTCTATAATCATGAAGCAGTGAATTGTTTCTTCCATATGGCTTACAGCCCTATCTCAGGAACATACACATTGGATTGACCTCTGCATGACCCAAGATTAAACTGTTACAGGAAAAAAAATAAGTAACAAGGGGCAGCTTAAAGCTAAGTGTGCTCCAGCCAGGGACATAGAGATCCTGGTTGCACATGCAGTCTAAATAATCTGGATGAATAAACCTTCCACGGAGTAAATTGGTGGCACCTTTCTCTCCCCTTGCAGCCAACCACATAAACTTCCCATCACTCCTGTGGACACTGTGCTTGTAAGCAAATAAGCTCTTGAAATGTTTCAGGATTTTTACTGACTGAAATTTCTTAGAATATTTATCCAGAGAATATACACTCTTTTTTTTTAAATGCTGTCCTGGAGACCAGCACTTCACCATCATCTGGGTTCACTCCAGACCTTGCTAGCTTGCTTCCACTGATGAGTTAGAAAACAGGACAAGTCCTTGAAAGTCTCACAAGTGCACAATGATTACATTTCAGAACCTCTGTGCTTGAAATATATGTCACAGGAAGAAAATGAGAATTTTTTGCTGTAGGATTTTAGTTTATAAAAATTGGTGTCCCAGCGTGTTTTGGAGAACAGAGTGGTGTCTGAGTGTCTACATGCCCCTCAGAATTATAGCTTAAGACAAGTAAGAGACTATGCCTGTGGTCTGGGGGTTTATTTTTCATTTAAAAATTTTATTGTTTCAATGTCTGGATTTTTTTTACTTATATCTTTATTTTGAATACTTTCCAAATTTTTTTTCTCCTAGATTCCTACTCTCTTTTTTCTTCTCTGTGTCTTCATTTTCTTTTCTTTTTGATGGACAAAAGGAACAATAAGTGAAGCTGGTAAAGAAAAACGGAGAAAAGTATGCTTTGAGTTAAAAGAAAATTATTATCTTTTTTTTGTTAATTTTTATTTCTGGATTACAATGCACCTAATTTTTGTAGCAAGCTATAGTCACCCATTTATTTCTATCACATATGGTACGGAATTTTTGTTGTACTCGAAAGTCTTTGGAAATAGATAAATTTCTTAAGTCTCTATCTTTCAAAAACCTGAAAGTATACAAGGATAATCTGAATTTATGACCACCACATGAAATATTATACTGTAGACTATAGTAGTTCAGGATCACCTTCCCCTTCTTTTATGAGAACAGCAATCTCTGGGAGATGGGACAGAGAGTAAAGAGAAAAGCTGAGCCAACATTCTGTCTCTGAAATAGAGAGTGGATTTTGAATCTGTAAATGAAATGCTGGCACCATTGAAAAGAATGGCAAAACTCTATCTGATTTCAGCAGAGTGGAATTTTACCACCACTTTAATGCGGCAAGTAAAGAGAAGTACATGAAACCTATCTCTTTTTTTTTAACAAATGCAGGAGTCAGACTCAGTTTTGCATATCAGTGTTTAACCTATCCTTGTTTTATTGTCTTCGAATACGTTTCACTGATGGCAGTACTGAAAAGGAGCCTAAAATATTGTGTGGAGCATAAAATGTGAGAGAAAAATTAATATTTGAATTTGAAAAAAAACCCTAATGTTTTAACAAAGTTCTATTCCCACCTTTTTTTCTTATATCTCTGATCACAATAGCAAACTATGTTTATTTTTGATAGCTTCCTAAGTGGCAGTAAATAGGCATGAATGACAGCGAGTTTAAAGATTACTCTCCTAATGCCACTTGATTTTCATATTACAGCAGCAAAGGGATGCTACCAGCTCCCACAATATATTTTTCATTTGTTCATTCTTTTTTTTAACAAACTGGCACAGTGTTGTCAGCTTTCATGCTATTGTTATAAATTTTTTTAATAGCTAATGTTTTACCTCTTGAAAGTGATGATTATGTAAATTATTTCATATTTTGTTAAAGAAAACAGGTCTAGTGTCTAATCTCTACAGCTCTGAAGATCTAAGTAGCCCGCACCTTATAAAGAAGCATAAGCTTTTGCTAGCTTTCAAATATCATGATTTTTAGACATTTGGGATCAGGAATTACCAACAGTTGGACAGTCTTCACCTATATCATAAGTCTTCTCCTGTTTCAGTCAGACTCTGACTTAATTCTTCATTCCTGTATGCCTTTTTTTCTCTGCTTATTCACTCTTCATTCTTTTTTTTTTGTTTCTTCCTCCCTACACCATTTTCCTTTAGGAACACTTCAAAAACTTACAAGGTGCCAGTATCTATATCCACAGAATTGTTCATCATACATTCATACTCATGTTAGCAAGATATGGATCATGTCATGTGAGATGACCATTTGGAGAGAATGGGAACATCCAAACTCCCGGTCTCTCTCTGTCTTACTTATTGGTACTCCAGCTCCATTGCTGAAATATATTTTTTCTAATTTTCAGGATGTCTTGTACTTCAAACATGATTAGAGCTTCTCTAACCAATAAGCTAATCAGCTGTTTTCTGTTCTTTTAAATTAATGATCACAGACTTTATTCCCTATAGAAACATGCTTAAAATGAACATAGCAAATGAAGATTAGTAGGAAAGTCTTTAAAATTCAGGGTTTAAAAAAAAATAATAATATCATCTAAAAAATTTAAAAACTCTGTTGTACTCTATTTTCAGTTTTCTGTATGTATAAATCAACAAAAAGAAAAAGGCAATTCAGTAGGAGGGAATTTGCAATACACTGTATTATGCCAGAATCATCTTACTGTAGATTTTATGGGTAATAAAAAGGGAATAAAACTCAATAAAAAAGAAAATGTGTTAAAAAAATAAAACCTTATGGGTTTTTTCTGCATGCTATCTCATGCAGTAGCATAAGAATTTTCATTTCTAGACAACTAGAATGAGTAAAGAAAACTTCATTTTCTTGTGGATCAACACTTTTTTGTCAATATGTTGTTTGGGTTTTGTATAATATCTCCTAGCCATTTTACTAGGTAGAATATCTATACTATTATGGAGAAACTGCTTCTGTATTGTCAAATAATATACTAAAGCAAACAAAGGAGCAATCTCTCATTTCTATTATAAGTGCATACATATACATATACATACATACACACACACACACACACACACACACACACACACACATATATATATATGCACACAAATGTGTAAAAACACAGATGATCTTTTTTTCAATGGCATTTCAAGGCATTGTTCTGGGAAGATTGTTTTCTTTACCCTTGACTTGTGTTAAATATTCCACTCAGGTTATGGAAGATGGTTGTCTGATTGCTTGCCCTATTTTTCTTTGCCAGAACTGATAGACTGTGCTTATCTATTAAAAGCACTCTGGAGCTACATTAAGCTTGGATACCTGTGGAGCTTGTCAGCACAGGTTCTCACACAGGTCACTGGTTGCTGGGGCAGTCTCAAGAACAGAATAACAAGCACTATTTGATATGGGAAACACACATCTGTGTCTTTTTCTTATCAGCATACTGATGAGAAATCCTTTGGATAATGAAATAGAAAAACTCTCTAAGTAATTTTTGTGCTGCTTTTTTTTTTCCCCTCCCACTTTTCTGACTCTTGTTGTCTTTGATGTGACTATTTTTATTCTTGAATCACAGAAAGATTTTACACCTTTGTAGTGGTTGGGATACTTATACATCACTACCAGTTCTTGGAGAGATGTCTCGGTTCAGAAAAGAGCTAACAAACACATATAAGTAGTCGACCACCTGAAAACACAGAAGGAAGGGAAATAAGATCCATCAGAGATGGTTTGGCTTAAAATTATACTATGACTATGATTTTAGGGATTGTATTTATTTGTGCAGGCAGAGGTGTCCACCAGCTTGGGACATCTGAGGAAGCTGTTTATATATCTACTAAATCCCGAGTTAGAAGCCATAGGAGGCCTACAGCTTTCTAGAGATGGAAACTAGGTGGGACGACTCTCAATGTGTAAGGTGCACAAGACACTTATATTCAGGAAAATAACTTGCACTCCATTAATTTTTGCATTTTATTATTGTATTACTGCTTAATGTCTTAACTCTGGGCTCAATTCAAGTACCCATGTAGAGCTGATGGTTAAAGGTGTGATTCACAGTGATAGTCTGCCCAGCTTTAGATGATCATCTCATAGGTTGGTTCTCATACAAGACCCTGTGTCACAGTTGATAAACCTGTCTCACCTTCCCTGGAGCATCTCAGATTTTAGCAGATACTTACATATGGACAGCTGCTTTAAATCTCTGTCTACTCCTATCTATAAGTTGCCCATAAAGAAAATATACATTGTGAAGATACCAGGAATTTTTTCAATTTTGCACAAGAAGATACTCTCTGAACCTTTCTTGCAACAATAGGTGCCAGGTATTACACTCAATTTCCATGATTCTGGAACTTTCAGATTCCTTTTTAACTGTATGCTTTTATTACTTTTGTACAAAATAATCTACCAGGACAGCCAGAACTGCTGTGTTACCATGTAAAGACCAGTGTATATGATGTTTCTATTTTCAGGATATATGGAATACCATAATGTTTTTGTTTCATATATGCCTGCTGTTTTAAACCCTTGACCTTTTAAAGCAAAAGAAAAAAGCTATAAATTCACCCATTAATGTATTTTTTGTCACTTTCCTTTTAACATAGAACTCTTTCTTCCACACTGTTCAAGTTTCAGAGTGTACCAGAATTTACTGCAGATAAATATTTATCTGTATAGCTATAAACTATAGCAGATGTGCTATCAGTTTATGCTGCATAACCCTGGTCTTACACAATTGCCTGAAAGAGATTCAGTAACTTGCCAGAATATATCATGCAATGCCTTGTTATCATCTGAATGACATTCCTTCATTTTATGTGTCTGATTCATTAAAAAATCTTAAAGAAACATTTCACAAACTAGAATTCCATTTGGCAGACAATGAAAAAATTATCATAAAATAGAAGCAAGCGAAATTTCATTATCATAATTTTGTACTACTTCATTTTTTATTTTTTATAAAAAATTAAATAAAAAAACCTTTTTCTTTATTTTAAAGAACTATCCAATTTGACTCTTTTCCTCTCTCCCTTGCAAACTGAGCTTCACTGAAGCTCTAGCGCTACTTCTAAATTTTGAGTATAAGTACATACACTGTATGTATTTATATGTATGGCTGTACCATATCATTTTTGGAATTAATTTTTTTCCATCTTTTTTGGACCCTAAATTAGAGATTGACATTTTTTGACCATAGATCTATCTTTAGGCAAGATTGCTCAGTAAGTTCTGTTTGTGAGATAAATAGGTGACTGATATCACCTAGTCTTCTGACTGCTGTTTTCAAGATGCAGCTGTGCTTAGGAATTTGGATAGATTCTATCTGCCCCACTAAATAGGAAAGGGGGCAGATATGAGTCCCTAAGCTTGGAGTCAAGCACAACAAGTTTGACGCATCTATATTACTATCTTCTACCCAAACTACTTAGACCTATTGTCTCCTAAACCAATTTTCTTTTCCTGAGATCTAGGTCAGAGTGGTCCAAACTAAATATAGAGGAAGCTATCAGTTAAGCAGCAAGTTCAATCGAGCATCCAATCCTCAATTTCACTCCCTGGGTCTCTTTTACTTAGCAGCATAAGTAAATGCATCCATGAGGAAACTGATGGTACCATAGATTTGTGTCAATAATTTAAGTGAAGCAAAAAAAGAAAACAAGAAAAAATTATTTCTTTATATTTATCGCCCCTGTTTGGGAATAGATAATTTTTGAGCTTTTGTGGAAGTGATGACTTAGGGAACCTCTTGTTTTTTTCCCTAGTCCTAACTTGTGTGAGGCAATTATTTTAAATTTCAGATTCACAAGAGTGTTTCATTATTTTGCATTAAGCAAATATCATGTGCTGGACATGGTATCTGGAAATGCAAAGGGAGAACGCCATCATAGTAATATTTATAATCAGCTTTTTAAAAAACTGATTTAGAACTAACAGATATCTGGTAACTAGTCAGAAAAAAGCTTCAGAGCAAGAGTAATGTGCAGAATGACAAAGTGAGAACACAAGTCTAAGTGGGACAGTTCTACTTTCTCCTGGACTAAAGATTCTTGCTGTACTTCATAAAATTGTTGCTACATCCTTCTACTTCTCTACAGTTTTTCCTCCAAGCTGGCAGACTCATAGGCCAGCTGGAGGTTAGTCACTTTCTAAACAGTATGTAAGGCAACTTCTGTGGAATGGTGTTTACTGTGGTGAATTAAGAACACCTGATGCTTTTCCCATACGCTAATATAGCAACTAATATAAGTTTAAAAAAAAATAAAATATGCTTAAGAAAGCAAGATTCATAATTTTACTTTGGATAGAAAATTTCAAATTTCAGGTCATCAAGTCACCATAGGCTTTTCAGGTCATCAAGTCATGGGATTTTTAAATTCCACTTTTCACACAGTAATTGAATTTTGACAACAGTCTCTTGCGGTGTCTTTTCTTTTTCTTTTGTGCTGTAGTTGTTTTTTTAAATTTTCTTTTCATTCCCACACCTAAATGATCAGTCCAGAAAGTAAGATTTGTGAGACCCAAGTTTATTTGTATAGGCAAAGGAGCTTCTGAAGTGTGCAGTATGAAATGTAGAAACTTATAGAGTAGTCACATAGCAATAATGTTTTATCCAAATAGCACCTTCATTAATTGACAGCAAACATTTAACTCTGGGGAAATACAGCAACTTTAAGTACAGATACATTCTAATTCACCCTTCTCCCCCACCAGGGCAGTAGGAACAATTGCTCTAGGAATATCCCCAGAAGCAAGAGGTCAGTCTACTAATGGACATATGGCAAACAGGCTCTGTAACTTAACTGAAAACTCAATTGTAGAAACTGTTGGGACAGAGGAGAGACACATAATAAGATTTTTAACATCATTTTTGAGAGTCTTAATCCTGTGTGAGCGGATTTGATCTGAAACATTATGCAAATATGTATATGACCCTATTAACAAAGTTAATATCTTTAGTCATAAGTTTATTTTTTTGTCCTGAAGTATATATATTCTTGATTCTTTTGAACCTGTATTTTATAAAGGTCAGGTTAGTTTCTGGTATTCTGTTATCAGAAGAGTGTTCACCTTCCATGATACTATTCAAAAGTGCTTAACACTCAGCTAGAACAGTGTTCATATTGAATTGGAGGTGATGAATAATTCATACAATCTGATTTAACTTTTTTTTTCCTTGACATTAGATGATAATTTAGCATAGGGTGCAATTAATGATTTCTAAGATACTGACATTCAAGGTTGTGCTTGGTAACACCCAGAAAATGTACAAAAAACATGCTCTCACAATTAATTTAATGCAGTAGCTACTCTTTGTCACTCTTATGACATACAAAATTGTACTGCATGTGTTTATGGCTTCCCTAGATATTTAGAATGCACTCACTAATGCTAGCATGGAAATATAAGATGAAAGATTTCTTACTACCCCATCATCAGGTTTTGACAACTTTTGCCTTTCCACATTGGCTTTGGGAAGACTTCCAGACCTATTATTCAATATATGTCTATGTATGCTGCCTTTTCTTTTTTGCATAATGATTTTAGATACTATGTCATACACAATCTAAAATCAAGATGCAAGATTGAACTGAGATGTATTATGAGATACTAATAGTAATGTTATTAAAGATGATTTATCTTTGACACTGGTTAAAAATCTGTCAAGATTTCAATCCTTTTTTTCTAGATTCTGCCATAGATTTTATACCCAACTTTGGGAAGGCAGCTTGAGGTCAATCTTTCCATATTGGATCTGTGAGTATGTGCCTATTGTGACTATTTCTCTCGAGTAAAATATTTATAATTCCTTGTACCCCAGAAAGCAAAAGACCTTGGATATTTAACATTTGTTGACAGCAGTCTGAATGGGGGAGTCAGAAAGTATGATGGCTTGTGATGGCACCTCTTCTTTCCAGGAAGCAGAAAAGCCTGTAGCAGGGACAAACCTGATGTAAGTTTGTGTAGGCTGCTGTGAGATTGCGTTTTCATCTGCAAGTTGTTTGTCCCCGCTGCAAGGGCACACTAAGTGGTTGTCTATGAGCAGCTTGGGTGGTAACTCCTTCAGTGATGGCCTAGTGTTTTTATGACACTAAATGGATGTCAACCAGGCTGTGTTGCCACTTTTGTCAAATATGAAATTATACTTTTTTTCTTTTTGCTGTTGTTATTTTAATTTGGGATATTTTGTTATTTTATGTTAAATTTTTGTGAAGTTTGGGGATGTGTTTGGGTTTGTTTTCCATTTTTATTCCAGAATTTTGAACAGACTTTGCAGTAGACACTTGGAAATAGCAGATTAAAGTTCTTGCAGAATACTTATCATCAGCAAGTTCCGACAACCTTGAGATTCAATGACAGCTTTACTCCCAGAGTTTTAAACCCATTGCAGTTATCTGATTTTTATGTGGCTGCTAATGAATCCCACTAGCAGAGCTAAGAACTTTGCCCTAAAATAACTTCATTATCATTCCCTGAAGCTTTCTGCTATGGGAGGTGGCAGTGGACAGTAAATTTGAAGAATACCTGTTGTGTTGCATAGGTCAGACAACAGTATTGGTTTAGGGAGCGTAACTGATGCTCATTTTTTTCTTTCTGAAGACTCATTTGTCTTCTAGGAGTCAACCAGTTTCTGAGCTAGAATCAACCCATTAGTGATTGTCATCAGAATGCTGCTGAGCTAGCACAGGTTGGATAACTTTTTGTTTTACAAAATATGATGAATGAAATGTACTTCATGACAGTATGTCTAATGATTTAGAGCTGGTACTGCTTTGGGAGTGTTCAAAGTAATTTCTTTGCAAGTTGGCCTATACTTATATAAATGATGGAATCCCAGAATTTATTCTGTGATAAATCTTGAAGTCTTTATTCTGCTTTTGAGCAAAATAGTGCAATACCACACTTCTTACTTCTCTGGTTGGGCTAATTAGAAAATAAAAATTATATTAGAATGGATTCTAAGATGGCAACACCTTAAAAATATTGTTGCAGTTTAGATAATAAATGAAATTATCTTGGGAATCATCATTTCTAGCACCAAGCTTGATGTAGAATCAGTTTCATTCAACACTTTCTTTTCTGAAGAAAAAATAAACATAAATGCTGACATAAGAACAGGTTAGGTTAGATTTTGCATTATTCATTAATGCTTCCTTTTCCTTCCTTTCTCCATTTTGAGAAAGTCCTTATCCCACCTTACCATTTGTAGCCAGATTATATTTAAAACATTGCATTAATTTTTAAACTTTTTTTTAATCAAACCAACTCAAAACTGGATGGGAAACAGCAAAATTAACCTTGAAAGATGCACAGTACATTTCTTGACTTCTTTTGGTGTAGAAGATGCTATTTGTATCCTAACATAGGAGCAAGATGTTTTTTGTTGCTAAAACCTGTTTTGAGAAACCTTGCCTGGTTAGGCCTGAATCAGTTACAGTACTCAAAATTTCTCATCTCCTAAACCTCCTACATTTATAAAGATCACAGCATGACTAATTTATGACTTTATTTGCTTTAGCATTCTCTCTCTTGTTACAGTAGAGACACAGGTATTTTGAGTGATCCAGAACTTACTTGGATTATTTGTCTCTATTGGCTGCAGAATGAAATATTACATCAAGTGAAGAGCTCAGTGCTGTAGGTAGTGCTTATATGTACTTTGCAGCTACACTAATACACAGAACTATTTGTGTTGTAGACAAACACATCCTTAGGTTGGTATAGCTACTACCATCCAACCTTGGATGATCCAGAAGACTGGATGTCTGGATGAAAACTAAAATAATTTAGTTTATCTAGACTAACAAATGCCCTCAGGAGCTGTATTTGCTATCTATAGATGTTCTGGAATTCAAAAGAAGCAGAAATCTCAGAGAAGATTTACGTAAAGTGAAGAACATAAGGAAAACTGGACTATGCATAGGATATAGTCAAAGAAGAAATCAGGAAAAGCTTTTAACCACTAGAGTACTGTGATTGTGCTACAACTTTCCAGTAGACCTTTTGTTGTCTTTCAGATGAGAAATACAGGCAGATTTTCCTGTAACTGTGTTTGAAGCTCATATGCATTATGGCAGAGTTTCAGTACTAGCTTCCCTATAATCCAAAAATCTATATCGTTGTGTTATGGTGGGTATTGAAAAAGACTAATCAGTTTTTCTCCACTGGCAAATTGATTTGTGATTCAAAATGTAGTCATTAAGCAATATAACTGTATCTTTTATCAGCTGCAGTTTATATTATGTGTGTGATACATAATTAAAAATTATAATATCAAAATGTACTTTTAATTTAGTTGTGGTTTTTTCCTGAAATTTTAGAAAACATATTTTCTGGATTCTTTTGAAAATATATACATATATGTATGTATACACACATACAGATATATAAACTTACTTTTTATACAGTCTTTCACCCTTCCTGATTTTAGTTTCCATAATTTTGATCACCAGCACAAGAAAAATTATTGTAGTTTCTTACACTGCTCTTCCCCAACTTATGCTGCCTAACAAGCTATACCAGAACCACTGAAAAAACAGAAAACTGATTATCTGAGCACAGAAGATACTTAAGAAGGAAGGCCCAGGTTAACATGCAAGGAATTTTAAGAAGAAATTCTACTTTTTCTTTTCTTTTTTGAATGTTTTAAATGTAAATATCAAGTTAAAATGAAGGGATAAAATTAATTATGTCAAAACCAAAAGAAATATCTAAAATATTAACCAGCCAAAATAGTTGTTAAAGTTCTTGAGCATTCTCTAATACTATGTCTTTCCAGTGACTGGCTAGAACTTCAGACGCATTTATAAACTTCAGTTTTGGCCCAGCTCAACTTTGTTCCCATTTAACTGTTGAGGAGTTACAGTGTCAAAGTCTTCTATGTGCAGCATAGAAATTACCTGAGGTGAATTAATAAAATATTTAAGAATATTAAGAAATAATGGAGCTCATGTTGGGATTCATTATGTCAAATCAAATCAAGTGAAACTAATTTGACTTACACAAGTGGACAGAGAAGATAGTTGCTTCTTGTTTAAATGACTTACTCACAAAGCATATAGACAAGCCCTTCCTAAACTGCAGGTCAGAAATTCAGTCAGAGAAAAACTTTTAGGTCAGTGAGGTTTTGATCACATCATCCTCATTTACTTTAACAGCATTTGGACTGTCAACCCAATAGACACTGCAGACAGTGGTAAGAGATGGGCTGCATAGAGAATTTCTCCTTTATAACCTGCCTCCTTCCTGTATTTCAGCTCAATGTTAAACAGTGTAACTGAAATAGCTCAGTGGGTATTGTAAAGAATATTTCACATGATGGTGAGCTTCATATATTCCAGAGCCTAATGAAAGGTGTAGGAGAGGCCAAAATGCATTGTAGATAAGGAAGTCTGATCAAAATTGAAGCTATGAGTTCATTTTTGTGAGGCATTCTCTGTTCCTACTGCAGAGAATATTTTGAGTTACTCTATATATTTAAAATTACTAAATGCTTCTTTTACAGCTTTTTTTTTTTCTTTTTTTTTTTTTTCTCATTTAGCAAAGGTCTCAAAATATGCTTGGTGTACCCATTCAGGTGGCTACTCTTGATGTCCTGGCAGCTGCCCGGTATAGCTGCTCTTTTTTTCCCAGTGGATGGGGAAAAAAAAGATACAGGCACAAATACAGCAAGACTTTTTGAAGACATGTCTCATAACAATATAGATTGACAGTGAGAATGGCAAATGACTGAAAAGAATTCCCCAGTTGATTACAAGTCTTCCTGAGCAACCTGCTCTATCTGGATACTGCTTGTGAATGAAGTTTGCCTAAAATTAATTCTGATGCAACAACAGGAGAAATGAATTGTAGAAATCTAAGGCTTTGCACTAAGGAGAATGTGTTACCCACTCCATGACATTTAAACTAAATATAGAGGCTGTCACTTTAAATGTCTCAGTTGAGCTCAACTATTGATAAAAAGTGACGAAGACAGAGCAGGTCTTTAACATATTTAGGAGTCAAAAGGTAAAAGGTTTTGTGGGCAAAATACTGTACCTTGAACTGTGCCTGGAAAAAAAATCAGAAGACACAGAAAATGCTACCTAACTGGTGCAATAAAACATAAATTTGCACATAAAACACTACCAGTAGCAGGGCAAGCATATTCTTTCATAAATACACTTTCTGAGTGCTTTACAGATGCAGATTTCACTTCAGTTGTATACATCTGTAAGTGGTCCACTGGTGATTCTGGCAGCATTTGTAAATAAAAAATCTCCAACACATACTTGCATCAGGACCATAAGCATTCTGACAAAAGGTGATTCAAATTTTGGAGGTACTTCAAGTCATAAGACAAACTGAGAAGAATTATTCTTTTGTATTCTTTTGTAATTAGATATATGACTTCTCTTTGTTTCTGGGACAAGACCAAGTTATTTTTATCACCTCTATATAAATCTCATGTCTGTTTCATTTGTATTACTGCAGACATGTTATCACATTGAAATAATGGACCAGATGCATACAAAATTCTGATGTCCAAATATTTAGATAACAGTGTATTCATTCACCACTCTAAAAATGCATGACAAATATCACACATAAAAAACTAAAACATTTTAAATCCCATAGAACTATTTATTTAAGAAATCAAACAAAGGGAAAAAAGATATATAACTTGTCCTTCAGAACCATTTATGTCTTAAATATCATTACAACTTACTGCTGATTAGCTGTAGAAATTTCTTCTTTTCAATTGAGTGTTTTAAATATCCACTTTACTGCTTAATGTATATTCATCTGTTACAATTATTTTTTTCTGCAGACACGTTTTGACAAAATATCTAAATTTTTGAAAAATCCCAGCTTTTATTTTGGTGATCAAATGCTGGTATTAACTAGTGCACTAGAAAGAAAAGTCTTAGAGTTTCTGAATATCCTTCAAGTGCATACCTTAAAAATTAAACTATTTCCTCTAGAATTTCTTAGCATGCTAAATAGTGCTCATTTTTCCATCTATTGCATTCTTCATTAGTGTGTGCTCAAAATCCTGCTTATGAGTGAACATCCTAATTTTTCAGATGAGAAACTAAAAGCACAGAAAAAAGTCTCATCAAGTGTCCTATTTCAATGGCAGAAAAAGTAAAAATTCTCACATATATCTTGAATTTTGTTCTCTTAGCCCAAATAAAAGAATCCAATTTTTTCTCCTTTGCAAGTACCTCAGTGAGTAATAAATGATAACCAAAATGAATTAGCAGATTTTTTCAAATTGCAGTACAGTGAAGTAGCAACTTTAAAAGAAATTTATGAGTAAGAATTGTTTTAAAGTCTTTTTTTAATTTCCTGATCTCCTAATGAGTGAGTCCAGGTTTTTGATTATCTCTGCTCATTTTGCTTAGGTGACTAGAGGTCACTGCAATGTTTTTTCCTGCAAAAAATAATGTTGTCTTCATAGAGTAATTCATGTTAATTCATGGTCATATGGCCTTTCAATCCATTAATTAAATTAATGAGACTTCACTCCTGTCACCCATGCACCCTTAATTAAAAAACCTGAGAATGAGAAACACAAAAAATGTAACATATGGCTTTATCAGTGTTGTGCCCGAGAGAACTATTTAATAACAGCTCAAGATAATTTATTGTTAATAAAAACTAGTCACTCTCTCACAACACAAATGATAATGTGGAAACTCTGTGAATATTCCAGAATGTATTCACTTTTCTCTGCATCAGTCTCGATGACTAATGCTTTGTACTTCCAGTAGCAGCAAGGTGGAATATTCAACTGCAAATCTGAATTTGATCGTATCACAACATATTTGATGAGAAGTTGTAACTGCTCTTCTGCTGATGAGTTTTTTGGGTGGCTAAAACTCTGTGTCAGAGGAGTTTAGCATGTTTTCTTGACAGACCTACCGGAAGTCTGTTGAACAAAATATTTACTCAGCATATGATTTACTTTGTTTTTTACTGGATCATTTTCTGAGGCTGTTGATAGAGCCCAGATGAAACACTAAATCTTAGAGAACAAAGGAAAGAGCTAAAATTTCAAAATATGTACTTTTCACTGCCAAGCAAACAATAAGCACGTTCATGTATCTGGAATATAACAAATGGTGCCTGGAGATTCCAATAAAGTGAAATTATTGACTTCTTCTAAGTTAATGGCTTAATACATTCCAATCTTCATAGTCTTATGAGAAATCAATTAGGGTTCTGCACAAGCTCTGCTTTCAAATATGCACGTTACCATCCCAAATAACTCCTGCTGGGAATCTGCCAGGCAGCTGGCATTGAACTCCTGCCTGAGGTGCTTTGGGCACAGCAACAGGGAAAAGTCAGAAGAGGAGCAGCCCTGAAGGTACTCAGATAACCAAAGGAATAGGGACAGAAAAAGGACAGATAGAAATGGCAAGTCTTTTGCTTACAAACATCTAAATTATCTGAATTTGCCAGTGGTTCCCTGCATGCAACTGTAACTAAAGAAATATTCAAATTTTATTCACAAGAAAAACTCTTTGCCATATCAAAGATATACAATAGAGCTGTAAGTCCTTCCTTTCAAGGACAGCACAATCAATCATTTCTCAGTTGCCCTCATTCACACAGAATCATCTGACTCCCTCTTGGTAGAAGTTCCCAGGTTTCCCCTTTAGGAACTAAATTAATGCTCTGCAGATGGATTTTAATGGCTGAATTCCAAGTTCTTTGTGTTCATTGGCAATCCATTATATCAGTATATATCCAGAATAACTTAATTCAACACCATGACTAGTTTTCACTGAATGCTTTAAATACTCAATGCTGTATTACATTTATACAAATAAGAAATGGGTGCAAGCTGTTCACATAATATAAATATGTTAATGCACAGAACTGGAATTATTTGAATTAAAAAAATCTCTAAATGAAAGCACATAGTGACAGTTATAATAATTAATAATCAATGCAATGGTCTCTGTAGTTGGTTGATTTTTAAGTTTTTTCCCCACAATGTTTTATTTAAAAAAATATTTATTAATAATATAAAATTATAGTTAATGGCACTTTTAGAACTGAATGATTCTTCCTGATTTCAATTCCTCCACGAGTTTTCTAGTGCTGGGAAATATATAAATCTTGCTCACAATTTTTCATCTTTTCTATTAATAAAAATTAATAAAAATGGTGAAAAATCATGTTATCTTTCCACAACCACATGGGATTTTTCTCCACATCCTGTTTATATTTGCCTTTTAAAGTTTAATGTGTCCTGGATGGCGTGGCTTCCTAAAGACAATATGCTTCAGTAATTAATCCTATGTGTTTTAATAAAACTAAGCCATAATTCAATTAATTATATTATTCCAAGATGATCCTCCTCCTTCCCAACACCTTGTTTGTCATTCTGGCCTTTCACAGTGTGTTGGTTTGCCACCCAGAGATTTTCTTTCTTCTAGTTTAGTGCTCTGAAATAACCACAACTGAGAACAAAAGAATGTCAGAGACTGCAAAGCAGGGTCAGAAATGCAAGAACGAGTGCAGGAGGGAAGATGAAATTGCAGCAGCAGCTGCACTTTAAATCATCCTAATCTTTTCTATAACTGTACTTTCAGTTGTTACAAATTGTATTATATGTATTTTATGTGCATTTTTAATTGGCATCTGGAGAAGCTAGGCACATGAAGACGTTTTATTTCTTAGTTCTGCATTCTTTTCTTTCAAATCTTTAACCAAGTCATGGTTCTTGAAATACCATTTTTCTTTTTTTCAGCAATCACTGTTTCCATTAGAAATATTCAAAACTAGGGAATTTCCTGCACAGAAACTTACTAATGCATATCCAAACCCTGGCTAATCAGTACAACACTTAAACCAGGTCTCTTCATCGCTTGTGTGTTTAGGGTGGATTCTTCGAAAAATATTAAGAAAACAAAAGGGAGAATGAGAACATGAATTGAATTTGGTCTCCACTACTTTGGATCCAAAAAGAGAGTCATATTATGGCTATACTACTCTTGTCTTTTTTATCTGATCACTTTCCTGACAAAAAGGATTTTAGTTACACTCTTACAACATTTTAACATGGATGATTCTTTTTTTAGCACCCCTATTCAAACATCTGTTTTGGAATAAAAACTATTATTTCATGCAAAACAAAATTAGTGAGAGCCCACAATCAAAAGTTTGGTGACACTATTTGCTTTGGAGATGTAGGACAGTTGTTTTTGGAAAGAACTCATGCTGCACTGTGAAAACCCAGAATAATCTTTCTGACAAATATACAAGGTTCACACTATGCAATATATAGGTAATACAGCAGCCATTTCCAGCAAATACTGGAACACATTTTTGAGCAAATCAATTGGACAGTACCAGATTTACCTCCTGCTTTACCATGGAAGCAAGCCAGAGTCCTGCTATTTCGCCACCTCCCTTTCCTCTCTCATAAACATATGCACACACCAATCTAGCAGCTCTCTGACACCCCAACTTACACCAGCATGATTTATTTGTCAAATTAAAAGGAAGGTTCCACCCAAATTCTGGTGTCTTGAAATTCTGTCTTAACTTATTTGGCTGGAGATAAGTTTGGTTTCATGCAGTATGCATGGTGGGGAAAAAAAAAAAAAGTCAAAGAGATTTTAGTGTTTTTCTGGCAAAGAGCCAAAATACAGGGAGACATAAGGAAAATAAAGACTAGGATCTTAAATACCAAAGTGTTCCCTTTTCTACTGGTAGCTGTCTGGACTATGAGAAATGCTTGTTGTCTATATGACAAGTAAGCAAAAGCATTTCAATCCAGTTTTCAGCATCTGCTCCCAAGCAGCCAGTCCCTCTCCACAGAACCTGTGTTCACCTGGCCTGACAATTTCAAGTCACAGAAGACAGGTCTCTAAGAAGTTTTATCAGGTATTAAAGAGGCATGATTAATGATCAATGACCAATGATCAAAGTGGCCCAGGAAGAGAAAAAACAAAGAATGGTTATGTTTAGAGCTGATCTACAAATGGAAAAAAAACTGTGCTCCAGGTGTTTCTTCTCTTAAGCAGGTTCAAGTACCCTACTCTTTGATATGATGAAGATTCAAATGAGGCTATTTTTATGCCTTTCATTTCAGCTGAAAGACTGTTCAAAATAAATGTCATATGCTCAAATCCAGAGATATAATAAATAAGTTCAGATTTGCCTCTACATCCCAGTTGAAAAAAAAAAATTTCTGTTCTATGTTCCACAAGCTCTGTTTTATTTCTTAAAGAATAGTAAGTACATGCACAATATTTGCAGCAAAGAACAGCATATAAAAAAATAGAAATATATTCTAAAGAGACAATCAAAAGTTTAATGACGTCAATAAATCCTTTTTCCGCTGTTTGCTTTTTGAGATTTTGAGCAAGACCCCACAAAAGGATTCAGATTTCGTGAATTTTTTCATCTCAGATTCTCAAAGTGTTCATATCAAAATATACTTCTGTATAGATAGATAACTTGACTGATTTGGTGTTTAAATACATTACAATATAATTTATGTCCTTTTTCCTTATGCTGGTCATAAATTGAGTCATTTATGTAGTTGCTCATTTATCTTTTATAAGGAACTCTTTGGTTTTCCAACAATTCAGGTGTTAATTTTGCATTTTAAAGGTAATTATGATATTACAAATCCCTGATGCATTATTTTCCCTTATCTGAAGATCATAAAAAGGGGACAGTAGAGGACTGCAGAACTTAATTTTTTTTTAATTAAAAGCTTAGAAGATTACCTCCTAATAAATTTACGTATGCAAAGGGATTTATATATATTCAGTAAAGACATTAAAGTATAATGGCAATTAAGAACTGTCCTAAGGGATATTATCATATGCAGCCTTTTTACCCCATCTGTATAAAGTTAAGTGTTTCCTATCAGATGTCAAACACCCTAAGAAACACAGCTAGTAGGCATTGGAGGAAAAATCAGCTTTTAAGATATGCAGTGCTCAATGAAGAACTGAATCCCAGATATGATGAATAGTCTTAGGTTTCAAATTATAATTGTCATCATACAAAGAAAGCAAAGATGTAGATAATTTTTATTGTTCCTCTATTTGTGGGCAATAGCCAGAACTGGTGGTAAGCCCATGAAAATTCAGCCCTGGAACATTCCCATCCAGGGAATTGATTAGAAGGATAAAAAATGTATCTGATCAAGCTAGCCTCACTAATAAGTGATTCAGCAAATGAAGATGCTCAAAACCCCAAACTCTTTTGTTTCGTAAAATACAGATGGATAACTGCAAAGTATTAAAAATGATTTCTAGGATAGAGCATGGGAATCCTATATCTTGTTAGGACTGTTGGCCACCTTTCAAATTAGTGCTAGGGGAGGCAAAATCTTCCTCAGAACAAGGCAGAATAAAAATGCACTTCTACTGTATATCTAGGCTTTTTGAAGCCGTTCTTTAATTTGCCCTTTGCAAGCATTTTGCATAATATGTCAGAGAGGGAGAGTCAAGCAGTGACTTTTTGAACAATGCTTGTTTCAAAAAACATCAATGAAGGTATCCAGTAAAGCAGTGCTCTTAGGCTCAGAATTAGTCTGACCTTTATGAAAATTGCCATGGCCAAGCCTTCATTCTTGTAATTACAGGAACGGTTGAAGAATGAGCCCTTATGACAGAAGACATAATTCCTTTAATCACCGGTCTTTAAAATCAACCGTGTTCTTTAGAATTAAGAAGGAAAAAAATAATTATTGAAATACAGGTTTATTATTAAAATGCTAATAAACTCAAAGTGGGGACAATCACAGGTAATAAAATTGAGTTTGAAATAATATTTACCTTAATTTCCTAGTTTGAGGAGTTGTATTCATTATTAATTTAGGAATATTTAAATACTTTATTTGCATGATATCCATAACAATATAGTTGATGTGTTGGTTTCCTCACTATCTTTCTTTAAAGTGCCTTACACACGACAACCTTCTAGGAGGTTTTTTCCACTTTTCACTAGAGCTGGGATACTTTTTTTCAGAAAGGCACCCAAAGTAATTCTGAACAGTAAACAGTTGTACAGGGAGTTAATAAAGAACTGCAAAGTAGAGCAGAGATATAATAAAAGATTATATCACAATAGATAAAAAGTACAGTGGTGCATTTCTCGCAGGGATTTTGAAAAGGACTTGAGTTCAATTACAGTGTTAGGTACTTTAATCCTCATTCTCTATTTGATATAAATCAGAACCAAATTTATCAAGTCAACTGATGAATAGCATTCATTATTTTACACTACACTCACCCCCAAAGTTCTTCAGGGTGGCAGTGATTCACCTCACTAAGTCATGCCCAACTGAGGCCATTTCTAAGAGCTTCAGAGTATCCATGTGCTTGCACATGGAATATTCTCTGTTCATTCCTACACACGTAGAAAAAAAGACTCTTTGTTCTTTGTTCCTTTTTTAGGAATTAAATCTTTTTTACTTTAACTACAAAGGATTATTTTATTCATAACTTATCAGATTCACTCTCATCAATTTCAGTACTCAGCTAAGGGAATGATGTTTGGAGCCTAAAGCTGTCTTAGACTACTCTTGTGGTTGCTGAGAGAAGGAAGCACCAACCTCTAGAATGTCACTTTGAGTGTCCTCTTGCATTTTCATGTGGATACAGACACAGTAATGTCAGTGTCTAGTACATAAAATAAAGTGAAAAGTGTTCTGGGCTTCACAGCACAAGGGAGATATGGAGTTCATGGAGGAGGTCCAGCAGAGAACAAAAAATTTGGTCAAGGATCGAGAATGTCTCTTACAAGGAAAGGCTGAGGGAACTGGGCCTGTTTAGCCTCGCGAAGAGGCAACTCAGAGAGATCCTTTCTCTAAATATCTAAAGTGTGGGTGTGAAGAGGATGGAGCCAGGCCCTTCTCAGTGTTGCCAAGCAAGAGAACAAGTGGCAACAGACAGAAACTTCACAGGAAGTTCCAGCTGAACATAAGGAAGAACTTCTTTACTGTGTGAGTGACCAAGCACTGGAACAGACTGCCCAGAGAGGTTGTGGAGTCTCCCTCAGTGGCATTTTTCAAGTACTGTTTGGGTGCAATCTTGTGCCATGTGCTCTAAGATGTCTGCTTGAGCAGGAAGGTTGGACCATTTGACCCAGTGTGGTCACTTCCAGCCTGACCCATTCTGTGGTCCTTTGAGTCCATCTGACAATGGTTTACATGCAAATTTGGTTTGATTCTTCAAATGAGTCAGCCTCCCCTTCCGCCCCTTATGACTTGAAGTGGTGGACTGCACTGCTCACAACCATGTCATGCTACCTGTGAGGGAAAAGCAGGCTTAACCCTTCATTTAAGACCAGTGAGACAAACACATCAGGGTTACTGAACATCAATGACCTGGCCTGAGCAGTGGCTGCAACTTTGATCAGTGGCCAAGTGTTTAAGTGCTTTGAAAAACAGACTGCCGAGCATATGCAATCAGTGCCATGCATCCAGAACACGTAAAGCATACTGTATGTGTTCTGGCCATCTGTGCAGCTCACAGGCAGTTGCTCAAGTGAATCCCAATGTGTCAGGCTAACTGTGTGTGCCTTGAACATAATGTACTCCTGGGTTTCCTGAAAGCAACACTCAAAAAGTAGAAATGGAAGAGATGCATGTCATAGAATGCCTATGTTACAATCCCCTTGCCTCAGTTAGATTGCTCCTTACCAGCTATTATTTTACCACCATGAGAAAGATGCAAACACCAAAGAATGACATATGACCCAAAAAGTAACTTCTGTGTAATACATGTGTATCCATTTTTTTTTACTTCTCTTAAGTTAAATAGTCAAATGACTAAAATATTTTTTCCCTCAGAATCCTTTGTATCTTTCTGAATCTTTTTATAGATTCTTTCTGAAAGGTCACACTCCAAAGAGCTGCAGGAAGGTGAATTGTAGTGGGACAAGATCCTGTTTTTCAGACCAGTCTACTGTCTTGTTCTCAACAGTCATTTGGCTGCAGACTCTGACTACTGGGGCAAACCTTTTGCTGGTGCAGTTGTGAAAAGCTTGAGAATAAGAAGGAAATACATCATTAATGTATCTAGGGGCTTGTGTTAGTTTCTGGATCGATTCAGAATGAAGCCTTTGGGTGTGATTGGAGTTGATTTGTGTAACAATTCTTCTCCCCTCAGAGAGATTCCCAGCTAGACTCACATCCACAGCAGGGCTGTAAATGTAGTGCATACTTACGGCTGCCACAAGGTGTAGGAGAGACAGGTAAATATTCCCTTGAGAGCAGCATGTGGGTACCTACTGCAAGCACTGCAATCAGTGGTCTGGTGTTGCTAGCACATATTCAAATAATAAAAGCTAATCTACTGACAGATACCTGAAAGCAAGCTCTTTAAAATAGTATGGCATACATGAAAGAGGACTTATTTCTCACGTCACAACTCTTCCCTCCTTTGTGACTGAAATATTTTTTTTCAGCTCTAAACTTTGCTGCTCAGCATAATTTTATAAAATAAGAAGGTTTTACTCGCAAATACTGTATAAGAAATGAATATAGTTTGCAAAATAAAATTACTAAAATTCTATGCTGCTTGCTTACCAGAACTTTACTGTCTTCAAGCTGTTTGTTATTCTCACCCTAGAGCATTGGTTCCAGTATTGCAGTAATGAAAGTCACATGTGGTACTTATGTCTCCATGCTGTTCACTAATTTCTATTTTAAAAAAGAAAAAGGAGACTACCTACCTGTGCCTTTACTTTTTTTGCTATTGCTCCTCATTGACCATGATTCCTCAGAAATCAAACCATCAAACCACAGAATAGCCCTCTCTCTGATGAGACCTTGGAAGACCATCTGGTCCAACCTTCCATGGAAAAGGGGGCTTAGTTAGGATTATTTATCATCCTCTCTAGTCATGTCTTGAAAATCTCCAGTGATGAGGAATTCACCACATCCCTGGGGAAATTGTCGCAGTGATTGATTGTTGTCAGTGTAAAAAATTTCCATATTATATCAAGATTAAACTTCTCTTAATGCAACTTGTACCCATGCTCCTTGTCTACTCCCTATGGTTTCTTGTGAAGACAGAGCCTTTGTCATCTTTGTAGCTGCCCTTTAAGTACTTGATACTGTGATAAGATCTTCCTGGGCCTCTTCTTCTCCAGGCTGAGAAGACAACTGATGTCACATTTAATGAACATAGCAAAGCATGCAGCCACAAGGCTCTTGACTGTCACTGACTTGCAGAGAGTAGGACACCATTTGTCCTTCACAGGCTTGAATATATCTTCCACCTCCTAAACAGAAACATTAACATTTTGGGCAGCACAACATCTCAGATGACTGATATTCACATGTTCAACTTTATCTTTACAGGCAATTTTCCCTTGTTAATTACACATATAACTTCTTTATTGAAGAAAATTTTTGAATAAAAATAACATGGCAGCAATTTTTACCACTTGTTTAATTGCCTGCACTACTTTATTCTTTTAATAGATCTATTTTCTCCTCAGTAATTCTTTCACCATTGATGTATTTGTACAAGACTGTCTCTTTCCCATTGACCTTTATGGTTAGCCTCAAAATACTTTGATTTTTTTGCTGCCTTTATCTTATCCTTAATATCAATAATATGCATATTATTATGTGTATATCCAGATAGCATTATTACCATTACAAGTCAATGAATGTTTTCACCTTAGATAATAGTTTTTGCTGGGGAGTAAATTCAAAGTTAAGTGTGTTAAGAATGCATAAATTATGTTGTTTGAAGCCTCAGCAGGTACTGAGTCACAACCCATTAATCTTTTCATATATTTCTCAGCAAGTACAATTACTATCCCAATATAATGAGTATATAAAATAAGTCTAGTGATATAAAATAAGTCTAGTGATGTGAAATATTAAAATTTAAAACAAGCAGATAATCATATTTTTAAAGAGTATTCAGAGACTGTTAAGTATTGTTAGATAGAACTAAGATTAGTTCAATATATATGCACAGAATCTTACCATTAATAGGAGAGAATGCATTTTCAGCTATGAATGCTATCCCATAAGATCTAAATTAAAATTGCAAACACAATTCATGCTGGTGATAAACTGGATTTATACTGATACAACTTTATTTACAGCACCAAGGATATGTCTGCATAAACCTAGAATAATGCAATATTTTGTTATTCCTTTTACCAGCAATGGATGCAGATATCCACATAGTCACTCGTTTACTTGTAGAAAACAGAACAATGGAAAAATCATATCCAGAAAGATGATTTAATGTTGCAAAGCATAATGACTACCTTGTAAAACCTCATGACAGCCATTGCTGCACTTTTCATAAAATCAAAGTCCACTGTGGGTCAACACACCCTGTTCTATAAAATATTGTTGGGTAATTTGAGTTAGGTACTGTTGACAAAATAAATTTATATGCTGTGAAGTGTCTATGAATTTACAAACCTTAGTGAAAACTTTCTTTAATTATGTCCATAAAAAATCAACCTCTGTCACTATATAAATTGGATCATAAATCTGTCTACGGTTGGTGTGCAGCAGCAGAGCCATTGGAAAACATATTCTGGAATTAAAGGTTGCCAGTTACCCTTATGGAATTGAAATATATTAAACTTTTGAAAAACAGGAAATTGGACCTCATCTTTTCTAATCTTAATTGAACTCACAGTAAATAGATATTGTGTCAACATGTGCAAGGAGTTCCAATTGCTTGGAGGCTGACTTGTAACAATTCAAAGATCAGGGTTATTTCAACAACTGTAAGAAACTCAGTAGTTACAGCACTCAGTTTTCAAAGACAAACAGAGATCCTTAAAGAAAAGCTCCATCCCTTTTCCATGAGAAAATGAGTCACTTACTTAAATTTATTTCTTAATATTCATTAGTTTTTTCAATTAGTGTAGAAAAGGCTATAACAAATAAAATGAGGACAAAACACTAATAAGGGAAAACAATGCTTTTAGTTAAGATAATTTCTACTTGAGGCTTTTCATCTTTTTTGTAAGCTCTTGCTGTGCAGGAAAATAGAAGCTGAGTTCCAGTTCAATGAGTTTTCTTCAATTATGTCTGGATTGTCATTAAACTCATATTAAAAGATTCAATATAGCATCATAAAGCTTTAGATCAAGCCTACATTAAGAATGAAAACCTGCTTTTTTCTCTCACATAATTTGCTGAAGTTCTCTCTCTCCAATGGTTTAGGGATGAATATATGTAGCCTTTGGAATGTACATCTGTCCTCCCAC
Source organism: Certhia americana (assembly GCA_018697195.1). Classification (NCBI taxonomy): domain Eukaryota; kingdom Metazoa; phylum Chordata; class Aves; order Passeriformes; family Certhiidae; genus Certhia; species Certhia americana. Next base: position 74,305,783 of record CM031857.1, on the reverse strand, counting down.
GTGGCACTCCTGAATGACCCAGCTTCTCTATAAGCATTACAAAAGCCATGCTAGAGGAGCTTTATTTATTGGAGAAGTATGAAAACTGAATTTACATTTGAATGTAGATGAACTCCCTTAGAAGATGTGCAAAGAAAATAAGTTTATCTTATCTACTGTGGGTTTTGGAAAAGACAGTCAGAGTCAAACACACCTTGGATATTGCGTATCCTACTCTTGCAATCTCAAACAACTGAGACTGCATTAAGCCCTTCTGCAGAAGTGGGGGGAAAAAAGTATTTCATTAATTTCACAGGAATGCACTTAAACTGCATCTAAAAATCAAATTTAACTGAGGTGTAGAGAAAAGCACAGAAGCAATCCAGATCATCTTGAGAAGTATCCATAAGATAAATACCTTGGATGCTTTGGAATTGCCCTAGAAAATTGTAAAATCTGGTTCCTGAAAGTACTTACAAAATGCACTGACAGAAAAAAAATAGCAAGACATTGTATTAAAAATGTACTGTTTGCTAGGTTTCTTTTTCCTAACAATTAAATACTTGTTTTAACAGTCTGTGAACATATGACTTTAATCAAATGGCGTATTAAGTTAGCACAGATGAGTAACTCACAAAACATACTCAGCAAGTGTCACCATTTTGCCTTATGAATCTTTTGCAACTTTAAAAAAATATAAATTAGCAGAAATCATTACACACAAAAAAAATTAGAATATGATTCTTTCTATCATTTGTGGAAGTTTCAGCAAATTTCTGAACTTCTGAACAACCTATTTTGTACAGGTTAGGTAGGTCTCATGGAATATTTCTGTTCTCTGATGAGATGAATCATAATGAAATCTGATGCGTTAACATATCTGAATATGAATTGGAAATGCAATTCTTGCTTGATTTGTATGAAAGAGGTAATTGACAGAAACATGTCTGAAAGCATTTGTTAAAATAGACATAAAATTCAAAGCACTCCTGCTTTTGAATATGTTTTAATGAGCTATGCTCATGCTATTTTTCCTCACATACAAAAAAGTAGCAAAAATAGAAATAAGCTCTGGTCCAGAATAGATATAGTACAGTGTAGTGTGTGTAGTGTAGTGTAGAGTAGCATAGTAGAGTATAGTATAGTACAGAATAGATATAGGAAGACACCCAGCTTGGCCTGTAAGTGCTACAGAGTAAATACTGTCTGACCACTGCTCTTCTTTTCCATTTTTGCCTCCATACCTTTAAAATACTTTACTGTCCACAACTAGCTGCTGGTTGCAGCACCCCTCTGGGAAACTCAGGAATCCAGCTTCCTCTTCCCAAATCAATGCTGTCGTCACATCAGTTTGGCACTAGAAGAGGGTGACATCTGTCTCCATCAGAGAAGCTGTTGGTTGCCACCAACTCCATTGATGGGTGGTTGCAGGTGTGCTGAAGAGCGTTGGTCAGCCCGTGAGAGATGTGCTCCTGTTTTTACTCTGCCGTTGGTAGACCCATGGTGGCCATACACAAGTGAATCACTTTTTGGAGGTACCAATTTCTCTGTGTTAATCATTTGATAAGAGCAGCTTTATATTACTGTGCTCTGCTAGGCCCTCCTATTTATGGAGATTATGGTTCCTAACAAGTCACTCCAGCAATCTGACTACATAATCATAATTACAGATTATGATTGTGTTGATAGCTTCAGTGTTGAATCTTTTATTTCAGTTCTACTTCCTGAGAAGTCACACTGTAAGAGTCTTCAATTAAATAAAAAGATGAGAGATAGTCATAAAGAAGCAAAACACAATGAAGAGAGGTACAGTAGCAAGAATTCGGATGCTCCTCAGCAAACCTCTCTCTGCCTGGCATTATTTTCCCTCATTTACCAAAAGTAAGAAAGCCAAACTTCCTTATCTGTGGTGGCCAATGATAATTAAATTCAATGAAGTATTTAGTGTACATTAGAGGTGAGACTATGGGTCATGCACTTCTATTTTCTTATAGCTTTTCCTTTTGGCCAACAAATCTTAATTAATTTTAAAATGGAATTTAATTTTGAGATTAAAAAACCCAAAGATTTTATGCTAATGCAAAATGGTACATACAGAATTAAGTAGGACAGTAATGAGTTAATTCTATATACTGCACAGTTAAATTTTATAAGTTTATTAAGCACAGAAACTGACCAAAACCAGTTAATTTATTTTAAGAAATTTTTATACTCATTTAGCTCTTGCCTATTCACCTATGTTTTAGCTATATTTTCAACCATTTTTGCAAGATTTCTTTCATCTTCAGGCAAAATTAAAATCAATATTAAGAGTTAATTAATGACTGTACATATAGCATAAGGCTAATGAAATAATATAAGGAGTGAATATAAAAATCATTTAACACATACAAACTAAGACCTTTTCTGTATTAAATCATGCATTTCAGAAATATTTCGCTTGAAAATTGGATAGACAGCTGCTTTTAAATATCTACCAACAAAAATATCTTTATTTATCTGTCATTTTAAATTCTCTTATGAGTTGTAACTCACAACAAGGCTACACAAATAAAGATCATTATGTCCCACTGAGCATTTAGCAGAATTTGAATTGGCCTTTGAAAAAAAGTAAAATAAAACTTACAGTTTGCAAACGTGCTTTTTTCAACATTTCTATATTTACCCCTGTCATTCAGTAGTCGAGTTGAAATAATCTGATTTTCTAAATGAGTCTCACTTTTAAGGAAATGAGCGCCAAGATGCAAAAGTTAGGCTTTGCATTATACACAGTGACTTCTGTCAAGACAGAACATATTACACTTCAATTTATGCTTTTCAGGAAAGCCCTCTGCCCAGCAAAAAAAGAAGCCTGCAGTTTCGTGGTGTTTTTTGTGGTTTTTCATATAATTTTTCTAATTCTTTCTGTAAGTCACTTCACACTGTTTTCTCATGCAAAATATTCATGATATCCATAGGCAGAAAGCTTTATGCAAATGCTAGAAGTGCACAGCTGGAACAGATGTTATAGTCCTCAGTAACGCTCTGTTCATCCCTGTTGACAATGCTATGTGGAGCAGAGATCATTACTGAACTTACAGAAAGCAGGCAAAGGCAGAAGCAGAAAGAAAATTAGCAGGCATGTCTGCTGCTATCCAAAACACTTGTGATAGCAGCAGAGAAACCTGCCTCCATGCTCAGGTCAGATGCCTGAATGAGGTGGGGAGAAAGCATGGTGCTCCACCAGAACCAGACAGTCCTGGGGAAAAGGGAGCCAAGAATGCATGCAGAAAGCCCAGCCACCTCAATGAACACACTGTGCAAAATGGCTATGATTAGTTGAGGTCATGAGGAGAGGTTGGAAAATGGTTAAGAAAGTGGAAAGCTGTGTCAGTCATTCTCACTTGGCTAGTTAACAACAGTATAGAAACTTACTGTTCATCATCTTATTCAGGATCCTTTGGATTTCTTCAAGACTCCAAGCTGTCCTCCCACATGCTCTGCTTTCTCACTTTGCTTTACTAGCATAACATTCCTAGCAATATTAGCATTCCTAGTCTGTACTTCTCAACCTCCTCAAGTGCAAGATCAGGTGCTCTTTTTTTCCTGTGTTGGTTTGCCTTTTAGTCTGTTCACATAGATCTTCCTCCAATTCTGAGTTGGCATCAAAAAATTAGGGTTTTTTTTCCTCAACTGGGTCTCCATAGCAGCAATACCAGGTTTTCAATCTGCTGATGCTGCTCTGGATGCTGCTGGCCCTGATCTAAAGCATGTAGATAGAGTAATCCTGGGATTAATCCTGGGCAGGAAACCCACAGAAAGGGCAGCACAGAGAGGGAGAATTGAAGAAAAAAGCAAGAATAAGGGCTGTGGGCAAAATATTTAAGCAGAAATATCTCCTGCTACTTCAGAATGAGGATTCACAGCTCATATAGGCTTTTTTTTTTTTTTTTTTTTTTTTTTTTTTTTTTTTTTTTTTTT
>CM031857.1:74188238-74301817 GCA_018697195.1 Certhia americana | reverse complement strand
ACGCAAAAAGAGGTTGAAAAACAGCGCCATGCCGAACGCGAAAAAATAGCAACTACCAAAGAAGTGACACTCGAGAGCAGACTCCGGGCTTTCAACACACAAACGTACGGATCAGCCACAATTACAAGCTCAAAATAACTTGCAAAAGGAGAGGAAATGCAAGAGTTTAATACTGTATCCCAGCGCACAATAGCTAGAAAGGTTGGGCAAGGTTTAGACCTTCTGAAATTCGCTGTTCACGATCACAGTGGAGTGCACTAGTAATGCAAAAAAAAAAAGAGATATATGCTAATAGGTGCTTTAAAAGAATTTATCCCCAGGAGCTAATTTCACTACCCTTAAACTAAGGGTAATAATAACTGCTGCTCAGTTCTGACATATGTAACAGCATTACACTTAAGAGAGATTCATTTGGCTAGTATTATCATGTTAAATGGTGTGTGGTCATTGGTAAACAGATGTAAAATTTCAATGCTTTCAGTTATAAAATGAAAATGGAGAAATAAAGATGAAGTTAAGTGAACAGGATATTTAACTCCTGTGCCCTTATTTCTGAAGTGATGTAAATGCAAGACATATTTAAACTTTTCAAATCAGGACATTCCATTAACTGGAAAAAACCATGACTGTGAGGAATCCATTATATAGTGATATAAAAGTTAGTACCAGATAGCACTTAGAGCAAAAAAGAAAACAAAACAAAAGAAAAAAAAGATAACATATGTTCTCAGTATAAGCCATGTGACTAAAGGGGAATAAAATGGGGAAGTGTTAACTGCCTTTTGAATATGGTGAAAGTAAGTAGAAATAACTCAGGACTGAGATGGTGAGAAGTCCCAAGAAAAGCCAGGAGTTTTAATTCCTTGTTTCATCCCTTTTCTCTTGCCGCTGCTTTTAGCTCAAGTGCACCATACATGTGTACTCTATGGGAGTTTCTTTAGTGGAGGTGTAATTTAATATAATGACTCTAAAGGACATTTTATACTGTGAAAATAAGTCCCAAAGAAGGAAAAGCTGAAAACCTGAGGCTTCCATTGGAATGAAGCTGCAATTTATGAATATATTTGTTGAAAGAAGTATCATGTTATTTCAATAAACTAATTGCCCCAGAAATGCTCTGACTTTGTGGAATTTTTTTTTCCCCAACAGAAAAATCCTCAGCAAAGAAGAAATAACTACATCCAGCATGTGGACTTGAGATGCTGGAATTTATATATAGACAATAGCTTGTTTTCAGGACAGCAAATGAAAGCAGAACAAGCCATTCTCTGTGGTATTGTGAGAACAATTGAATGCAAGTGGCAGTGGGAGCCCTCTTTGAGGCCTTAGTAGGGTTTCACCAGCTGTACCTGCTTTCTAGTTTTGCAAGAAATGCATGTAAGTATGTTTCAGCATATGCAGAGGCATCCAAAGCATACTATCTTACATAAGGACTAACTAAGGAGCAAATAGTCTTTGCCCTGTATTGAACTTTTATCCCCTCTTCTTCATTCCTTGGATGAACAGACATCTTTATAGATCATAATGCCCACTGCTTCTATTGAGGAAAGAAAATGATTAAATGAAAAACCAGACAGCCTATCCATACTTAGCATTTTTTCTCTGTTAAGAAATACAGAAGCACTCTACCTTGTCAAGCTGAGGCAGTGAAGGAAATATGGAAATAATGCATTCTTCATTATTCCCTTAAAAAGGTTTTGCGAGCAAAGTGAAAATAAGCTGTAAGGAAATAAGCCCACGTTTGTCTAAAGGAACTGCAAGAGAACACTGATGTCTTCTACAGAAAATGTACTTTTCTAACTGCTCTGTTCAGTAAAAACCCCAAATCCTCCTATTATTTGCTAATTATATGGTTGCAGAAAAAAATGTCTAAGGCATCTGAAGAGTCCATGTCCCAAAGACCTTCCAAATCAAAATAACTTGTGACATCATGAAAGAAATATTAGGATACATTTGTTCTGTGCTGTTGGCTTACACTTCAGACAGTTGCTCTTGAGTCTGTGGACTGCACGGATTGTAAAAAAGATATGACATTCATAGCTTATCCACAAAAAAGCCCCAGCTTTTTACTAGTCTCCATTAATGCGATATAAATAGAATCTGTAGTGAAAAGGTTGAGTACTTGCTCCCACATTTAAAAAACACAGTATATTAGTGAAGCTACTAAATAATTTTTCTTTAGTGTTTATGTTGATATTTTTAGAAAACAAGATTGACTGTATAGTTTGCTGCAAAATTTCCTTATAACCAGATGCTTTTTTGAGACCAGAGTCCTGCTGACTGGCACAAGAAGCATCTGGCCAGCTGTCAGGATTGATTTGGCTCAGTAGAAACTGGCAGCAATAACAGAATGGAGGAAGGCAGCAATTACACTAGACAGTAACCCCTCCAATTCCAATAGTTGGGAGCATAACCAAATATACTTGACATCCAGTAAAAAAAAAAGCCAATATAATGTTTGGTTCCTGCATTAGTGAAAAAACTCTCATATAGTTGCACCAGCACTGCCTTGTCAGCACCTAAAAGCAGGAGTTAAAAGTGGAAACCTGAGAAGAAGGATATTGAGAGAGAAAGAAAAACAACCTGTGCTTCCTCCCTAATCCTTTCCACTAGCTCTTTCATGCATAAGCCTTCACATGTTTTATTCTGTAAGCATTAGTGACTCAGATTTGCAGTGTCTTTGTAAAACATCCTTTTGGAACTTTTTGGACTTTGCTTAAAGTACTTGAATCCTCACAGGACAGATTCCCCATACTTTAAGGAGAAATAGGCTGGAAGGATTTTTTCTTCTGCCTTCAGTGAGAGCTGGCACCAGCTGCAATCAGCTGGCACGTGGTGACTGCATGGCAGCAGGTATGTGTCACTTGTTTGTTGTCAGCTCACACTGACATGAGCCAGGCTGCAAGGTGAGAAGGTACAAGGGGAGAGGGGAAAGAGGAATGTATCCACAATACCTCAGTCAGACATCTTATTCAGCTTCTTCTGTTCATACTTGAAAACTATTCTATTCACTGGTATTGAGAACATGTGTATAAATATATGGTTATTTCATCTGTAAAACTGCAAGATGTTGAGAGGATTTTAAATAAAAGCTCCTCAAGACAGCAGGAATGTAAAATACCACTATATTGTCCTTCAGAAATCCAGGTCCACCACACAAGCTAAAGTTAACCAGGTTTCAGTCTGTTGCAGAGCCAGTAGCAGCATAATAACCTCATTGAGAACTAAATTGTACTAAAGTTCAAGAGACTGCAAACTTCCTCTTGTCTTACAGGGAGTACTACTCTTTCAGTGTATTTTTTTTTTCTGAGTAAAGTAATCTGGAGGTTGTTGAATTCCTTATAGAACTAGCAAAAAATTTAAAATCCATAGAAAACTTAGACGATTTTCACCTCTAAAGAGCAAACTTATGTATTAAAAAAAAAAAAAAAAGATAGTTTTCAAACCATAGCTATTTTGTGGTAGAACTACTTCCCTACTGCTGTGTATATGGGCTGTTTTACTTTAATAGATGTATCTCTGTTATGCGAACAAGCACACATCCCATACATCTGCACTGAATGTGTAAATAGCACACTAGTACTTTTCTTGGTTGCTAATCGAATGTTTCTTTTCGTTAGAATAGCCTGAACTGTTCTAAACACTCTTTCTTTACACATATAGATGCCTCATTCTTTGACAGTCAAGCTGGACTGCTTAAAAAGGCATCAAGAAAGGCGGTGAACCAGCCTGCATCCCTGAGGTCTTGTTAATAGAGACAGTGTGCTTTGCTAGTTCTACTGCCATTGTCATAAAGACTTGGTATTTTCCATGGCTAAGCATGAAAGGGGTTTGATGCTACTCAAAACCTCATTACTGTTATTTATTGGTACTAAAAAGCAGAAGAAAAATTACACCTATCTTGTTGAATGTCATCTCTTACTATGCTTGTTTACTTTAGCTGCTAAAATGCTCATGGCAGGAAGCTATCATGGCATTTCTTTCCAGAGCAGAGCACACTAAAAGTTTGGATTGACTGTATTAACTGAAAAGCTTGGATTATGTATCATAACTCATGTGGAAACCACAAAGGCTTCTCCAGACTGATAAAAATTAGTATTGTCTTGAATGAATGGGATCTCAGAGCATTCTCAAAAAAAAATTTTACATGCTCACATTAAAAAAGAGTGAATTTTCATTAGCTCTTTCACAGAATTAAAAAAAGTTCAAGGTTGGAGGGGACTTCTGCAGGTCATCTGGACCAATCCTTTTCTCAAGCTGGGCCACTAAGAAATGCCCAGGAGGCCTTTGAAGATATCCGAGAATGGAGAATGCACAAGCTATGTGGGCAAGCTGTGCAAGTGATTGATCAGTCATGATCAAATTTTTTTCCTGATGTTCAGATGGAATCTTCTGTGTTTCTGTTTGTGCCCATTGACTCTGCTCCTGTCACTGAGCACCACTGAAGAAAGTCTCTGTTCTTTTCACACCCTCCCTTCAGGTTTCTGTATACATTGATGACATTTTCCCTAAGCCTTCTCTTCTCCAGGGTGAGCAGTCTAGCTGTCTCTGACTTTCCTCACAAATGAGATGCTCCTGACCTTTAATCACCTTTGTAGCCCTTCACTGCAGTCTCTCCAGTATGCGCACATCTTGTGTAACATATAGCCTGTATGATAAGTTCAGCATGTTTTAGTATGTGGTCATATTTAGAATATTAATATTCTTATATAAACTTTAAAAATGCTATATACGAATTTCAAAAATCTGAATAAATTACTTGGAGATTAACAGACAGAAAAACAAATGTCAACCAAACCACATGGCAGCTAGATGTTCTGTAATCTGCTTTTTGTCTCAGGTTTTACAGAAAAAATAGGTGTAGAAGAGGACAGAATACTATGTCCTATTTTTTCTAGAATGGATTCTATTAAGTAAAGAATAAAAGTGTCCGTTCGCACCCTCTTAATGGATTTAAACCATTGGATCAATAGTAAGGGATAAACTAAACCACTTAAGAAGGTATTGCATTAATGAAATCCTTTGCACCTGTCTCTGTAAAAGAGGATAAACAGAGCAGAGTTTCAGGGGGTGATTAAGAGAGCATCAAGTTGCAGTGAAAGGCTTAAAGGGGACAAATTAGCCTTTGCTGTACATGGAGATAAGGCACAGGGCTGCAAGACTGAGCTACACATTACAAGCTTTTACAGGCAGATTAAAAGGTTTTGGGTTTTTTAAAGATGCCAGGGGGATATCACATGACAAAATATCTTGAGGCTGTTTATATAACTAATAAAAAAGATGGTAAACTACTGTGCTGGAGCTACCCTTAGGGCTGCTTGTTGATCTTATTTATTGCAGCCAGAATTATATTTGATTCATAGCTGTTCTTGTATTCATTCTGTAGAAAGCCTGCTGGGATATGTGGGGAAAATGTGAGGATTCAGTATGATTTTATTGCATTTTAATATTAAAATATACTAGTTGTAATACTTTTATGAGCTTGTTAGTTTATAAATACAGTCTAGCCACAGTCACAGAATCCCCTATGTTCATGCTCTTCACATTCTTATTCATTCTTAGATGGCAGCTGTCTTCAGAGTTTCACAGAGATGTGGGCCAAGCAAGATATTTTATCACCTAGTCTCATTTAGAGGTGGATACACACAGAGTACTAGCCTTATGTCATCACAATTAACTTTCTGGAGTTATAGCAAGCTAGTGCTGAAGGAGATCTGGCTCACTATCTATATTCATAAAATACTTTATTATGTAAACTATGGACTGACAAAAGAGAATGAGAAAATGACTAGTATTCACTGTGGGTGGAGAACGTCAATGATATTCCATAAGACTTGTGTTGGGCCCCACATCATTCAAGATATGCATAAGTGACCTAGAAAAGGAGGGGCAGATGTGGGAACCAAATTAGATGGGATAGACTGTGGCTCAGCCCAGGCTCCTTACATGGGAGGCTGGAAAAGTTAGCCTGGGGTGGGTCACGTTTCTGGTTCTACCTCTCTGTTGGTTCAAGACCTTTGGACACATATGGTGAGGTCCCTGTCCTGAGTGTGTGATTGGACACCTGTTCTCAGGTAATACTATGTGTAGACAGCCACTATCGCTCGGAAGATCTCGAGTTGTACGAGGAGATAGGGACCCTTCCTCTCCATAGCGTTGCTAAGTTACAACACCATGAAGGAAGTGACGTGGGCATACTGAGAGTATTTAAGAGCGTGCCCACGAGAAATAAATCGCATTTCACCATTCACCATATTGGTGAGATGAGTGGTTTGTCCGGCCAGTTTGTAAGTTTCGCTGTGGTCTCTCTCTGAGCCAGGTCGCACTTGCCTCACAGCAGGCAACATAGTGGTGCCGAAACCCGGGAGCGCCCCCCGACACGCGGGTGTGTGTGTGCTCTGGGTGACGGGGATCACACTGGGAAGAGGAGATGACCGAAGCGGCAGGCCTGACTTCGGTGGGGAGGACGCTCCCAGTACCGCCGAGATGGAAGCCCTCGGCAAGGTAATTGCAGAAACCCACAAGCAGTGGGGAATTAAATGCAGGTTTAAGGATTTTAATACTGCTATTAGGCGGTTGTTAATGTTAAAAATCATTGATCGTCCCGTCGACATTTTGCATTCAGAATGTTGGGGGAGGTGTACAAGCGCTCTTGCTGAGGATGTCATTGCATCCGATACCAGCAAATGCCTTAAAAGCTGGGGCAGGGTAATGAAAGCACTGAAAGAAGCCCTAGAAGAGCAAGAAGCGTGGAAAGCAGCTCAGCAATGCTTAAGAGTTACTCCAAAACTAGGTGTGGGAGCTGCAACCCAAACCGCGATCTGTGACAACTTTGCAGATTTAAAACAGTTGTCAGAAACTAACAATCTTTCGCAATCGCGATCCCATCTCCAGCCCCAGCCCTCGGTCCTAATACTGACCCCAACCCGCTTCCTGAACGCGATAACCCCCTGTTCCCTGATGACGGTGTCAATGATTTAAATGAAAGTGAAAATAAAATAAGACCGCCACCCTATGCACCCCAAAATGGCGCCGAGGCAGATCAAGAAGGGCGGGACCAAAAGCCGATTCCCGCCACAGACATGCGCGGTTGAGGAGGGAGGGAGGGAGGCACGGTTTATGACTGGGAGGGGAAATCAGAGCCCTGTTAGAAAGCAAGCCCCCACCCAGAGAGAAGGCGGAGTAGGACAAGCGCCGCCACCGCCCACCAAAAACCCAGAGGGCGGAGCCCAAGTAAAAAGCACAGTCTGCCGGAAGCCGCTGACCACTCCACTTCCTCCGAGTCGGAGGATGAGGTCAAGAGGGCCCTGAGGCTGAGCCGAGATGAGTGGTGGAGGGAGCCTAAATATAAAAAACAACACTCCTTCCGTGCAATGTCCAGTTCCGATTCGGCTTCCGATTCAGACGCAGACTACATGCTGCCGGCTTTTACTAAATTTATGGACCAAACCCCATGGCACACAAATAAAAAGAACCTTCCCAAGTCCATGCCACTGACGGACTGGAAAAAGGTCCAAACAGCGCTTGCTGACCTACCTGAAACTGCAGTGCGAATCTTTCCGGTAAAAAGACTAGACAATAATTTACCAACATACTCACCGGTAAACCCCAAAGACGTGCAGGCTATTGCCAAAGCCATCGCCGAAAAGGGAATCAATTCCGCAATGGTCTCCACTTTAATAGACGGCCTCTTTGACAATGATGACATGCTTTCCTTCGATATTAAACGAACATGCCGCATGATTTTTGACGGAGCGGGCATGATTGTCTTCAAACAAGAATGGGAAGACAACTTAGAAAAAATACTTGCCAAAGTAAACGGAGACCAGCACCCATTGCGTAATTCAAGCCTGCGGCGTCTAATGAGTCGAGACCCGTAAATGATCAGTCCCCAGGCACAGGCGCAGGGCTTAAGAGCCTCTGAAATCACCACCACAACCCACGCCGCGAGAGAAGCAATCCGCACAGCTTGCAGGGTAGTTGCTAAGCCGTCGCCATGGACCACCATCAGACAAGCCGAAAGTGAGCGCTTCACCACATTTGTCGACCGCCTCCAAGCAGCTATAGATGCCTCAGACCTGCCATCAGAGGCAAAAGGGCCAGTGCTAGAAGGGTGCTTAAGGCAAAAATGCAATCAATCAACCAAGGAGCTATTGCGGTCACTGCCCCCGGGCGCCAGCATCGCAACTATAATCAAACATGTAGTGAAAGAGGAAAACTTAGCTCCAGTCCAAGCCGCGATCAGCGCTGCGATGGCACCGCTTCCAGCAGCGGTCGGCGCGGCTGTAGCAGAGGTAATGGCCATTCAAAGCCGTAACATTCATGGCCAGCCACCACCTACAAACCTCTCCTCATCAAGACCAAGAGGACCTTGCTGGATTTGTGGAAAGAAAGGTCACATAACTCGATGCTGCCCTCATAATAAAAAGCAAGGAAACGGGCGGGGGAGGGGGCAATCGGGCCGCATGCGACCCTCTCCCTGTTGGGACAACCCGCAGCCCAGTTATGTCACTTCCACAGGGGCGGAGCATTTCCCAAGTCCGCCGCATCCCAGAGACATGACCAACTTCATAGCCCAAACCACGCCCAACGTCCCGACCCAGACGCCACCTCCGCCAGCACCAATTGCGCATTTGGTAACACAGAACATCAAACAAGACAGCACGCAGGGGCAATACACGGCACAGGCAACCCCCGACCCAGCGATATCCCCCAAGTGGCCTTGGCAATAAACTGTGATACACAACACCCCCCAGAAGTTTGGGGAGTCTGCCGACTAGCACGCCAAACAGACAACAACTTTGTTGCACTCCTTTTCACGGTGGACACAGGATCCGATGTCACAGTCATCCCAGATACGCGCTGGCGTCCGAGCTGGCAGCTGCAAGATGCCGCAGCAGTGGTCGGAGTGGGAGGAGTACAACGTGCCCTGAAAAGCGTGAACCCAATATCAATCACCGTATACACCCCGGACAGGGTTGAGAAACCTGTCAACGTGCACGTCTTATGTTCTCTCCAACACCCCGGCGCTGCTAGGACGAGATGCTCAAGCCTTACTGGGAATAAGGGTGACAAATTTACCCTTAGGGCCACTCCGGCGTACCAGCCACTCCCAATTAAATTGACCTGGAAGTCATCAGACCCGGTGTACGTCGAGCAGTGGCCCATCCCCGAGCCTCGAAGATCCGCTCTCCTCCAACTCGTCGAGCGAGAACTAAAAAAAGGTCACATCGAACCTTCAGTTTCACCATGGAACACACCAGTTTTCGTCATCCCCAAGCGCAGTGGTGAAGGTTTTCGCCTGTTACACGACCTATGAGCTGTCAACAAAAAGATTCAGCCAATGGGACCAGTGCAAACCAAGCTACCCAGCAACTCCTTTATACCCATAAACCAACCTTGTGCTGTGGTTGACATAAAAGACTGCTTCTTTTCAATACCATTGCATGAGCAGGACAAAGAACGGTTTGCCTTTTCCATCACATTTCCAAATGGCCATCAACCCAGCCTTCGGCTCCAATGGAAGGTCCTACCACAAGGTATGATTAACTCTCTCACTATTTGTCAAATCATCGTGAGCAAAGCTTTAGCCCCAGTCCAACTAAAGAACCCAGAAGCAACAATCATCCAGTACATGGACGACATTTTGATTGCCGCCTCCTCGTCAGACCAGGTAGATGCCATCGTGACAGAAGTCTCAAGTGCCTTGAAAACCAACGGGTTTGAAATAGCAGAAGCAAAAATAAAAAAGGGGCCTTCAGTTACCTTCTTGGGTGTGAAAATCGACAGTTCTCATGTGTCACCCCCTACAATCAAAATCCGGCGCAACATCAAGACACTGCATGACATCCAGCGGCTAGTAGGGTCATTACAGTGGCTGCGAAACACCACCCTCATTCCTCCAGAGGTCATGTCTCCCTTGTATGACCTCCTAAAAGGCAAACACCCATGGGAATCCAAAAGCCTCTCAAGAGAAGCTGCTCACTCGCTCCATTACATCGAACAACAGATGTCTGTAGCTACCTTATCTAGATGGAATCCCAACCTGCCTTTGGACCTGTACGTGCACTTTACAAAGGAGGGAGGAGTTGGAGCATTAGCTCAAGGGCCTCCCAAGTCGGCCAAGCCAATACAGTGGATAGTCCTGGGAAGATCCCAAAGAGCTTTCTCTCCCGGAGTTGAGTGCCTCGGAAGTGTAATTATGAAAGGCAGAAAACTCGCCCTGAACTATCTGGGCTCCGAGCCTGCGAAAATATATCTTCTATTCCGAAAACAGATCACTTCTGCATCAGTAGCACTTTCAGAACACCTTGCACTAGCCCTGTTTGGATTCTGAGGAGAACTCTGTTATGCTGCAAAGCCCCCATGGATCCAGCTACTTGCCGTAGTGGACATTGATCTTCCACCAAAAGTCATAGACCGACCCTTGCCCGGTCCAACAGTGTTCACCGACGCATCATCGACAACCTCTACAGCAGCAGTCGTATGGCAAGATCAAGGTCGATGGCAATACGTGAAAATGAAAGATCAGTCTCTGTCGGTCCAACTGCTAGAAGCATCCGCAATAGTCCTGGCTTGCAATCTGTTCCAAACCAACCATCTCAACATCGTCACAGATTCCATGTTTGCAGCAAAGCTCCGTCAGGCAATGTCTCACCCAGGCATCTCCATCTCATCCGCCGCTCTGATGATTGAAGAGGCACTGCACTCACGACAAGGCACTGTGACAGTAATCCACATCAACAGTCACAGCCCTATCAAAGGATACTTCCAGCTAGGAAATGATAAGGCTGATGCTGCAGCCAAGAACCTATGGACTTTACTAGACGCGCGACAGCTGCATGAGTCCCTTCACATAGGAGCCAAAGCACTAGCCAAGCGGTGCGACATCCCCATGTCCGACGCCAAACACATCGTGGCCACCTGTTCCTACTGCCAAAAGTCTCCTGTGGTCCAGTGGTGTCAACCCTAGAGGCCTGAAAGCCTCAGAAATTTGGCAGACAGACTTCACATTATGCCAGCTACTAAAACCCAGAGCATGGCTCGCAGTTACCGTAGATACATTCAGCGGTGTCATTATCAGGACTCAACACGCTAAGGCAAATTCTAAAGCTGCAGTCCAACACTGGCTATCAGTGTTGGTACCTGGCTTGGTATCCCAAAACAAATCAAAACAGACAACGGAACTCACTTCGTTGCTAAAGCAACCCAAGAGTTTGCTACCAAATGGGGCATTGTCCCAAAGCAAGGCGTTCCGTACAATAGTACCGGACAGGCCATCATGGAAAGAGCCAATCATACCCTAAAAGCAAAATTGGAAACCCTAGCGAAAGCCGAAGGGTTCACTAGTGCCATTCCCTCATCAGAGCAGCCACGTCTGCTTGCAACTGCCGTGCTTGCCTGAAATCAGTTCCCTAGAGGGGATCAAAGTCAAGCTCCTTCACAAAAACATTGGGCCGCAGAAGCAGTTCAGGAAGGTGCCCGTCAGCATAAAAAATGAGTTAGGAGAGTGGGAAACAGGTTGGAAACTGGTTGTAACTGGCAGAGGGTATGCAACAGTGAAAAGGGGTGATGATATTAAATAGTGCCCTTTAAAATCCATAAAGCCAGTATTGCCTAACAAATGCTAACAAACACTCTGAGTATCTCCCTGTAGGCTTCTCATTGTAAACCATCAGCCAAGTCTCCAGCTTCGTTCCTGTGCATCTACATCCTGTTAACATCAATCCACCTCAGCACTAGCCACCACCCTTACCAGCCTCACGTCGGGACATTCCGAAACTTCGTCACCGGCGCTGTCATAGGCCAAACCGAAACCAACACTCCAGCTTGGACTGTGCGACTGGCAGATACTTTTAACCAACACCCCTGGATTACCCCTGTCATCTCTACCCTAGTAGGGCCAGTTATCATCATAATACTTGCCCTCATATTCAGACCTTGTTTGCTCAACAAAGTAACCCAGTTTGTTAAAGCTCGGTTGAGCCAAATTGACATTCTGCTTTTACAACACAGACAGTTAGCTTAAAATGACTGCAGAACTAACCTTTGCTTACTAACAATTTGGATTACTTGCATGTTACTAACAAGTTACTTACACAGTTTACAGTTGTTATGTTTGCACATGTTTAAGTTTAATTGTTCATGGAGAGGGGGAGATGTAGACAGCCACTATCGCTCAGAAGATCTCGAGTTGTACGAGAAGATAGGGAGATTCCTCTCCATAGCGTTGCTAAGTTACAACACCATGAAGGAAGTGACGTGGGCATACTGAGAGTATTTAAGAGCGTGCCCACGGGAAATAAATCGCATTTCACCATTCACCATATTGGTGAGATGAGTGGTTTGTCTGGCCAGTTTGTAAGTTTCGCCGTGGTCTCTCTCTGAGCCAGGTCGCACTTGCCTCACAGCAGGCAACACCTATGTGTTGTTAGCTTAGCCATGCCCTGGGGTCTTTGGAAGCTGCCCTTGGACCATGTGGTCTCTGGATGCAGCTCTCAGACCATGTGGTCTTTAGATGCTGCCTTCTGACCACACGGTCACTCTGATGCATTAAAATCTATCTTTGGCTACTACACTGAACCTGTCCCAATTTACTTAGCCACTCTCAGCCCAGCCAGACTGGACCTGGGATGGCAGCCTGCACTGCAATAGAACAGAGGTGAAAAGTGAAGTGAAAATATTGCTGGTATTACTAAACCATTTGAGATACCGAAGACCAGGGTTGACCATGAAGGAACCAAAGGCATCTTAGGGGATTAGGGAAGAAAATAGCTAGTAAAATGCAGTCAATGTAGGTAAATATAAGGTGATGTTCATGGCAAAGGATCACTTTCCCTTTTGAATTTTGAGTCAATTTCTATCAAGCAAAGAAGTGATCTTGAAGTTACCAGAGAATAACCAGATACCAGAGAAAATCATTAAGATACTGGGTGAATCTCAGTAACAATAACTACTGAGTTTTTAGAAATAGAGTACAGAATGAAATGGACAATATTATTATAAAGCTGCATAAGGCATTTTGCTTATTGTCTGTACTCCTAAGTATCCAGTAAACAAAATAATAGAGAGAAACTAGATAAGGTTAAGAGAAGGACAACAAAGATACAAGAAACAGTGTCTTTACAAGGAATAAATAAGTGGTCTTGGTCTCTTCTGCTTGAAGAAGAAATGACTGAGGGGGAAATGATAGAGCATGTAGAGAACTGATGTATTGTTCTCTGCCCCTTGACAGCAAAGGCACTGGTAGGCATCAAATGAAGCTGTCAGCTGTCAGGTTCAAAACATGGTTACAGATAGAGTGTGTATCACCTTGTCACAGACTATTGTGGATGATAAAAATGTAAATGGCCTAGCAGGAAGACTAGACAAATTCATGTCAGAAAAATCCATACAAACCTTTTCTGCCTCAGGAAATCTTGTAGACTTGAAGTATTACCATGTGCTGTTGGGTTTTTTCTCTGGGCATTTACTTTTAGGACATGTTGGAAAAAACTCTTGTGCCAGCTTAATCTTTGGTTAATCTTTTTTGATGTCCTAATATCAATTGCCACTGTGATGCTAAATTCTACAAAACTTAACAAGACCGCTGCAGAAAGAAAGAATGAAGACCATGGAGGCATTTATTGAAAACAAAAGAATAAAACTGTTTTTCTTCTCCCTTTTGAACTGTCCTGAGTGAATTGTTTCACCTAGAGTTATCTTCAAATCACTTTATACCTATGGGATTGCTTTAGGGATAAAATGTTCTAGTCTAATATAGGTACTCGGCTCTTACCCAGCCAAATTTTCAGTCACATACATTGTATTGTAGGCATTTGGGAAATTAGATAACCTTGTCTTTATGGGACAAAGAAATCAAACATCTGGCTTCAACTCTAGGTGACATGAACGAGTACAATCACAGGAAAATGACTCAGTGGCAATCAGTGGGCATAAGGTTAAACCTGCCCTACTATTAAGAGAGCAGATGTTTCCATGTGAGCTATACATGTACAAATTACCACTAAATTCAACAGAGACTCAAGGAATACCTCCACAAGGAGTAAGGGAATGATTCGATGAGGGGGATATTCAAATAAGTAAGCCAAAGAATATCACGCCATTTTAAGTACCCAGAAGCATTTTCTCAGATATGACAGATACTATGCTAGACCTACAACAGAACTGTATTCTTCTGGATTTTCAGATGGAGGTTTGGCAGCATGTGTGAATGCATCTCAAATATTTAAGCAGCTTAAACATATCCTGTGTGTTTCCCTGGTGGTAATGTGGCCTGTCTCTACACTTAATCAGCAGTATCAACTATATTTCCATTCATTTTGAATAGCATAGCATATAATAGAATAATAGAATAGTTCCAGTTTGAAAGGGAGCTACAACAACCCTTAGTTACCTGACCATTTCAGGGCTGACCAAGTTAAAGAATTAAGGGCATTGTCCAAATGTCTCTTAAACACTGGGACATTGCCCACCTATCTAGGATGCCTGTTCCAGGGTTTTACCATTCTCTCACATCCTATTGTCACATCCCAGGGAGGATAGATCAGCTCCCTCGTCACTGCACTGCACTTCCCTAGAAGCTGTAGAGAGCAAAGAGGTAGCCCCTCAGCCTCCTTTTCTCCAAACTAGACAAGCTAAAGTCCTCAGCCACTCCTCACAGGACTTGACTTCCAATACTTTCAGCAGAACTGTTGCCCTCCTCTTGATGCATTGAAGGACTTCAACATCCTTCTTATATTGTGTACCCGGCACTGCACACAGCACTCTGGGTGAGGCTGCACCAGTGTTAAAAAGAGAGGGATAATCCCCTCTTTTGACAGGCTGGTGATGCTCTGTTTTGTGCACCCCAGGATGGGATTTCCCTCCTGAGTGCCAGGACACACAGCTGACTCACACTGATCCTGCTGCTGACCAGCACCCCCAGATCCCTTTCTGCAGGGCTGCTCTCCAGACACTCCTCTCCCAATTTATACTTGTTCCCAGCATTACTCTGTCCTAGGTACAGAATCCAGCACATGGATTTACTAAATTTCATCCCGAGGTGTATGCAGATCACTCTGCAAGATCTTTTGTCCCTCGAGAATGTCAACAGCAGCACCCAGTTTGGTATTGTCAGAAAAACTCCTATTTGCCTGTTCATGTCCTGCATCCAGATTGTTGATTGAAGAGGACTGGCCCCAGGACTGAGCTCTGAGGAATGCCACTGGTGACTGGTCTCCAGCCAGATGTAGCCCCACTCATTACAACCCTCTGGACTCTGCCCTTCAGCCAGTCCTTCACACATCAGTTACAGGATCAGTAACATGTATACACTTGCAAATGGGTATAATAGACAAACCCATAAAAACTATAATTCTAAACATCTACAGTGCACCTACGGTTGACACAAAATCCCAATGTGATAACATAAAATGTATTTTCATGTTTCAAAATTCATTGTAAATACTTTAAATATACTTAGCAGCAATGTGTAATAAAAATACTTTCAGAAAGTGAAGTGAGGATAGTTGTGGTAGTTGCTGGCAGGTTACAATAAACTTTAACACATTGAAAATGAAATAAAGGGATATAAAAGCCATCTCATAACTCAGTAAGCCATTTATAATGAAATATACATCTTTTAAATAAAGGGAATGCATTAGCAGTAGTTAATATGTTAAAATTATTCCTTTCTCTTAACCTGTTGTAAGTTACACATGCTTATAAATGTATTACTTTTCCTAAGTCATTGACAGACAACCTTTTAGACTTTGAGGTACCTATTTCTGATTTAAGCCTTTTATCTTCTGGAATTAAATCAAGACTGTTTCTTGTATAACATTTTAAAATGGCAAAATTGTTTGTAAGTAGTACTCCTTAGTTTAAAAATATTAAATATGAAATTTAGAACACATTTTTTAATTATTTGTAACAAGGGAAGATAGTGCAGTTGTACTTTGAAGACAAATAATTTTTATCATCATTTTCATGATATAAGTCCAATTTTCCATTTCTGAAGGATGCATATAATGTCGTTAAATTTTGAGATTCTGATGTCTAGATGCTACTTCCTTCTGATTCCTTATAAAAACACATTATGTTTGCAATATTCTTTATTTGAACATACAGTCTTCACTTGCCAAAGTAATAAAACCACAACATTTATAAAGCTGCCTTGAGAACCTTGGAAAATGATATAGAAATCTGGAATATGTCACTTTTTATTAGGTGACTTTGCTGAATATACCCACAAGTTCACGTCTCTTTTTATGGGACATTATAATTTACAGCTTTTGCACTTTGCTGTAGATATTACATATTAGTAGGACTGGAAAAGCCTTCTGTGGATTAAGGTGGATGCAGAATTTCAGGAACTGGACACTGTGAAAATGCTTCAGGGCTATATTTCTGTGAGAGGATTTCCTGCCGTGGTAGATGGATAGAGCTCTGTTCTGCCCAAGCCCTTGAAGTGTTGAGATGCTGTTTGTGAGGCCCCATTTAAAAGGCTCTGCAGAGACTCTTGTCTGACAGGGCAGATTTTACCACTGCTTGACAAGAGCATGTCAGAATTAAGAGCGAGGAACTTGTAGGAGTTCAGAGAGGGGCAAATGCTGTACTATATGCTACTGTGTTTGTTGTATGCAAGGCAAAACATTACTGAGTTGGGTTTTCATGTTATTTTCCATCTTCTGCTTCCTGTCTAGAGCCTGTTTAATGCGTGTCTCTGGCACTGCAGGATAAAATGCACAACAAGGCAAAGAAGAAAAGGGACGTTTCATTGCTTCACATATAGTTTGAGAAAGGTGTTGCTGTTTTACAGAATAAAAATCAGATTTATTTACAAAAAAGAGGTATTGCAAAAATGTAATATGTATCCTTTTACACAGTGCTGATATTTGCAGCCCTGTTACTTGTTTAACTATCCTAGACCTGACATATTACTGGTTTTATATATTTAAGCAATTTTTAGTAGCAGGAATTGCTTATAGAACGAGCATCCTTTGTGTTCTTCATTTCTAGTTTCCTTTTATAAATTGCACGTCTGATTTTGCTCATCATATATTAAGTCAAAATTATGTTTTCTTGATTTCATTCTTCCTTCCTCAAAGGCCACTGAAGAAAATGCAGGGATTTCATAGCTTTCCTGTTGCTGAAATGTGCACTGGGACTGACATTAGTATTTCTCTTCTGTAATATATTAAATAATCAGGGAAGTAACTTTCCTCTCAGCCTTCCCTCAGTAGAAGATGTAAAATTAAATGACAGCAAAGGGATAACCAAACAATTTTGTTACCAGTTTCACCAGTACAATATTTGCATAAGGACTTAGAATTTATTTTCACTATGACAGCAATTTGGGAAAGTAGTTCCACAATTTTTTATCTCTTCAGACAGCTTGGACCGGCTATGTATCACTAAGTTATGAAAAATGGGGGCTTTACCTACATTGCTCTTTCCAACAGAAAGATAAAATAAATGCCAAAAATGCACATTTGTCTTATGTAGGTCTATAGGTACTTGAATCTTAAAGAAGGAAGGGAATTAGTGCTATTTTGTGTGGTCGTAATTATGGCATAATTTCATGCTGAACTGCGATAACATCAGCACCGCTGTAACAACATAGCAGTTCTTTTATGGTATCCATGTGGTGAAAGGTGGTAAATTAGATCAGATCCTTCTTTTATTTCAAGTGATTTCTTTTTCAGGGTGGAAGAATTTAAGTACAGATTAGCTGAACTGCTCTATAATGCAGATGATCAAGAACTTTTTTAAGGATGTGAAGGGTGTTCATCTCTCACAACTGTATATATATCATAATGAGAGTAAAAGTGTAAAAGAAGATAAGAAAACAGGAGATTAATATCCCAATGGGATTAATTCTATCCACCCTCAAAATACATATTATATGTCATTGACATCTACATATGAATTAATTGTTTTGATTCCACCTATATTCTTTGAAGAAAGGACTCCTGGTTACAGTTCAGTTAAGATAATAAAGTCACTTGACATCTCAGTCTAATAATGTGAGTCCCATCCAATCGCTCTCATTAATAATTTTAGTGGTCAGTGCATCTGGTTTAAGAGAAATGAAAATGAATATGGATAATAAGTACATAAAGCTGTAAATAAACAAATAATCTAAATTACTCTCAGGAGCATTCTCTACATGTTTTGCCCAGCATGTGTTGGAGTGTGCAAACCTGAGCCAAACCTGATGAGGAGTGGGCAAATAATTAAGTTATTCAGACAATCACTGGTTTAAGTTATTCAGACTCGACAGTGTTTGAGCCTGTTCACAGGCCCGGATTTGTATACAATACAGACAGGTCTAAAGATCCCTCCAGACTAGAGCTGGACTGTACAGTGTGCCTAAATACATTGACAAAAAAAGGGATTTTGAAGTTAGGACACTAAAAAGATCTGTAACAAGCCACACTTAATGCAGATGTGGAGTAACGTGCCCTATTTTCAGGTTTTGAATGGTTCCCTTGAGACCATACCAAAACTCTTCCCAAGATTCCATTACTTGAGTTTCTGTTATTTTATTTATTTTATTTATTTTATTTTATTTATTTTATTATTTGTTATTTATTATTATTATTTATTTATTTTATGTTATTTTTGCTTGACTCATCAAAGCATGCTGAATGGCTCTGCACAACCTGGCTCAATATGTGCTAGAGAAAAAAAAGGAGGTTCATTTCATGATGCGTATATGTCAATTGCTCCTTTTTGCCAGTAAGGTCTGTTAGTGAAGAGGTCTTGTCTTTTAGAAATGGACTCAGGCTAAATCTAGGTATTTGAATAACAAGGTCTTAACTCATTCTTTTGGATGCCTCTGATACAAAGGTATTTCGTTCCATTTAATTGACATTATTTCGCAGTTACGTTTCTTTACATATGCACATTCATTAAAAAAAATAAAACAGATATGTATTTGGAAAATGTTAATGACTGAATGATATTTCTATTCGCTCAATTCTGAAAAGCAGATAAGGAAGAAATAGAGCTAGAGATAATTACCAAATTTCAATATTTATAGAAACCAGGCACTTGTGTAGATAATAAGACAATTCTCAATGTGCTTTGATGATGATGAAGTGCCAGTTTTCTGTAAATATTGAAATAATGTAATTATCGCTTGAACTATTCATTATTTATCTGGTTTCAAATCACAATGAATACAGTCAAATTGCCATTTTTTTCATAGGAATGTGAAGCTAAAAATAAGTATTGTGTTGACCTTTTTTATATACTTCTTTTTTGGAACTAGTTTGAAAAGTGTTTTACAAGATGTAATGAAAGAGAATCTCTACATACATAAGGACAGACAAATTTTTAAATTTAGTTTTTAAGTTAAGACAGCAGGCTTCCTAAAAATGAGCTATCCAACAACTATTAAATCTCTGATTCTACAAACACTGGCAAACAAAGATAAATCTATTTACCATATATGGGCACAAGTCTACTAAATAAGAGCAAAGGGCATGTCCTGAGTGGTTGAATTCTGTACTTTATATGCCTGCAATTACATTAGTCAATCTGAATAACATTTAGACTCTTTTTAAACCAACTGCCTTTGTTGTTTCTGCAAATTTTATGAGAAGGCTGTTTCAGAACCTACTTTTTCAGAAACACCAATTTTAATTTATCCCTAAATATAATCCAGAGTAGTTGATAAATATTTATTCTCATGCAAATATTACTCAACACATATGTAGACATTTGCAAGAATAAGTCTTGGCTTGTACTGTGCAAGGACTATATATTAGTTTATACAGCTTTAATTACAAAAATGAATAAATAAAGTTTAGTTTTCATAGCTAACAAGACACTGCAGCACTCTCTAAATGTATTTATTTTCAGGATTTCTTATGATGCATTGAGTGACACACAGAACCACCTGCAGATAATAATGTGGAAACATAGTAACAAGAGAAGTATTGAAATGTAAATTAGCACACCAAACAAAAATTTCACTTATGATAAAATGATGCCGACAAAATATTAACCTTTGTGTTATTTTAGTGTCTGAGCATACTGCATTCAGAATCATAATCTACCAAGACCACACAGAGTACATTTATTTAGGTCCAGATCCAAAAATGTATTTTGCCCCAAGATTGAAGGAAAGTAAATATCACCCCCTGATTTCAAGAAGGGCAGAAGGAAGACTCAGGGAACTCAGACTGGTAAGCCTCACCTTATTCCCAGGGAAGATGATGGAGTAGCTAATTCTGGAAGCAATTTCCAGGCACATGAACAAAAAGAAAATCATCAGGAGTAGTAGGCATGGATTCGCCAAGCTGAAGTCATGCTTGACCAACTTAATAAACTTGCATGATGAAGTGATGGCCTGGTAGAGGACGGGAGAGTGGTGGACACTAATTGTGCTTCAGTCAGATCTTTGACACTGTCTACCATAAAAAGAGGCTGGACAAGCAGACTGTGAGACAGACTGAAAACTGACCCTGTGGCTGGGGCTAAACAGTGGTGATTGGCAGTACAAAGTCCAGCTGGACACCAGTTATAGCTGTGTTCACCAGGGGACAATACTGGGTACAGCCCTGTTTGATATCCTTAGTGATCCAGAAGATGGGTAAGAGTGTACACTCAGCAAGTTTGCTAGAGGCATCAGACTGGGAGAAGGGGCTAATTTGTCAGAGAGACATGCTGCCAGCCAGAGGGACTTTGACAGGACGAAGAAATGGGCCAACAGAAGCCTCATAGAGTTCAACAAGGGGAAGCACAAAGTGCTGCACCTAGGGAGGCGAAGCTTCCCCTTTCCCTCCACCCCCCCCACAAGCTGCTAGCTCAGATTAGGGGGACTGGGAGAGGGGAGCTTCAAAGATAGAGAGAAGAGATTCAAAAGAGGCCCCTTACCTCAGGATGTATTCCAAAGATTTATTCTCAATGAAGGGATCCCAGGAGGCAAAGAGAGGGGTGCATGGAGGAACAGGGGTTTTTATCTCTTTTGGGGTCGGGGTCAGATTACCTGGCCGAAAGCCATAGTTCAGAGTCAAGGGGCAGGTAAATCAGGCCAGGTTACAGTTTCTGGGGGAGGGGTTTTTGAGGAGAGGCCATTCCCTAAAAGGAATGCAACAGGAAGGAACAACTCCAGGCACTGGTACATGCTGAAACAGCCAGAAAGCAGCTTGGCAGAAAAGGATCTAGGTATCCTTCTACCAATTAGGCTAAACATGAGCCAGGAATGTGTTCTTGTGACAAAGGCCAGTGGTATCCTGTGCTGCCTTAGCAGGTGCCAGCAGGTTAAGTTGATCCTGCCCTTATACTCAGCACTGTGCAAACACATGAAGTCCTGTTTTCAATTCTGGGGTTCCCAGTACAAGAGAGATGTGGACAAAACAAAGGCAGTCCAGGAAAGGGCCATGAAGATGATGAAAAAGATGCTGGAATATTTCTCTATGAATAAAGGCTGAGAGAGCTGAGACTGTATAGACTAAAGAATAGAAGGCCTGTGGGTGGATCTGATTAATGTTTACAGTGGTGCCAGTGACAGGACCAGAGGCAATGGGCCTAAATGGAAAGGAGGTTCCCCCTGAACATTAGAAAATGCTTTTGAGTTGTGAGGGTGACTGAGAACTGGCATAGGCTTCCCAGAGAGGCTGTGGAGATATTCAGAATCTGTAGAGTCCTAAGCAAGCATCTCTAAATGGCCCTGCTTGAGCAGGAGAGTTGGTCCAGATGACTTCCAGAGGTCTGTTACAACCTCAACCATTCTGTGATTCTTAAGCAAGATTTTTTAAGCAAGTGTGTGGACTGGTCTTCTGTCATACTAGATAAAATGACAAAATGTTTTCCTTTATTGAAAATCAAATATGATTTTATTTTAAAAAAATATTATCATGATCTCATAAGATATGGTTATTTGAACTTAAATTTGCAGCAAAAGGAAGGAGTGGCTGGAAGCTGTATGTCCAGGAATGCTCTCTCAGAAAGGCATTTAGCTGTCATAGGGCTGGAGTCCTCAGAGTGCTGCCTCTGAAGGGGTTGTACATCAGCAGACTTTGTGAACACTTCTGCACTCAACAATATTTCATGTTTATCAGCAATATGCTATCCCTCAGCTTCTGAAGAACATCAGTGTGGGATTTTCATCCTGCTCTCAGGGTGTCCCTTGAAAGCACAGTCAGATGTGATGTGACTGTATGAGGGTTGGACATTGAACAGCCTTGATCTAGCTTTTAAAGCAAAGGTGTCAGTCTAATAT
This sequence comes from Certhia americana, assembly GCA_018697195.1. Lineage (NCBI taxonomy): Eukaryota > Metazoa > Chordata > Aves > Passeriformes > Certhiidae > Certhia > Certhia americana. The sequence goes on along the minus strand of CM031857.1, from coordinate 74,279,601 downwards.
GCACAAAGATGACTTGAAATATTTTTCCTCTTTATTTGCCATGAAAGCCACAAAACTTTATTAGAGAATATTTCAGAAATTAGAGAAAGACTAATATGCCAGACAAAACCTTTCAAGTCAGTAAGATATTTCATTGAAGAGCACTTAAAAGTAAATAAAATCTGCCTACAAGCTCAGGGTCATAAGATATATTCCTTTTGAAGAAAAACTGAGCTTTTGTTCAAATTAACAAATAGGTAGAATCTATATCTGACTCCTATGAGATTCCTTGGACACAGGCTTTTTTAGTTTCTGGCTAAACAGTGCAAGGGTTTTGATTTTGAGGTGGGATTCATGCATCTAAACATAGGCAGGTAACCCCATAGTACCCAAAATGTCTGTACAAAGTTGTTTTTATGGCAGGGACACACTCATTTCACTCTAAAAAAAGGAATGAGTTTAAACAATGTACAGGAGACAGAAATAAAATTTGATGGTTATTATATGCAAGTGGTGGCAGCTTCCTTAAAAGAAAAAAAAAGACCAAACAAAACAAGAGTCAGAGTACAAGAATAACATCACATCTTCAACACTTAAAAAACTGAGAACTTCAAGCTATTTATTCTAATCATTACTATAATATTTTTTACAATTACCTGATTTTTAATATGTATTGAAAAATAAAATTAAAATATTATTAGCTAAGCAATCTGTGGAATGATGTGAAAAATTGCACCTAAAACCAGCTTACACTTTTTTTATGTCTGGTCTTACACAAAAAATTTTCTAAGGCTATGTGGATTCTTAATAGCTTTTCCATTTCTGCCTTGTAAATTCATGTGCCATGGCTCACAGGCACATGTTGGCATGCATGCTGTTATGTACAGCTATTTAAATTTTCACAGGGGAAAAAAAGGATAAATATGTGTATGTTCAGGTGGGGGTAGCATTACAATGCTGCAAGGATGTGCACTTCAGTTCTAGAAAAAAAAAGAACGCAGAAGGGGACTCAATAGTGATGAAGATGTGAGCATACTCATGTAACAGGCAATTGTACATCAGCATTAGCTCTGCAATGCTACAAATAGTAAGCAATTCTTACTCCTGTTTAAGTGGCTAAAATCCTGATTCCATGTGGCCTGCCTACAGCTGGTGTGTCAGACCTTACCAACTTCAGAGAAGGATCATAACAGTTCACAGTATTTTTGCTTCATTATAGCTTACTACAGCATGTATATTATTAAAGCACATGTAGAGCATCAACCAGAATCAGAATCATTATTTTTTACAGAATGTTGCTTTTCAATACAGTAAGACAAACAGGATAGGTATGAATAACAACATTAAAGCAAATAGGCAGCATTTTTTTTTTTGTTCTTACATAGGCTTAATTGCTAAGAAATTTTGATTTAATACCTCTACAATTATTTCAAGCCTTACAGGTGTCTATCTGCTTTTCTAACTTAGAAAATGTAAAGCTTAAGAGTCAATAGAATAGTTCCACACTGTGACTTTGGAGTTTCTGTAACAGTAAGGTGAAAGGATAGTTTTTAACAAGGTATCTCCAAGTTACATATTATTTAGATGGATCCAAGCTGCTAAATTTACATTACTTCCATTGCCAGATGTATACTTGACCTTTTGTGTTTGTTCATGTGCAGATGTTACATCCAAAATATTAATTTTTCTAAGCATGCACATGAGGCAAGAGTAATAGGCAATATTTCTCTGGGTTCACTCATAGGCACCAGAGAAACTTTCTGGCTCAGTTCCCTCCTTTCTACATTAACAAATCTAGACACCACCATAATATTTGCCTAAGAAGGGAAAGGGCCCCTCTCCCCCTGTTTGTAAATGAGGAAGCGAGCAGGATAAGGCAGATTCAATGTGCACCATCTGATGGAGCTGACTGAGCATGCAGTCTTGCTACAGACAGATTTCAGAAGAGATACGTATATGATCTGCAAATTAAATTGCTTTAAAAGAGTGTTTGTGTCTCTATAGCAACATCAATCTCTGAAAATTAAAGCAGAAATAGCTATTGATAAGCAAATCTTGCATCAAAATTTTCTGCGTCTAATTTGTTGCAACAGAGAAGTTGTAGGTATATTTATAATATAAAATAAATTCTACTTACTGATTTTTCAGGGTTATGTTATAATTTTGTGGGGGTTTTATAAAGAATAAGTGTGTGGTAAGGAATCAAAAATTTTCATATTGCTTTCTTCACTGAAGACACATAAAGTTGAATTACTTGTACATTGGTTTTGTATTTTTTCTGCACAATAATTCAGTGAATCAACAGACCTATGTATCTTCATTGAAAATTAAAAATTTCAGTCCCACTGAATCAGGTAACTCTGCAACCTTCTCTTTAGCCTAGGCACACTGTGACAGTTAGAGGTCACACTACCAATTTATCTATTTAGCCATACTGTCTAAAAAGGGAACAATACCTCCAAAAGGGAGTATAATTATTTCCAAAAGAGCCACACATATGTTCCAGAATTTCGGTAACAAAACTTTGAGCTGACTTTTAAAACAGTGAAAACAGAAATGTAATTTGTGGATTCTTACAGGTAATGATGTGTACTGAAATACCTACTGAACAACAAAAATGCAGTTGTCAAGAAAGCTGAAGGAGGAAATAGTAACAAGAACAAACTAAGTAAATTAAGGCACAGAAGAATGGTATGATAAAAAAATTCAGGGAACAAAAATATTTTTGCTGTTTCTCTTATACCCCTGCATTCTTTATTACCTGTCTGAAATGCCTGTACACATCATGCTGCATGGGTAATAAACAAGAACTAGAAATCTGTGTGAGGTCACAGGGCCATAATCTCAAAGCAATTGCAGAGACATTGTGGGATGGTTCACATACTGTCATGAATGGCCATGTACTTTTTGAAAAAGGATATATGCAGAGAGGTGGGGTGGTGGAGTTGTTCTCTATATGAGAGAACAACTGGAATGTATTGAGCTCTACCCAAGCACAGATGAAGGAGACAGCAGTTTATGGGTAAGAATTAAGGAACAGGCTAATATGGGTGACACTCTTATGGGTTTTCACTGCAGTCCACTTCAGGAGGGGAGAATGTTGATGAGACTTTCTGTGGACAGCTGGAAATAGCTTCATGTTCATGGGCCCTGATTCTCCTGGGGTCTTCAAGTACTCTCATATTTGTCAGAGGAAAAACAAGGCTTGACACACAGGAAGTTCCCGCAGATCATTGAAGAAATCTTTTTGGTGCAAGTACTGAAGGTGCCAGTGAGGAGAGGTGTGTTGGATTTTATACTAAAAAGCCAGGAGGGACTGGTTGAAGACGTGAAGGTTGAGACAGTCTTGGCTGTTGTGATCATGAGATGGTGAAACTCAGGATCCTGCTTGGAGGAAGCAAAGCAATAAGCAGGATTAGAAGCCTAAATTTACAGAGAGCTGACTTTGGTGTCTTCAAAAACCTGTCTAGAAAAATACCATGTGTTAGGGCCCTAGAAGAGAGATCCAAGAAAGCTGGTCATTATGTAGGCACCATTTCCTCCAAGCTCAGAACCAGTATATCCCAATGATCAAGAAATCAAGCAAAGGCAGCAGGAGAGCTGAATGGACGAATAGGGAGCTTCTAGTAAATCTCAAATAGAAGAAAGAAATTTATGGGATGTGGGAAAAGGGAGAGACCATATGGGAGTACTATAGGAACACTGTCAGAATAAGCAGGGATATGATGAGGAAGGCCAAGGCCCACTTGGAATAAAGTCTGGCAGAGTATATCAAGGGCAACAAGACAGGCTTCTACAAGAACATCAGCAGTAAAAGGAAGATTGATGAAAATGTAAGGCCACTGATGAATCATATGGGGGTCCTGGTAACAGAGGATATGAGAAGGCAGAATTACTGAGTACTTTCTTTGCCTCAGTCTTTATTGCTGAGTTCAACCCTCAGGAATCCCAGACTTCAGAGGTAAAAGAAGGCTGGAGAAAGGAAGATTTTCCCCTTGGTTGCAGGGGGTTGTGTTACAGGTTAGCTGGGCAGACTAAACATCCATAAATCCATGGGCCCTGATGGGATACACCCATGGGTGCTGAAGGAGCTAGCAGATGTTGTTTCTCTGCATCTCTACATCATCTTTGTAAAATCATGGAGAATGGGAGAAGTGCCCGATGAATGGAGGAAGGCCATTTGGGTTATCAATGTTACCCTCATCTCCAAAAAGGGCAAGAAGAAGGATAAAGGAAACTACTAGGCAGTCAGTGTCACCCCCATCCCTGAAAAGGTGATTGAACCTTCTGGAGGTCATTGCCTAGCATGTAGAAGAAAAGAAGGTCATCAGGAGTAGCCAGCATGGATTCATCAAGGGGAAATCACCTCTTACAGCCTTTTATGGTGACATAGCAGGATGGGTCAATGAGGACAGAGCAGTGGATGTCGATTTCAGCACGGCTTTTGGTGTTGTCTCCCATAACATCCTCATAGGTAAGCTCAGGAAGTGTGGGTTAGATGGATGGACAGGGAGGTGGACTGCTTAATGGCAGAGCTCAAAGGGTTGTGATCAGTGGAGTAGGATCCAGTTGAAGTCTTGTAGTCATTTGCTTTCCCCAGGGATAAACAATGGTTAAGGGCAGGGTCCTGCACCTGGGGAATAATCCCAAGTGCCAGTATAGGTTGGGGGCTGATCTGAAGAGCAGCTCTGCTGAGAAGGACCTGGAAGTCTTGGTGGATGATAAGTTGGCAATTTGTTGACAGTGTAGTCTTCTAGCCAGGAAAGCCAGTAGTATCCTGCGGGACACAGGGAAGAGTGTGGCCAGCAAGTCCAGGGAAATGATCCTCCCTGTCTACTCAGCCCTAGTGAAGGCCCCATCTGGAGTGCCCAGTTCTGGGCTCCTCAGTACAAGGGAGAAGAGGAACTACTGGAGAGGGTCCATTGGAGGCCACAATGATGATGAGGGATCCAGAGGATCTCTCTTATGAGGACAGACTGAGGGAGCTGGGCCTGTTTAGTCTAGAGAAGAGAAAACTGAGAAAGGATCTCATCAATGCACGTAAATATCTCAAAGGTGTGTGCCAAGAGGATGGTGCCAGACTCTTTTCAGTGGTGTCTAGCAACAGGATGAGAAGCAATGGTCATGAACTAAACCAAAAAATTCTCACCTCAAATGAGAAAATTTCTTTAGATTGAGGGTGGAAGAGCACTGGAACAGGCTGTCAAGCCTCTGTGGGTCACTGAGTCTTCCTTTCTGGAGATATTCATAACCCACCTGGATGCATTCCTGTGTCTCCTGCTCTAGGTGACTTTGACTTGGCAGAGGTTTTGGACTGGATGATCTCCAGAGGTTTCTTCCAATCCTAACAATTATGTGATCCTGGTGTTAATAGATCAAAATGAAAAACAACAGAGTTTTGTGTGACTCAACAGCTTTAGTTTCTTATAAGGGCAAAGGCAGCCAAAATCTCATTTAAAAACTTACATATATGGCCAGGAGCATTTCCCTTGGATAACTCATGTATGTGAAGAAAGATCAATGGAGATGTATAGCTCATTTTCTGAGCTGGTTCTTGCTGTGGTCTGTTTGGCATCTCCTATAAAATTCTAATTGTAAATCAAATTAATCCAATAGTGAGTTCAGTTGCCTAAGAATAGGTTTTGAGTGCAATTTTAGAGAGATTTTAGGGTGTTCACACAGCTTCCAGCTGTGTCTCTGGAGGCATATAAAAAGAAAGTTCATAGTCACCACAGGGAAAAACTAAAATGGAAACTGGATGTTTTCAAGCCTACTTAGCCCTATTTAATGTGCATGTAAAAGAAACCAAATATCAGGAGCTTCGTAGATACACATCTCTCACCTTATATTCTGTGGAGCATATTCTCTTTCTACAGGCCTTACTTTGATTTACATAACCAATTTCTGGAATTGTCATACCCAAACTCAAGACTATGTCTAGTAACTTGGGCATCTCCTAGTCAGGATAGTTGTAGGCATCATAGCTGTATTAACAATATAGATAAGGGGGTTGAAACATGGTATAAAAATAAACCGCTTCCTTGAAATTTAGCCTGCTAGTTGTAATAGTTGAATTAACCAAAAATGTATATATGGTCCTGCTTAACTCGAGGTAAAATAGGGTATATTATAAAACCTACTTATCCCATCTGATTTTTATGAAAAAATAAAATTAAGTTTGTCAATATCACAATGTTTTTACATTATAATTTACTTGAATCTTGAGAGCATTTTAGAGCAGTGGAAAAAAAATATGAAAATACTATTCCTTAGAGTCAATGAAGAAAGACAGACAATTCTAGAGACCCAGAATAGAAAACTGTTGTAAAAGTTATTAACTCTTTCTTCATTGCTCAACAGGGGAGGATCAGCTCCTTGAGATTAGCCCTAGCCCTTTTATTCATGTCTGTACTCATGTATAAAAGAGGAAGGAGGAACATCAAGCAGGGACTCTGCTAAAGTTCCTGCCTCAGTCCTGGTCCTTCTGATTATGCTTCCAGGCAGCACTCAAGAAGCAATAGTTCAAGGGAACCCATTTGGCAGAAATTACTATCTATGGGCAGTTTTTGTCAAAACTGGGATCCTGTCATCCTTGTCAGTCTTCCAACACTACTATAGCAGTATTTGCAACTTCAGTTGTTTCAATGTCCAGAACATCCCTCACACGTCTAATCTGCCCTCAGTTTCATGTTGAGAAAAATCTCATTGTGGTGAGCTACAAGACAGCATTCATTCACCTTATTGAAAAGAAAATTGTAATTTTTGGAGTCAGAGGCAGTCCAGGACTAGATGCTATGAGTGGAGAACACAACAAATATGTTTTTCCTTCATCTTCAAGGCCAGGAAAAAAGTTCATGTGCTTTATCCATCAGCAGAATGCTCAAATGCTGTTAATCCCCTCCTTTGGCTTCCAGGCTACTCTATTCTGGATAAAACAGACCATTTATATCATGCTTGTTCTCCTTTTTTATAATGCAAATTAAAACATTTGTGCTGCATGGTTTTTAGACCTTGTGAAGGTGTTTGTAGGGCCATGTCCAAAAATGCTGCTATCAATTCTTCCCAAAAAGTTCATTTGAAGCTAACTTCTCCAGAAGGTTTGATATGGTCCCCGAATTACTTCACTCAAGAACATATATATTCATGATATCACAGAATTCTATTTGGAGAATAAAGGTATACAGGTATCTATCAAAAATTAGTAACATAAATACTATATCTTATCATCAAAACTATTTTAAAAACGTAAACAGACATGCACTTCTCTTTTTGCCTTCATAATATCTCTTTTCCTATTAGCATATTTATGTCTTTAAAACACAGAACCTTTTTTGAAGTTTCATACATTTATTGCCTAAATATATCTAGGAGGGGACAACATTGTCAACATTCCTGATAGATTTTTATGAAAGAATAATCATACTATACTGACAGAGGTAAGACATACATTGTGCCCTGAAATTCTTCCAACACCCACTTTATTCCCTTAGTTTCCTCTGAAATCTTCTCTTCAGAACATAAGCATATCAATATCAGCAATGTTGTTAAACTGAATATGGTTCATGCATGACAATCTCTTCATTGTCTTACTTGCATTTGAGATTTCTTAATCTGGATAAACCTGAAATTTAATTTCAGGTTGTAATTTAAAAAAATGTTCCCACTTAATTACTCTTCTAATACCAAATACTACTTTTGTCTTTGATATTTTTAAAAAAAAAAAAATTTAATAAACAAAAAATAAGTTTTTTGTGGTTTTGGTTTTTTTTAACTCTTAAGTGAAATGGATGTTTGCTAAATTTTAAAGACAAAATTTTAAGTGCTTTATTCATACACAGTCTGGCTTTACTGGCAAAACGTTATTTGAAACAAGGTTCTAATAGAATGAAATTATTACTATTGGAGATACAAGTGAAGATGGGATGAAGAGGTATGCCAATCGCTTTTTTTGATTGATCCAAAATCAGATAAATATATATTTCTTGTTTGGAATTTTTGTGCACTTTGAAGTGCTGGAGTTGGTGCTCTGTTCATTTATTGTCACACTGTTGCAGTTTCACAAAACTTTACCAGAGATCCAACAGCTCATTTTTTTTGCAAGACTTTCTGGTAAGAGAATGGTTCTGCAGGGTAAGTAACAGCAGGAACTGCATTTTTACTATTTGTGAAGTACCACTTCCTTGTCAGAACAGATTGAACTTCAAAGCCTGACTAAAAACACCATACACAGTTTATTTGTTTGGAAGATATAAAAAATAAAAGCCAGAGCTAGGATTGCTACAGTGGTATTTCAAATAAATGATAGTGACAGCCAAGTATTTGTCAAAGGCTGAATATGCTTTTTATCAGCCAAACAATTTCTCTGTTCCTGAAGTTAGTAATTGATCGCTAACTTAACTGCTTTATTGATGCTCACACTGTCACATTCTATCCAGAGCTCAACAAAAAAAGAATTCATATTTATGGATCTAGTCCATCTTTTAATTTTTTTTAATACTTAGTGTTTTTAATGGTTGCCTAACCATAAATTCTAGTCAGACTCTTTTAATTGGTTTTTGACCTACATTCTATTATGGGCCTGATTAACAATTCCCTAATCAAAGTTGCAAAACATTCTTCTTTGTGTTCAATAATTTAGACATCCATGTGGGAGTTCTATTGTTGCTTTTAGTCTCACTGTGAATATAGTTCATTCTGTGCATGCAGTTTTGAGATTCATTTGAGCAAAAATAATTTCAAACTCAAAAAATCCCTAATATATCCAAGAATTCAACGAGTCTCTAAACTGTACTTCTTCATTGTTAAAGACACCTACAAATTTAATCACTGTGGATTTTGCTAATTAGCATAACGGCATATTTGTTCTACAAGAAGCTCCCAGGACCAAGTTCTAGGATGATTACTTTTAACCATGTGGCCTGAGTAGCTTTTGGAGCTATCAAGAAGTTAATAGGCAGGTTAAGGAAAGGCAGAGAACAAGGCAGATAAGATGATATATAATGCCTCCCTTTAGCACCCTCCTTCTCCACTGCCAGGAAATAGGAGCCAGATGTGGAAATATTTCCTGGCCACAAAATACTGAAGCATTATGATTAAATATTTTAAGGCCAAAGGTCTGCCCAGAACCCACTGGTCTGTAAATTACATCATTCCTGTAGCCTCCAGAAAACAAGAGAGTGATATGGAGATCTTCAAGACCAGTCTTTTCCAAGAGGAACAAATACCCTTTCAGAGAGGTATAGCTTAAAGTACAGGTGAGGACAAAGGAGGAAGTCTGGAAAGCAGCTCATTGGTCTTCACAGGCCTCAGTGACTTCTGCCCTATTGTGTTCTTCTTGGTCATCCTAGTCTTCCTATATCAGGAACTCTACAATGGCAAGATCCCCTTACTTACCCTCCAGCCTTTTCCTTTGTCCTTTATCCACACAGAAAATTGTTGGCTGGTTTCAGGGGTGTTTTATATTTAGGGAACAATTTCAAAAACACATCTCAGCTGAGTTGCAGCTTATTCCCTGTTCAAATTAAACACAGTCAAGAATTATATATCTGATCACCATTCTCTTGGTGATTCATTCAAACAGCTGGACAAAGACTTTCACAACTTAATGGGAAAAAAAAGCCCCCAAACCCATTGTGGTAGCCTATACTGTCCCTGAGTGTACTGAGAAATAGAGTTTAGCCAAACATTTTCACAAAAAGTGCAGAAAAAAGGTGCTAAACCCAATGTATTTCAATGAATTTGCTGATGACCTTAGCCTCCTGGTGAATTACAGTAATGCTGAAACCTTAGAATTACCTAATGAGCATTCTAAGACTAAAGATGAGGGAACAACCTCCCTTGTTGATAAACCTGTGACATATTCTTCATATCCAGGGAATTTTATGTATCAGAGTAGACTTTTTAAGGAATAGAAAATCTACCTTACATGCATATTTAGTCTGATGCATGATGCTTTGCCAGGCAGTTTTTCCTTAGGGAACTGTGTTGAAGTCCATTATAAATATTCAGTTTATGACAGGTCTGCAGATAAATTAACACAATCCAGTAGGTAATTCCTTTTTTGCAAGAATCAGACAAAGTATTTTCATCACCAAGAAGACACAGAAGAGTTTTTAAAATATATGCCTCCTGAATGGTGCGTGAGCTGCAGCACAATGTGAATGAATTTCTTTTAAACAGATACTAGAGAAGAACGTGAAAGTTGAAGAGATTTTGTGTCCTTAATTGCTTTATATCCTTAATTTTCTGTGAAGTTTAAAAGTGTAATGAATTTCTTCTCATTGTGTACTTTTGTACCCAGACATACCCACATCTACTATTATGAAAGTGCATTTGGTCTTTAATGTTATTTCTCTGCACTATGAGAGAAATAAAATTTGTCATATTTTTAACAAAACTAAAACTCACATCTTGCATAGTTCCACGGGTTCTAATGCTGTTTATAGAATCAACAGGGATAGAAAATAAATCCAATACAAAATTTAGGGTCAATCCTAAAGTCAGCAGAAGGATTACATTAATAAAATTTAGACCCTATCAGGTAGGCATTATCAACAGAAAGTTTATCAGGAAGTTGTTTGAATGTTTATACTAAAATTCTCAAATTGCATGCAAATGATAGAAACTGTTAGAGAAGACAAGTGAAAAACCCAGCATGGCATACACTTTTATTTCAAGGTTATAAAATCTACCTATTTATGTACCATATTCACTGTGTATACAATAAATTAGATGCCATACAATTTAAACGAAAGTATGCATTATGATTTCGGAAGCTAATGAAGGATCTGGGGAAGAAACCTCAGAGTGCACACACAGAAATTGCTAAGAAATCACTAGGGGTCTTAAACTACAGAAGGAAGTCTACTGTAATTGCTTAAAATCTTTATATAAATGTTTAGCAAAGATAAATGATAGAGACTGCATGCTCAAAGGACATTTCTCCCTGTTTGGTTTAAAGGGAGCTTTAGATTCCAACTGAGCAGGGCATGATCACTTTGGAATAGCAACAGTAATGATATATGCTTTGAAATTAAATACTGAGAAAACACTTATTCCAATATGTGTCAAGTTCCAGTTTTGCACATGAATGCTATACTTCACAGTGTAACCGAATGCTATACTTCACAGTGTAACCCTTCATGGAGGAAATTTTCAAAATTTTCAGACCCTAGAAACATAAAAAAGGAACAAAAAATATTTACCAACAAGAGAGATGAGCATCTGAATTACACCATGGAATGTGACTTTTGGAGTTAAATGTCAAATATTTTGGGGAAAAAAAACCCTAACTCCCAAAGCCAAAACATCGGAAAAAGATACTTAATTTCATATGATTGTGATAAAATAATCATTCTCCCATTTTCATTATTATCTTATGAGGAACTAAATGATAAAAAATTCAGATGTTTAAAAGATTTGTTGCTCTTTGAATGAATATAAAGAATATATATCTTCATCTGTATTTCGATATATTCCTTATTCTTCCTGAGTAATCTAAATTTCCAGTAAATATTGTAGAAAAGTGATAGCAAATTTGTACAGATTCAATGAGTTTTCATCTATTTCTGATTCTGTTTTGGAAATATATTACTGCTTTTATAGGTGGAGAGATGACAGAAGAAAAAAAAATATGGAGTAGGCATAATATAGCACAGATCATCCTACCTTGAGGCATGATTGCCACTTGCAGCCTTACCTTTGCGAGGACCAATGGTATCGGTATTGATCAATGCTGAAATTACAGCAATATTTCACTGGGTTCTCCAAGAGCTCAATATCTAATATTATTTCTCTGTTTTAACTGAAAAATGGTGGACTTTGTGGGTAATGGCATCCTACATAGTATTTATGTCAGAAATGGTTCAAACTCATTTAAAGTTCAGACATGCTTCCAAACCTGGCCAGTCAGAGACATCGGGACCAGAGCTTCTTAAAAATGACAGCTGAAAATTCACCACTTGTAACTTAGCCAATGCTGCCTGATATTCCTGTTTGAGGTTGTAAGAGACAATCTAAACTGCCATGCTACATCTGCTTCCAGGGTGTGGGGCCATTTTACAATGGAATTATGTCTAGATCACAAAATCACAGAATGATTTGGGCCGGAAGAAACCTTAAAGATCATCTATTTTCAACCCTCCTGTCACAGGCAGGGAAATCTTCCACTAGTTCAGGTTAATCAAGTGCAACCTGATCCTGGACACTTCCAGTGATAAGGCATCCACCTGTCCAGTGTCCCACCATCCTTATAGTAAAATAATATCTTCCTTTTGTCCATTCTAAGCATGCCCTCATTCAGTTAAAAACCACTGCCTATTCTCTATTACTATGCCCCACGACTGAGTCCCTCCCCCTCTTACCCTTAGGCCTCCTTAATGTACTGGAGTGATCAGGACTCCTCAGCACTGTCTCCCCTCTAGGCTGAACAAACCTAAATCCCTCAGTTTGTCTTCATAGAGTAAATGTTCCAACCCCTGATCACCTTTTTTATCCTCCTCTGGACCCAGTTGAGCAGGTCCTTGTCTTTCTTACCCTGAGGGCCCTAGAGCTGGATGCAGTACTCCAGGTGGATCATCACAAAAACAGAGCAGAAGGAGAGAATCCCCTTCCTTGACCTGATGGCTACTTTTCTTTTGATGTGGCACAGGATATGAGTTGCCTTCTGGGCTGTGAGAACACATTTCTGACAAATACTCAGTTTTTAATGCATCAGTACACCCTTTCTTCAGGGTTGCTGTCAATTCCAGCATCACTCAGCCTTTATTCACGTTTGTGAATCTCTAAGACAGTAGCAGTACCTTGCATTTGGCCTTATTGAACTCCATGAGCTTTAAACAGGCCCACTTCTTAAGTCTGTCCAGGTCCTCCATGATGACATTTATTTTATATATTTCTACCATTGTGATAAAACTTTTACCTTTATTCATTTTTTATTTTATTTTAGAGAGATAGAACATTCTTTACTTTTCCCTTCTGCTCCTCTTCAAGCATTCAAAACATGTTTGGTAGATTCACTCTTTAAAAAGAGTAATGTTGAAGTCTATTCTAAATGAGAGAAATCTAGGTTTATGTAGTCAGGAAATAAAAGTTCATTTAGTATTTATATTAAAACATAGGTGACTGGTCTCTGAAAATCAGTGTGTGAATAGAAATAACATGGAAATACATTAGCACTAGTGCTTGGGGAAGCAAAAATGCTTTGTTGTTGTTTTGGTTTTAGAATAAATAACTGGACTTTCACAAAAACTGAGGGAACAAAATATTTACTGCTCAGTCCAGCTATTTCACTTTTGCCCTGGTACTGCAATGCCCATTAATTTAGCAAGAAAAGCTGTCAAATTTCATATAAGTATAGAAATGAAGAACAGAAATCTTCTAGCTTTCAGGAAGATTTAATCATAACTCTGCTTGGACTGGTCTTTAGTTCCACCTATTTCATGCTAATGGCTATGATTTCTGAACTCCCAATAGTCCAGTCATACCACTGGGATGAAATCAAACATTAAGTCTATTTGCAGAAATTTTTTCTGCTTGGCACTACATTTTTCACAAATCACACACAGAGTATACTGTCTGGGTTTTTTTTCCCATGCTTCAAATATTTTTCCATAAAATTTTCATCTCTTGAACTTTAAAAAGAAGACATCAATATCATGTGTTTAAGTGAGATTAAAAAATACCCGAAACCACCAAAATTCTGAACTAACCTTCTAAAGGTCTGTTTATAGTTTGATGAAAATTATATTGGATTTATTATAATGACACAATGAGAACATTTCTTATTGAAGTGTCACAGTTTATATCATAAAGTGGTATCAGAGATTGCAAATGGGAAAACAATTGTGAGAAATTTACCTTATCAATTTAACTAATGTTTTATAATTTTTATTGTAGATTGAACAGTTGTGCAAAATCTATTTATATTAAAAGAATTTGGGTTCCCTGAATAAATAAATTAAATTCCTTGTGATTAAAAGAAAATTTATTAGATAACTAACTGTTGTTCAGAATTAGCAAATTACTAACACTAGCTCTGTGAGCAATTTTATAATTCAAATCTTATATGTATGAGTTTATATCAGCACACTCTTCTTAATTTTTATAATTATTTAAGTTACTGAGAAAGGTATGTTTTCTTATACTGTTTCATAAAATTTTATCTTTTTTTAATGGTAGTGTATACCAACTTTTTGACACTAAGGTATGAGACCTCCATGTGCTATACAGGTAAGTGGAAAAATCCCCAAAGCAATGTCTTGCTTAATTAAAGTTTCTGTTAAGAAGAACATTTCAAGTGTTGTGGAACTAGTGAAGAAGCATGGGTTATGAAGTTTAATTTTTTAAACATTAAAAGAAAAGTTGTTCAATTTCAAATTTTATTGACATTTGATCATAAAGTATTTTAATACTGTTATATAACTTGGAACATGTCTCACTGCAATATGCAGTGGAATCTTCAGTAATATATACCGAAATAGAAGGACCTCTGAATGTCAGAAAACTTCACAGCAAGTGACTTTTTAATGGACAAATACATTTTACAGCAAATCTTTCCATTTTTTGAGAGAACTGTCTATATGTTGTGGGCAGAAGACAGAGTGAGAACACAACTCATAAAACGACATACATGTATTTGCTACAGAAAAAGAAAAGGTCTGCAAAATTTTTCATATAGAAACAATTCCTCTTCTCCCCTTCCACCAAAGTAGGTTTAGTGAATTTAGTCTAGTTAGCCTAACTGGTAGGTAGCATAAAGCAGTGTACCAACTCTTTTATGTAGCAGAAGTAAGCAAAATATAACAATCCATCTGTGCCGATGGATTTGCTTTGTGAGCTCAATTAGATAGACAGCCAAACAATAAAAACACCCTGTTGATCATCACACACAGATATGTCCTGGGGTGTCCAAAACAAGTAGACAACAGTGACAGCAAACTGGGAAAAGAATGCAATTGGATCCCGCTAATCATCAATGAGATATTTTCTACCCAACCCTACAAATGAGGACACTCAAGAATATTCAGAGAAGGCAGAGGAAGATATTCCAGCTGGGACTCAGGAAAAGGAACTCCTGTGAAACTCTGATGGGAATGCATGACCCTGAAGCACAATTTGGGAGCATGACTCCAGCACCTCAGACCTTGTGGCCCAGCCCCAGAAGTGCACATCCCATGGCTTTGATTGCTGCACTAATCTTCCTGACCTCACAGCTGCATTGTCTCTCCCATGGAACACGGTCATTGTGTCATTCCTAAAGTTGCATATATTTAAGATTAAATTATTTTGGTATCCACAGCCATTTAGTATTCACATTGTGATTCTTAAACCACAAGAATCAGGTTTCTGTTGTTTTTGGGGTTTTTTTCATACTAATGAGAAAATAGAATGGGAATTTTAATAATTAATGGTTCAAGATTTCCTGCTTTCCTGCTACATTATAAAACATATATTTTAAGTTATATAGAGCTGCTGATCCTAAGACCTTCTTTAGAGGTTGAAGAAGCAAGACTGAGTAGGATCACAGTATGCAGAGCCACTCATTAGAGCACTCTGAATGGTTACAGCTTCTGCACCTCTTCTATGCTACAGATAGTAGGCAGTACACAACCTTAACCTTGCAGAAAGCATCTTAGCATCCGGCTCAGGACTAGTCACTTCTCTATCGCCCAGCACTTCTCCTGGGTCTCTTGCAGTCTTCAATACTAATACTAATACTAATACTAATACTAATACTAATACTAATACTAATACTAATACTAATACTAATACTAATACTAATACTAATACTAATACTAATACTAATACTAATACTAATATGAATACTAATACTAATACTAATACTAATACTAATATTTTTGTGTACTTCTCCAAGTGTTGTGTTGCTCTGGGAGCATGTGATGAAGCTTGCCAAGCTAGGTTTTACTGTGTAAAACAGAAGGAAATACTGGAGCTATGGCATGAGGACACACTATGTGTTTTGCAGGCCTAGAAGTATTTTTTGAAAGCCAGAGGACATCAGCCAGTGATGTCTCAATCCTTCTTACTGTAAAGATTGTCAGGAACAAAATATCCTCAAACTGTTTTGGTGCTTTGAATCAGTGAGAAAATTAGCAGCTCTGTGCCAAAGATTTTTCTATGGGCCTAGTTATGCAACACATCCAATTTTTCCAGAACAGTCTAGAATTGAACAGTCATAATGGCAGTTTATGCTAATCATAAATCCTAGAGATTGTGTCTTTGCAGGCATAGCACATAATTTCACTCTGCTAAAAAGCATGGGCAATCTCATTCCCACAGAACCATATCCTAAACTCATCTAATACTTTTAAAGTCTGGTATGCCTGGTGTGCTCAGACTATATCTTACAGCAGTCCTGCATGGCTACAAGGTTAACATGTCAAATAATTCTCTTTCGATTTGAGAGCAGTGTTAGGCATTCAAGGCCACAACTAAACTGTCACCATCCATGCTGTTTTGTAGTGTATAACTCCCTTCTTCAGATAAAAGAGATAAGTCATATCCTACTTCATTGAAAAATCCTTATTTCCTATTACAGCAGGCTAATTTTTTTTTAAAGAAGTCCTCTAAAATTATCATTAAAAAGCCCGAAAAAAAGCCCCTATATTTTATATTAGCTGTTTGTTTATATTGGAAAAAAAAAAAAAATAAAAAGCCATTCAGTGAATTGAGGGTTCACAAACACCCAAGTACATTGGGAATGAAATTGTGAAAGTAACAACAATTCTCCAACAGATGTGATATTTTAAAATATTATTTAAATTATATAAATATCCATAGAAAAGTAACTTGAACTACAGATAATTACAGAAATATCCCTACTGCATTTAGCAGCACACTGAAGGAGCCAAAGTTACTAGAACTAGCTCTAATCAGATTTCTAGAGAAAACTTTTGTGAAATATATTGTAAAATAAAGGAAGAGATGAGTTTGGAATTATATTCCATAGGTACATATTTTGCATTTACTCATGACCACAAAATTGTTAGGTAGAAAATGAAACATACACATTTACCTTAGGTGCAACTTCACTGACACACATCTCATTATGTCAAGGAATTTTGAATGATAGCTACAAAATATCAAGGCTGGAACAGAATTATTTGGGATGCTGTAAGTTTTTCTACTTAACCATCAAACAAGATAAAAGAATAAACTCCCTTTATGAAAATACATAAGACACAGAAGACTTCTACTCCATGGTCTGATCTGCACTTACGGCAAAATTATCCTAAAACAAAAGTCTCAATTCTTCAATTCTTCTTCTTGAAAGCTGAAAATGAAAACTGTGTGTATTTGTAAAACCAGTTTCTTTTTCTTAATTTCTTAAACAAGGTACAAAACTTGTGTAAAATAGAAAATTTTAGCCAGAAAAACTACCTTCTCCAAGAACAGAGCTAAAGATTTTTTAACCACAATATTTTGACGTGATTAAAAAGATTGAAAAGCCATTTACATTTATCTATTTAAATTTGCAAGGGATGCACTCTCTAACAGTGAAGATGACTTGATTTCTTAGTTTTCTGTCTCACTCACACTTCTTACTATCTACACAGCCAACAAAAAAAAAAAAAAAAAAAAGAAATTCTAGTTTACAGAACAGGGACACTGTACAGTGGCACAGTAAAAAAGCAAACAAAAGCTTATGCCAGCTGTGCAAAGACAATGTCCTGACCTTTGAAACGTTACCAACTTTTTATGAGGAGTGACTGTGTGGATTTGAGCTTGGTACCAGGTGTCTTTTCTTATGATGTCTAGTTTAAGCATGGGATAATAGCAAGTGCCTTGAAAATTTATTGGAAAACAGAGGACCTAGACCTGCAAACAATCCCCAGATGGTCAATTAATTGCTGGTCACTGAAGATGTACAACAGTGACGATGGGGAAAAGACTCCTTTCAGCATACTAAAGAAAAGAAGCAGGTAAGCAAAAAAAAAAAAAAAAAAAAAAAAAATAGCTGAGCAACAGGATAAGGCACCTGCCTGTGAGAGTAACACTCTCAGTGCACGCTGCAGTCTTGTCAGCAGAGGCTAAAGGCTGAAACTGCCAAGAAGCACAAACATTGTGTAAAATGACAGGAATGGGGGTATGGAGGAAGAAGTATTTATGACAGGAATTGTTTCAGCAGAATTGGTGAGATCACTGGAGTAGTGAGGGAGCTGTATTCTTTTACTGCCTGCTCCAAGAGCAGCAGCTCTCACTCTATGCCTGTTGCAGAAGCCCTTCATTCTTTTGACCTGCAGTTGTCCAGGATTGCGTGTGGGAGGGTGTGCATGTGCATTCATGTGTGGGTATGTCTGTCTTTCCTTGCAATTTCTATGTATTTTTTTCCCCATAACACTCTCAACTTGCTAGTTAAGCCTTATTACACATAAACAGTTCTCTTGTTTCCTCAGCTGCCCTTTACCTTACTCTATTCTCTTCATGTAGCCTCATATAATATTGTTTGACAGTGCCTAGACTATTTTACAACCCAGAATATGTATTTTCTTGAATATAAGCACTGGTCAAAATGTTCTGCATGCTGTGTGCCAGGAAGACATTAGGAATGGGTGACCGTATTTATATCTGTCAGTAATTTTGGTATTTTCTAGCCAGTAGTCTAGTAATGTGAGTAACTACTACCCTCATCCTTGCCCCTTATCCATTAATTTGAAAAATAGCAACTTGTTCTCTTGCTTATGGAAGTTTATTCCCTCCTTGGGGGATAGGAAGATAATACCTCATAAAGATGATGACATCCTGATACACTTATTTGTCTTAAATCCATTCTCACTGTTTTCAGTAAGTCTGACTTAAAGAAATTTGGTGATTATGTGGCTATTTCATTGTCAAGGGCAAGACAATCTTGCAATTACACATAAGAAATGCAAAATGAAAGCTAACTGATACAGCCACAGGAAAGAGGTAGGATTTGCCTTTGCCTCAGGAAAATGTGATTAAAAATGCAACAACAGGTTTCATATCACAGGAAATCAAAATAGTCTCATAGAAGGAATGAGATTTTAAGAGATGTAACATCCATGATTTTTAGAGAGCCCTATTTCTAGCTTCTAGAAAATAAATATTTCTGCTTTTGCTATGTTTTTCCTCTTTTCCCATTTCAGAGAAGGCGAAATATTTTACTGCGATTGAATAGGGTAAAGAATCCCAATAGTGAAATCTATTACATGGTGACACAGTCTCCAAAGGAGAGTAGTAGAAGCTTTATTGCTCAGTACACTTAAGTCTAGATGAGACAAAGCACTGGAGAATATTCTTTAGGGAACAATATGGTGACTACATGAAATAGAAAACCAAATAGCTATTTTCAACTCTAATTTCTACTATTAACATCCATGTTATAGTATGAATTGAAGGTTGTTCAAAGATCAATGTGTTACAGAGCTGCTAGATGAGATTATAATGTAAAAAATGTGCATTTCACAACATTTTGCTCATTACTGTAGATTCCAGGGGTAGTAATTTAACTACACTTAAAAGAAACCATACAATAACAAGGACTGAGCTATAGCCAAAAATAGCCATCTGATTTTAAGTGGTTGCTTTTCACACAGCAACCAGAAAATCTCACCTCTGATCTGGCTTTTCTTCATAATGATAGATGCTGCTTAGGAATAACAATTCAAACAGCATGTCAATGAATACACTTACTAGTGTCCACTAGGCTACAATAGACAACGAAGACAGACATAAAATAAAAATAAAATGTTTTGAATAAAACATGCTGATATATCAAGATAATCCTTTACTGATTTAACTATAATGCTAGTCAGTATTAAGTGCAGGGTGGTGGTAAAAGGATCTGGAAAGACTGCTTTTAGAATATATATAGATCTCATCCAGAGGGAACAAGGTTTACAGTTTACCTTAAAGCAGGGACTTTAATATTCTGATTGTTGTTGGGTTTGACTTCTTTTTTTTTTTTTTTTCTTTCCTTATGCTTTCCTCTTGTATTTGAGACCGGGAATGAAGTTACTAAAATGATTCATCAGTACCTATAAACATTACTAGCTAAATGTACTAAATGGAAATGTGATGGAGAAGAAAGCATTGGAAGCTTGCTAGCTTTAATATCCCGATACACAGAAACATGCCAGATACTGCCTCAGATGCTCTCTCAGTCTCATTCCTCAATGGGACACGGGGAGAAAATACTATGTAAGATAAATGAATATCACTTACCAATGAGCAAAATTCACTTGAGGAAGAGTCCATGAAAATTGTCATAAGGCTGGAACACCTCTGCTTTGAAGGAAGACTGAGTGAGTTGGAGTTGTTTAGGCAGGAGAAAAGAAGGCTCCATGGTGACCTTATAGCATCCTTCCAGCACTTAAAACAGGGGCTTATAAGAAAGACGAGATATTATATACCAGGGCCTGTAGTGACAGGACAAGGTTCAGTAAGTTTAAATTAAAAGAGAGTAATTATGTGTCCTTAGATTGGACACAAGGAAGACATTTTTTGCAATGAGAGTGGTGGAACTTTGGAACAGGTGGGTGCCCTATCAATGCATGTGTTCACAATCAGGTTGGACTAACCTGAACTAGAAGTTATCCCTGCCCATGGCAGATGGGTCAGACTACCTGATCTTTAACGGTCTTTTCCAACGAAAACCATTCCATGATCTAGGCGCACTTGCTTTGTGTCAACTCTCTGGAAAAAGAGAGAGCAAAGCAATACAAGATGTCATATTACAGTCTCTAACAGGCCTGTTGAGTGGAACTGCCTATACTACCAAAGGTGAATTCTCAGCTTATTTTTGAAATTAGTCTAATTTGTTAGGAATTAAAATAGTTAATAATAATAATTAAAATTGGATAGTGAGAAGTAAAGGAAGATTTTAAAATACTTTCTCCCCATTCGCTTCCCAGATCCAACTGCATTTGTTCAGTCCCAGCTCCTATACTTACCCCTGCCTCATGTGTCACATGGAGTTGTGAAATGGGGCATCATGATCAGTAGCAGCACCTCTCTGCCCATTATTCTTCCTCACACCTTTCCCCCACTTATAAGAGGTATTTCCAGGGGCTTCAGGAAATGTCCATGTGCTCAGGCATAGGGTTGTCCACTAGTCACAATGTGGATATCTGCTTCAGCACAGTTCTCCATGGGTTGAAGTACGACAAGCTTCTTCATTGTGTTCCCCCCCACACTATCTCTCTCCCTATTCTCTGGTTCCTGGAACACCCCCTCCTCAGCTCCTTCACTGTCCTTGACATTTTCACTGTTGTTTCTCCCTTTCTTACCCCCATCACACTGCTCTTTGTCTGGCGTATTTTTCCCTTTCTTAAATGTGTTTCCAGAGGCACCACACACTTGGCTGATGGGCTCAGCTGTGTCCTGCAGTGGGTGTTTTGCGGAGCCAGCTGGAAACAACTGTCTGGCACAGGGTAGCCCCTGGTCTCACAGAGGTTACTCTGTAACTCACCTGCTGCTAAAACTTTGCCACCCACATCCAATACAAAGCTGTACAACATAGGGTAACTGGTCCAAACTTCTGAAAAAGCATCTGTTTTAAAGCTCTCTTTAAACCAGTTTTATTGTCTTTAAGATTAGCCTCTACAGGTCAGAGAAGCCACCTTGGTAAGTCCATTGGTTTAAAAGGATACCAGAGTGTTTCAAGGTCTATTGACTTCTCAGAGCTCTGTTTCTCAGAAGACACATTCCTGATGCTGCCTTACATACGGACAGACAGAGTTGGAAGGAAGGCAAACACTGACATTTGTGATATTGCCTGTACTATTTGTTTAAATACTGGAAATGCATGTGTATGTGCCTTTTCCTGAAAAGGAAGGTCTAGAATACTGAAAGATAGAAAGATATCTACAGAGAGAACTTTACCCCATATTTCTCAATGGCACAATACACCAGGATCTATAAACATTCCTGAACTTTTATGATTCAAATCCTCAGCTTGAGATACAAGATAGTCTCTTTATTCAATACTCCTACTAGGGATTTTGTATCCTATTGGTTATTGTTATGAAGGAAAAGCAGTATGAATATAATTCAGCCAGAAGCTTGTAATATTCCTCACCATGTTATTGTGAAAAGGCAGTTAATGCAAGTTTTATGTCTCTTCCCTGCCTAAATACTTTTTTCTCTGTTCATATATCTAAAGCTCTCTTGACTTCAGAAAATAACTTGATATACGTTATCTCCTAAGACATTTACAAACACATCACCAAAAAAAAAAAAAAAAAAAAAAAAACAAACCAAAAAACCAAAACCAAAACAAAAAAAAACCCCACCCTAAAAACTGACTTTTACCTGTCAAGGACAATGTAGGAAAAGAAGTAAAATTCATCATACAAAAGTTCATAAGTTTATATCTGCATACATTACAATATCATTCCAAATCATATCTGTTATCATTTTGCTTCACCTTTCATAGAATGAGATAGTATATTTGTTTTGGTGCTTGAAATACTATTAAGATACCCATTCATCTTTTCGGCATAATGAAAGATGAACGTTTAAAATGTAAATGTAAAAAGTTAAGGAAACAGATATTTCTTGGGAACATCCAGTTCTTTTATAGTAATTTGAACATGTACAGTCAAGTTCCTTATCTACCTACTAAGATTTATGTTGAAACTGATCTTTCTACAAGGTAATGAAAGGATGAGCTAAACCAATGAGGTATTATTTCAGAAAGTACTCTCTGTACCACATTAGCAATAGAATTATAAAATTAAATGCTCAATTAGACTGCTTTTTTGCTCTGTTCACTTCAGCTTTGCATGACCATGAGTTTTGTGTGAGAAACTTTTTTGCTGAGCCTGATATAATTTTTCATTTCCTTTTTGGGCTGTAGAGTCCAGGCACTTTCAGAATATGTAAATTTGTTCTTTGGTACTGAGGGAAACTATATAAAGGCAAGCAAAACACAGAAAATATGGCTGTGGGTTTGTTTTGTTGTTGCTGTTATTTTAAAAAATCCATTCATCTAAATTTATGCAAGCAATCTGGATAAAAACTCATTGTTACCCTTAATATTAATCCTTCAGAAACACTTTTTATAAATTTATATTACTAAATGGTAACTCATAGAACAGGAATAATATCTTTTGTCTGTTTCATCACTGAGTATTTCACAGTCCTTGGAATACTTGTAAATATACTTTTTAATCGTTCTAGGAATAATAGGAACTCTATGATACAAATTCCCCCAATACTAGAACTGTGAATATTGCCTAATGAAACATGCTTCTGCCTTTGTTTTATAGTTTGACCTGATTTAGGTCTTCTATTAGACAGTTCAAATATTACTTGTGGAAGACATTAGGCTTTTCCTTTCTAAACTCATGTATTCAGAGACATTCCAGACAAACAAACAAAACTATTAATAAAAAGTTGTTATTCATCAGATCAGTCACTGTTAAAACAGAGCTCATTTAAATAAAAAAAAAAAAGTAACAGAATTAAATCAGAAATTAACGAGAAAAAACTTCCTATAGTAGAGAAAAAAACAGGAAAAGAGAGTTGCATCAGAAAAATAATACGTGAAAATCACAGATTGAGTATTTCCAAACTAAATTATTTCTCAGATTCTGAGCTACCTAAAATTAATAAGTTACATATATATACACCATCATACTTATATTACCATAAGTGCAGGAAGAGTCAACTGCAGCACCACTACCAGCAGGCCATAACTTGTAAGCACAGAAGAACATAAGACAGGATGTGCACAGGGCTTGCCTTGTTCTTTCCTCTGCCAGAAAACTACAGCATGTGCCTTTTACACCTGGAACATCTATTTGAAATGTTATGTCTGATAGCCACAGAAAAGCCATTTTTCTGTGAACTTGTTGAAACCATTTTTGACTTTTTAGAAAGTCTTGTGCTTAGTGGAAAAACTATTACAGTTGTTTATTTTAAACCTGTTACCTTAGAATTTTTTTAGATCCTTCCACATTCCCGTATTGTGTAATATAGTCCTTATTCATCTCCATCATTTATGACACTCTTATATACCACCCAGGGTCATGCAATGGTTTCTAAACGATATATAGAAGAAAAATACAGTATTATAATTGCAAAAAGGGAGGGTTTAAACTCAATCAAATGAAGAAGAGAGGCTTTAAACTCAATCAAATGAAGAAGTTTCATTATGTCTTTTTTAGACTCCCTATTTAAAGAATAAGTTGCAGCAAGTAACTCCTTGCCGAAATTCTATACTATTTTGCAATTTTGTGATGGTAGAAGTGTCCCTTTAAGAAAGAAATCCATCCAACCAACCAACCAACCAAAAAACCCAACCAAGCCAATATCAAACAGCTGCTTAGCATGAAATCTCGACAAGTACTTTTAAATTCTCACTCTTTTTACTTAGTATTGCTATGTGAACTTTCATCTCCTGAGTCCTTTTGCTATCTCCTCCTCTCCTCAGTGTTAGATAATGCACTTTATTCCTGGAAATCACTCTGTATTTTTCTGATTTATTTGTTCTGGAACCTTTCCCTCCTCCTCCAACATATCCTCTTCCATCTCTGTTATCAGCTTGATAAGGGTATATTGCATTTGTCTTCACTGAAGTTGCTCTCAGATTTTCATCATGCCTCACCACAGATACATTCAGAGATCTGTGATTTTCCTCTTGGAACCTTTTCTTGTTTTCCCATCAGTTTCTTAATTTCTAATTCCTGGGATTTCCATGTCTTCTGACCTCATCATTTTGCTTGATACCATCCCTCCTTTGTCAAGTACTTTGTTTATTTTCTTTAAGCAGGCAGTAATAATGCACTCAGTTTGAAAACATAATTTCTATTTTATTCTCAAGCTTCAGCTAGAGAGGACATAAATATCCTGCAGTTCATCCTTTTAAAAGGCATGTCAAGTGTATTAACAAAAGGAATGAACAAAGCTATCTTTTTTTTTATGGCAGATTTCAGAGTCACCCTTCAATTTCTAACACTAACTGAGTCACTTAATTTTATACATTCAATTTGCCATAATTTTATGTTGTGAGATGAGTCAATATAACAGAGCAACATGTTATTTTTCCCTTGTTACAAAAGTTAATTTAAAGTACTCTATGAAATCCTACAGTTGAAAAATCCAATAGTAAATATTAAAATAGAAATTTAGGTTTAGCAGTATACTATACTTTGGGACTTGCTTTGGAAGAATATTTGAAACATGCTACTACAACAGCCGCAAAAAGCTTCTTGAAGTGATTTTTCTTTTCAAG
Source organism: Certhia americana (assembly GCA_018697195.1). Classification (NCBI taxonomy): domain Eukaryota; kingdom Metazoa; phylum Chordata; class Aves; order Passeriformes; family Certhiidae; genus Certhia; species Certhia americana. The sequence goes on along the minus strand of CM031857.1, from coordinate 74,254,403 downwards.
CGCATCTCAATTTTTTGGAAGTGTAGGTACAGCACATTGCAAAGGCACTTTCTCTCTTCTTTACAGCTCTGCAGAGTGTGACAGTATTTTGTTTGACTGGTTTGGTTTTGTTTCTTGTCCATCAAGAAAACTAGAATAAAGAATTCTTGTTTTGCATATTAATAGCTCCTTGAAATGATTATATAACACACACTAACAGTTCAAGATTTTACCTTACCCATCCCTCCCCCTTCTTAGCTACTCAGTCTCAGGTCACCATTTTGCAAACAAGAGTTGGATTATTTCAAGTTTAATTCTGTCTGATTGGTTTTTTCTAAGTTGGCAGTAAACTTCTGTCCTGGCTGTATAGAGCATGGGTTACATCATCATATAACTCAACAACATGAAAATTATATTTCCTCTGTTTTGCATCTAAACATGGCAAAAAAAAAGTTACTTGTACAATTTATTGAATAAAAGAGCCATTCCTTCCATTCCCATTTTCCCTGATAGGTCCCCTATGTTTCAGTAAGCCCTGGCAGTGCTGCTTGCACACCTTTTGGCAACGGCACTGAATTATATTCTCCTTCTCTAACTCAGTCACAAAGGCCACCTTATTGTCACCACAGGTAAGGAGCATGATGCCAACTCCTAAGAACTGAGAATCTGAAACAGAACATAGAAAAGAGAAAGGCTTACTCTGCACTGACTTCTTTACTTCCTTTTCCACAGTTCTTTTTCTGAACAATAAGGCATTTGTTCACTCTGGTGAAGACATCAGAGTTTCCAATACTCTGAAATATTCAGTGTATCAGGGGATTCTCAGCAACATTAATAGATCTGCTTAATTAATAGTGGAATTAATAGTGAATTTCTCTGGAAATCTTACCAAAGCATTTAAAACAATTGCAGCAATAGCAAATGAACTCATCGTGAGTAATGTTATCACAAGACACACTAAATTAAAGGGTGGTTGGATGTATTTTCTACAAATGTTGAATCCACTCCAGGATATTTCATCTGAATCAGAAAATGGAACTTCTGGAATGTTTATTTAACTTATGGGGGCACCAACCCCCATCTTCAGTTATCACCTATGGAGAAGCATATAAATTAAAACTCATAACACTGTGAGGCAAACTGCTTCCATATTTCTCCATGAAGAGGATAATGAAAGAATAGAGGGGTTTTTGAGAAGTTGTGAATGATAGAGAGAGAAAAATTAGTTAGAAACATCACCTTGGAATTTTCCTTAAATGAGGAGTGATTGAGAAGATAGGAATTCCTAATTAATCTACTTCTACTCTTTATATATGTGGCCATAAGAAGAGCAGCTGGAGCCTTGTGGATAGAGAATGCCATGCTTTTCAGCTATGCTTAGAAGTAGGAGATATTTAACTTACTTTTGGCTTGTAGAAAAAAAGTTTGTGTAGGTTAGTTGTCTTTCCCTGTCATTAATGTGTAGGGAAAACACAGCAGAAGGACAAGAGTAATTATATAGTCCAGAATGAAAATCCTTCATGTAGCACCACAAGAAGGGAAGATAAAATGTTAAGTCATCTAAGAATACATTTCTTACATTTCTAACCAACAGGCACAAGTATTTTTGAAAATTCAGATCTTTCCTGCAGTTGTCCATATATAAAATTCATTCATTCCTGCAAGCAGGCATGCTATCCTGTATCAACTTCTTATAAGGAACTTTTGTCAGGCATTTCTTGCTCTCTACCCCTATCCCAGCATTAATAAGACAGTATTTAGCAGAGTTCTATTCCAAATTATCTAAGGTGGAAGAAGGTAAGTTTTCAAAAGATGGTAGGCAGAAACAAAATCTCTGGAGCTTTCCATCAGCCAGGGACCAAATTAATGTCAAGCCATGTATTGTAATATGTATTGTACAACATTTTATGGTAGGGATAGAAAAGAATGTGTGGGTGTTTAACATGTCTCCCTCAAGAAGATCAGTGTGAAAAAGAACTAAGAAGCATTCTAAATAGCCTTGGAAACAAGCAAAACTCTCATTAGATGCCTCAGAGGAACTGTTTCTATCACTGTTTAGTGTAGAGATTGTATGTTTTTATTGATCAGTAAAGCGTAAAAAAACAAGCCTAAAGACTAGAAATTAGAACTAACAAAAAAAAAAAAAAAAAAAAAAAAGAGAAGAACTAAAAATCAGAAGCCAGAAAACACAAGCCTGTTATGCAAGTTTAGACAAAATAGACCTTAGCATTCCCCAATTGAAGCCCACTTCAGCATGATGTGCTAAGTATATAATAACCCTATGTTACATAAAAAAAAAAAAAAAAATTTCTTCAGTACCTAGATACAAATTAGTTACCTAAACACAAATTATTCATTAGAATAACTTATTATAAAAAGAATACACTTATTTAAAAAATAATATTTCTACTCTTTTAAGGTCTCACTGTGACTTGATGAATACTGTCAAGAAAGCTGCATTCAATGTACAGGCTGAATGTTTTTACCTCTTAAATGAAAAAGACCTGTAAGTAAATTTATATTCTCCTATTTATTTTTTACTACTACAAATACCACTAAAATACGATAAGATAAGAGATATTAAGCATATAAAGGAACCTCTCTTTGAATAAGAAGGAGTATTACAAAAATTATTACAAAAGTACTATGAAAATTTCAAACCAATGTCTTTGCCGAGTTGATTAAACATCCACTACACACTATTAGTTTACCAAGCTGTTTTAATGCCAAATAATTCCAAACTTACCATAGCACATTTTGTCATGGGAACGGCTATTTATATTTCAGTTTGACATAATTTAATAAAATGATATTTCTTCTAAATTGTCTGAAACAGATAACAATGTAAATAAATCATTGCCAATTAAATAGATAGTACTAGACCAAAACACCAGGTATTTCTTCATAATGAGGACACCCAAGAATTCTCCAGGTCATTTGTCATTTCAGTAAGTAATTTTCTTACTGAACAAGCAGGGAATCTGTTTCACTCAAATTGATTGACACTGCTCAAAGGGAAGATACTGACTTTTATTAGCCTCTTTTTAGGTTTTTCTTTCACTCTCAAGGTCTTCAAATAAATTGTTTCAATTGACACACACAAAGAAATAAAACTCCTCTGCCTTATGATAGAGCTTAGGCTACAAAGAGCAACATTCACTGCAGTCTTAGTGCAGAAACCCCAATGGAGGAATAATTCACATTGAATTATTCTTTTCAAAGTGCCATGAAAATTAAAAAATACCAATGAAAAATATAGAAAGAAACAGAGAGAAAAGATGCAGTGGCAAAATGGAGCCCTTCCTGGATATCTACAGGGCTTTCAACACCATTTCCACTTTCTTCCTAACACAGAAGCAAAACAAATTACTTTTTCCTTTTCCCCCTAAAGTATGTAGTTTAGTGGAAATGTGCATACAGGCTAAAGAAGTAAAGAAGTGACTTTCAAGTAGCTGCTGGCTCATGTTTCTTTTATTTCTATGGTGCAATGTGCATGTGACTGGCAATGACAGCCTGCTTTCTGAGCATTTAGAATGACTTCCTTAAAAATGAAAAGTCTACAAAACAAGGTTAAAGTTTCTCATTTTTTTGTGCTAATTAAGGATACCAAGTAGTTTAAGCACAAATGACAGATGTGTAAGAACCATATTTTTATGCTTACTGATAATGAAAGCCACCTTTACCTCAGTGATTTCACTGACAACGTTTACCAAGGGCAATGCTACTCAGTATGGAAAAGTGTTAAGAGGTACTCCAATGAGCCTGTAAATGTGTGCAAATATTTTTTTCTAAAATATACATCAATTTGAAGGATATTTGGAACAACACTTTTTCTTGGTTTGTTTCAAGTACGTATGTTTCTTCCTATGCATACTAAAGCCTATGCCCTATGGTTTAATAGCGATGAAACAAAACCTAGGTCTGGTTATCTTTTGTTAATTAAAGCAAGTCAAAAAGATCGGAATGTGACAGGATGATACCTTGTAAGATATGTAAGAGGAACAGTATGTTGATGTACTTCTTGCTGGCTTTTTTTAACAGTTTAAATGCTTTCCCTGTTTCTATAGAGTGTCCGATATTCTGAGAATTCTGAGAATATGAATGGAGACAAAAGAGGTGGCCCAGTGCAGTGGAGTTCTGGGTAGAGAGCTTACATTCAGCTCTAGTTAACTTGTTTCTAAGCATCTCCTGCAATAAATCTGAAAAAAAGTCATTTCAAAACACAGTAACTTCTTAGTCTAAAACTTGGGGAAAATCTCTTTTTCCCTCTCTCTTTTTTCTTGGCTGAAGAAATTGAAGACATAGTACTAGAAATATGTATGTTCTGTGACACAAGAAACAGTGTCTGATGATATCCCTGCGCTGTCCTTTCAAACATCTACTTCTGAAGAAGAACGAGAATTTCTTTTCTATATTAGTGACTATTTTCTAATATTTAAATGAAGGTCAATTCCCCAAACATGAATCTTATATAAAATAATTGACACTACATGTGACACTTCACAGAAATTCTGTCTGAATTCTGGTGTACTAGACTGTGGAACTATATGTTTTACAGTCTAACAAGAGACTGAGGCATATATTAATAAGAACGCAAGAAATGAAACATTTTGATGAAAGTGAAAGCACTTTCATTCTATCAAAATATTTCATGAAGTTGTCACAAGTCTGTTCCAACTCAATGTAAAAATGTCATGGGCTGCCTTCTTTCATTTTCTATATTTTTGCATTGAAATAACTCCCTTAATCATTTCTGAAGATAGTAACTTCTGGTTTTCATTAGTAACTTATATATAGTACTTAAAAATATACAACAGGGTTTAAAATGTTTGCCAGATGCTGTCATTAATGATAAATTACCATTATTTCTACTTTCTAAATATTTTTTTCAGCATTGGGACGAGCAGGGTTTTATTTTTTCATTGGACGTTAGAGTCTCCTGGATAAATTCAGCTTGTCATTATCAGAGCAACATAAAAACTATTATTGTATAACTCCTATACTAATCCAAAACTATTATTGTATAACTCCTTTTGTAACATAATAAATACCTTGGCTCTGTAAAAAGAGTATCTTATAACTGTAAAAGAGATAAAAGTGTTTATATCAGACCAATATCATTGAGAGTCATCACAGCAACCAGCAAAATAGGCAGCAAGGGAAACTGTGCAGGCAATATTTTGCAATTTCAATTAAGAACATATGTTCTTATTGGTTAGGATTTCTCTAAAACAAAAAAAAAACAGTTCCCACTAGAGGTTAATTTTATTATATATTTTTGTAAACTCTTGCCTTGTTTCTTCTTTTCTTAGGTTACAGCTTTCCTAGCCTCATCTTTTGTCTTTTATTCAACTCTTACTCTGAAATGTTGAAGGTCAGGGTTGAGTTCACCTACTGTACTTTTGTAATTTTTCCTTTGTCCTGATTCTTCCAATGAGCTTTAAATCCAATTCAAGACAAAACTCAGTTTCACCAATAATTTACCCATGCTGATCATCATAAAAAGATGTATATTTTAAAAATTACCAAGTCCAGCTATAAAAGATGAAATAACATTAAAAGCAATGAAATGCTAATATTTTTGGTTCTTGTACTGCAAAGAAGAGTTTTGAATTAGGTTCTAGTCTATGAAATATCTGATTCAACAGACCTTTTTTTGTTTGTTTCTTTGGTTTTGTTTTTTTGGTTAAGATTCTCTACCCTTTTTATCCCATAATTAGAAAAATTGATATTACAATGAATAGGAATTCACAGCTATAATTTTAAAGCTAACACTGTTCCTTGGTGACAGCCACAAAACTACAATGGAAGAAAGATTTTTTCATTCAAACTTTTATTTTCTTCTTTTACAGTATTAATTTAAGACCATTCTTATTTAAAACTTTAAAACTAAACCCCTAAACTATGAGTTTCGAAACAAGAAGGTAATATTATCAGAAAAATATGCTTAGTTTTACACATTGTAAAACTGTGTCTGTTCAAAAGATAATAGAGTTTCTTGTGGATGTATAGAGCAGTTGACACAACTGACCTCTTGCAGAACTGTCACAGCTTGCAATGTAAATATGCATGAGATTCACATTTTTAAGCTGATAAAAGGCAAATTCAACATATTTGAAAAGTAAGGCTCAAAGGTAAGTGCTGAATCAATGAAAAGGCAAAGATCATCGCAAAGCACAATGAGAATAGTAGAGGCCTAGGAATTTGTTCAAGGACAAACTTTTAGGTAAAATGAAGGACATTCTAGTGGCTGTGGCTAATTATCAAAAGCCATAAAGAGCACACGTTGCCTTCCAATTTTATATATTCACAAAACAGTCTTCCAGTTGCTCAAAGTCATATTAGCATAGAGTCTAAACACATGGACAAGAACTTATCCTAAGACTGACAGCCCGACAAGAAAAGTACTGTAATCAGAGTAAACAATATTAACCTAATTATTGCTGGTTCCTGCTGAATTTATGCATTGTGACATTGCCTGTTCAAAGGGCCATCAGAGTAGAATCTCAGTGGCACAACAGATGGAAGGGACAGTACAAATGCGGGACTTTTATTAGTGTGGCTTTTTCTATTACAGCAAAATTCTATTCAGCAATTTTTTTCTATTACAGGAACTGCAATAAGGGAAGGAAAACTTCAAGAATGTTGTTATAAACATTAGCAGCATCAGCGAACAAAGAACAGTCACAGTCCTAAAAACATACGAGAAAGATAGACAGATGAAAAATAAGGACTGTAAGAGACTTAAATAAACAAAATAACCCAAGCAAAAAATGGAAATACTTTTCTGTGTCTTTATTTTCCTTTATCTGTGAAACAAAGCAGGGAAAAGGTAATGAAAGAAAGGGAAACAGCAAAATATTATCAGTTGGTAGAGAAAAGACAAAAAAAAACAAAGAATGAGGAAAGGGATTTAGTGACAGAAGGGAAACCATTAAGATGTTAAGAAACCCAATACCTATAGATTCTGATTTTTGCTATGCAAGTATGAATGGTACAAAATTAACCATCATTAAAACAAATATATATAACATAACAAGAACCATGATATTAGAGCAAAAATCATCCTTTGGTCAGTTGTGGACATGTAGATTAAAAAATATATGACACGGGATAAGTATAAATTTAACTGTCCCTAGTTGAAGAACGAGTATTTGGTAAGAGTTTCATGCAGCAAACTCTATGCCTAATATCATTATTGTGCAAGGTGCTGCTGCTTTTGTGGTCCCAAACTATGGGGAGAAAATGAGCAGGAAAAGGAGTCAATGCAAATATTTTTCTCTAGCTTTCCTTCCTTCTATACTTCAATTCTAAATTACAAAGCACAACCAGAAAGCAGCTGTGGGAGAATTATCAGAAGTGATCTGCATGTTTTACGCTGGCAAGGGCGGCCAAGATGTGAAGAGAAAGCAATGGGATGGGATCCATTGGTATATTGCGCCCAGGAGCCTTTGGCCTATATTATATAGAACCAGTTCTTCAGCCCACTTCCTTAATGAAATATGAACTTTCCCATATTACTTTTGATGTACATGATTACACAATTTTGCTGAATCCATGACTACAGGATGACGTTCCCTGAATTTCTGCCACAGTGAATAAAAATCAAAACTGGATTTGGCAGAACCCATAAAATTAAAACTATTTCTATCCATATGTTTTATGATGATTTACCATGTGAAGATCCTTAATTTTTTTTCACTCAATTTTCATGTAACAGTTTAACCTTTTAGAAATCTGCTTCCTATTCTCAAAATACATATCCTCTATTGTAAAGATAAAATGTTCATGATATTTGTAGTAACAAAAGATATGGTACATTTTGAGAAAATCCAGAAAAAACACAGCAGTGACAGAGCTCTAACCCTTAGGGCTTAGTAAGAGAGTTTTCATAAGGAGTTGTAGCCTGAAGAGAAAACTGAAGACATGATAACTGCCTTAAGGTATGTAAAATTTTCTGTTCTCAATGTCCATAGTAGAAAAGTCAAAAAGTATCTGACTTAAAATAAAGCAGGAAAACTTTAGGCTATACTTTGGAAAGATTTCCTATCAGAAGAACTTCTAAGAACTAAACAGGTTACTGAACTAAATTGTAGAGACTTGTGATTGGCAGCCCTTAAGAACAGATCTGACAAAATCTGTCAGGAATGACCTTCCTGGAGTTGATAAAGATTAACTCAATAAAGCGGAAGGATATCCCTGAAACTGCTGTAATTCCAGTTGTAGCTCATTGTTTCACCTGGGAGTAGATTTCACGTGCCCATTAAAAAACAGGGGAAAATGGTGCTGAGAAAGGCTTGAAAGACAATGCTTAAATAATTTAATTCAGCTTTCACAAAAGAGAATGAATCTATTTATATGGGGATAAGCTTTTTATCTTGTGTTCATTAAAAATACCCAGTCTCTTTGCAAAGAAACTGCTATTTGTAAACAGGCTGAACCCTGCAGCAAAATTTATGGAATTAAAGTAATAATTGCTGTACAACAAGAAAATTCAGTTACACTTGTGGGTTATCAGTATGTCAGGGCTGTGCCTGTGCACACAACCAGCACATTCAGTCATCTGTTCCTGGAGTGGCCCAGAATGTCACATCTGTTGTGAACAATGATGAGACAAGGAACTGATGTAAAACAAGGTGGCTGACTGAGCTGCTATCTGGTTTCAAAGAACACAAATTCAACAAATTATCACAGAACCTCTTCAGGTGAAAATTTCAGACAGCCCTACCATCATATCTTTGCTCTAGGAAGCTCTTTCTGGACCTAGACCAATTGATAGGCACTTTTTGAATGGATAGATGCATTGATAAACACCATGGGGACACTGCTGGCAATCACAGAAACTCTCTCAGAAAGGTCCTTCTACTTGTGCCTAAGACATTTCTAAAGATGCGGTAGAATCTTTTCTGGTAGATATGGAATTGTTCCTTTCACAGAATCACAGAATGGGTCAGACTGGAAGGGACCACAGTGGGGTAATTTGACCAAACATCCATGCTCAAGCAGGGCACAGATCTGCACCCGTGTGGGTTTTGAATATCTCCGGTGAGGGACACTCCACAGCCTGTCTGAGCAGACTGTTCCAGGGCCTCACCACCCTTGCAGTGAAGAATTTCTTTCTGATATTTAACCTGCCCTCTTCTGAGCTTTCTGGTGTGCAACTTTTGCTTTATCTGTTAAACTGTCTTTACCTCAATCCATGAGCCCACTCCCTTTTACCTTTCTGATTCTTTCCCACATCCCACTGCAGGGCAGTGTGTGAGTGCCTGTGCAGGGCTTAGCTGACTATGGGGCTCAACCCACAATAATTTCAATAATAAAAAATAAGAAATAAAAGTAAACAAAACGTTCACTTTATGACGGCATATGTATGGGCACATTTATGTATATATAACAACAAACCCTATTTTGACCAAAAGAATGTTGGAGAAATTCTTGAGTTTCTAGACTAACCCCATTTCTTTGTGTGCATTATCTTAGCATATTTATATTTACATTTAAATTTCTTATTTGATTTTTTAAATAGTGAAATAGGCTTTTGCACTTCTAGAAAAGTAATATTATTTAAAAGTATTTCAAATATTGCAGTAACATATTTTACCGGGGCTCTTGTAGTGTAGCTCTTGCAAATATTCTATTTTAAACTTTTTAATATTTTTTTTTTTTTAATTTAATCCTGTTAGGCTGCAGCAAGTCACGGCCTTGTTCATACATAAAATATTCACATGCTTAACTTTGAGCACAAGTAACCTCATAAAAACCAATGACCTAAGCAGATGTTTAAAATTAATCATGACAATAAATCTTTGGAGACTAGAGGCCTTTAAATTATATGTACCAAAAGTAGTATAGTAACATTCAAGGAATGACAGGAATTTTTTATCAAAAAAAAGTCATTAGCATCAAATTACCACTTCTGTATATATTACTGAGTAATAACTTTGGACATTACCTTTTCCCTTAAAAATCAAAATCCTAGGCCAAACAAAATAGAGTTTGTAATTTCTAGAAAGAAGAGCCCTAATTAAGAAGCATATGTGGTGTAGGGAGGAAAGCAAAAGGGAATATTACTCAGAAGTCGTAAATAACTTTAAAATAATTTCTGAGCCCAATATTATCCTGAAGAATTTTAGGGCTATATTCAATATTGTGTTATGATCATGAAGTGCAACTTCTGTGAAATTTAACACTAAAAATGTGATCCAGATGCCTTCAAGTACATTTTGTTTGAGTTTTTGCAGGTGCCTCAATTCCTACTGTGTCAAATTACTTACATTATTTGCTCAAAAAGTCACAAGATAAAATTAATAAATGGATTAAAAGAAACAGTCATTCAAGCCTGGAACTTTTGTTGTTCCTAGCTTTGCCCACAAGGCCTGTCTCCAGTGAAATATTTAGTTTTTCTTTTTGTTTTCCCCTCGCTATTCCAGACTTTTTTGTCCTTATTAGTTGTGCAGTATGGCCTAGCCTCAACAACCTGAAGTGTGCATCCATCCCAGTCTGTATTGTGGGTGGAGAGGTAGGATTTGCAGATTTGGGTCAAAGAAGACATGGGACTCGGCCTTTTGATTCTTCCTCTGTGGCCACACAGTGAATGCAGAGAACCATCGGTCAGGATCTAAAAGGATTATCTGAAGCACGTCAGTATGAGTCAAGCTGAGTTAACATGACAGCAGCCCTAACTGGTGGTAGACAAGCTATTTTCAGTCTGCAAATGGCTTGCAGCTGCACTCCTGCAGGTGATAGCCACAATTGTGACTTTTTAAGGCCAGTCTGAATGATCTATATGCAGGCATAGGCTTGACATAATGTATATGCATATTTTCGGACAGGATGTACCTTATAGTGTGGGTGCAGACCATGGGTCACACCTCTGCCTCTCTGTGCCAACATGTCATGAGGTGCCTGAATTACCTAGTTACAATCCTGGGCCAGGATTTTGAGAAATGTATCTTGTTTCATGAATCCCACTCCAGATTCCTAAATACTGTATGTTGGTGCAGTATTTTGTTATACATAAACCCCTGGGCTTCATTTTCTTATTACTTAATCAAAAATATTTTTCCAGATTAGACATAGTTAGGAATTTTGTTGAGGTCGCATGTATGAGACCAAGTTTTCACTTCTTCGTACGTTGAAAGTTTTTGTAAATAAACCACCCTAGAGAAAACAAACTAGAAAATGTGTCAGTCAAAATTAGAGAAGTGAACAAGTCATGAATTATTAATGGATTGCCAATCCTGGAAAGACAATTCTTTTCTTTAAACTTGGACCACAGAAGCTATTATGGCAATGACTGTAGTAACTTTAAGGTACTTTGTGGATGGCAAGTCTTTCTTCTACCCTTCCAGCTCCTCCTTTTATGGAAAAAGTCATATGGCCCTCATCCTTCAAATAAATCAAAAAGTCAGCCTTTGCTATTAAGTAGTGTGATGTTAATTCCTACAGTCTGGAGATAAACAGGTATGTCTGAAAAGAAACATTAGGAAAGCAATTTCAAATTCACAGAGTGTGATTTGTTCTTTTCCATTGTCAGGGCAATCCTGATAACTTGAAGATGTTTGCTACTGCCCTGTTAATCTGATTTTACAAAGAGCTGTCCATTGTCTAATTTTTCTCAATTTAGTGAAGGCATTTTGCTTCTTCACTGCAAGAATTGCATTATATACAGAACTTTTAGGTCAAAACAAAATTCTTAGTACTTTCCTTCTACCTTTTCCATAATTTCTGGTCATAATCGTACCTACTTGGTTATACTCAACTCTAACGCTGATTTATCGGGTCATTAGACTTTACTTGACTAATGCATTTTCCAGCTGACTAATTCATGTTTCTTTTTAGTGTAAATATATATTCTTACAGGGACCATACAAAACGCCTTCCATAATGTGATGAAAATAAGAGAAGTTTCTTGATGTCCAAGCTCTCTGTGATGGAACCCCGAACTAAGGTTAAGTCTGTCAAGTATTTTAAGTTCACATCCCCACGATAAAAAATACTCAGGTATTCCTGGCTGTATTAGACATATTTACTTTTGACATCTTATAAGCAGTTCATCCGGCATACTTATCCAAAATTATTTTTCTAGCTGGTCTGCCTAGGTCTGGTCACAGACCCGAAATTTTGGGATTGCACAGACCAGAAACTTCTAGTAACCAGACATCACCCAAGCCTAAAAAAAAAGATATTGAGTCTCTGATCTAGGGTAGGTAGGCAAGAATGAATGGTACAAAGAATGACTTCAACCAAGAATGACTTCAGAGGATTATTATAAAATCCATGTAAGTAAATGTGGCAATAAGATGCAGGAATGAAAATATTTTGGGCTCAGCAAGAAAATTTTCTGCTGAAAGCTGTCTCCAGTTGTCTCCAAGAAAATATTTAGTTTGTTCTATTTGTTACAGAATTCATCATGAAGCTCTATGCCTCCTAGTAATGGGATAAAAAACATCCATATAAAAGTACGTAATGCATGATATATGCATCAGACACATTTGCTCTTTTTTTACAATTTCATATAGGCTTTAATGTGAGAGAACATGTCCCAGATATGGAACTCTCAGTCAGTAGGAACAAACACACACACATAAAGGTGAATATAGGTAACTGATATGTTCAGTCAGGAACAAAAATAACAAATAAATCACAATTCTGAAACAAGCCTTGCATCTTCAAAAAAGTTAATGAGGTTCCAATTGATAAAAAGTATTTAAATACATAGCCTACTTGCTCAGCATTAATCTATTCATCCATGAGCTTAGTCCTGAAACAAGCCCTTTCCCATGCTGTTCATAATTCTAAAAGGGGCTGCTTATTTTCAATACGAGATTTAAAGGCGCAAAAAGGATCATTGAAGTAAGCACATATTCTAATGGAGTACCTTTAAAAAAAAAAGAGCTGAAAAATAATGAAAATTCATTCAAAAGATATTAAAATTAATTTAGATTATATTAAAATTAATTTAAAATTATTATTTGTCGAAAAATAATTCTATTCAAATACCACTCTGGATCATCAGCTGAAAGAAAAATTGGCTGATGTTTCTGACCCATCAGCTAAGTCTTGAAACAAGGTGAACAAAACTGGCACAGTGCGCAGGCTGCAATTGGCAGAGAAAAAATTCAGACCATATTCTGTTTACATTAAAAGTGATGTAAAGCACAAGCAGAGTGTTCAAAATCACTCTCTGAAAGGCATAACATGGACTACAGAATTCCTGAGGGATTCTGGAAGGGCACAATGGGCAGAGTCCTTGTCTTTTCTTGCAGGGCAGTATCTTCATCCAAGATCTTAATGATCGTAGGGAAGGGACCTTAAAGACCTTCTAGTTCACAGAATCACAGAGTTCGGCTTGAAAAGACCCTTGAGATCATTGAGTTGAACCTATGACTGAACACCACCTTGTCAGCTGGACCATGGCACTGTGTGCCACATCCAGTCTTTCCTTAAACATCTCTGAGGATAGTGATTTCACCACCTCCATGGACAGTCCATTCCACCCCCCCCCACCCTGCCATGAGCAGGGGCACCGTCCACTAGACCAGATTTTTTAAAGACCCATTCAACCCAGTCTTGAAAACTCCAAGGTATGGGGCACTCACAACCTCTCTGGGCAATCTGTCCAGGTACCTCTTCACCCTCACAGTAAAGAAGGTCTTCCTAGTAAAGAATTTCTTACAATGATGATGTTGTTTAATTCCTAATCAGTCAGGGCAGTAGTGGAGATGTATTTCCTGGAGGGCCCTGAACTTGACTTCCTGGGAATGGTGGAGGAAACAAGAACTCTTTAAGAAGCTATTAAAAAAACAAATGAACAACATACATGACTCACTGGAAGGAAAAATGCTTACCTTCAAGTCTCCCTGCTGAAAAAAAGGTGTAAATGGTAGTGGGTCCTATAGCTTCAGAGACTAATCTTTCTGCCAATTGCTTAAAAATAGCATAAAAGAAACAGATCCCTGCTTTTTTTAAAAAGGGAGAAAAACCAGACTGATTTAAGCTAAAATCTTAAATATTAATATTTGGGTTTGATGATATTACTCGCTCTCTGTCGGAAATACCTGTCACAGACTTCATTAAAGAAAACTAATTCAATGACCTCCTTATTCAGTTTAAGAAAGAAAGACGAGTCTACTTAATAATGTATTCATTTTTTAAATTACCCTCTGCACTCAGTTATACCAGTTTATTGTTTATTTATAGTGCTCTCTCAGAAATGTTTTAAGCAGAAATGCCATTCATTTATATGATTATTATTAAATTCTTCCTCTGTGCCTCTTTCAGGAAGGAAGTGCAGGGAGTTTGCTCCCCATCTGTTTAGCAAAATGCAAAACACAGCATTCCCAGCATTCAAGGGATTTTTGGTTGCCTGGGCCCCAGGACATAGATTGATATACAGATCCAGAGTTGAAAGATATATATTCTGGCATTTCGTCTTTGTATCCTTATACACCTATGAGGGCTTATACAATACTTCTTTTAACCATGATATCAGCAAACTTGAACCACCAGATCTCAACCAGCAAATCTCCTGATTAGCCATTTAAAACATGCAATGATAGGAAGCACAAAGGCATAGATTCCATAATGGGTATAATAGTATCACAACAATATTATAGATTCATAACAACTGTAGAGTCATAAGTATGTTTTATAGACTTCTAATTATATGTACAGACTAGATAAACTACTCTGAGTCAATCTAAGAAAGAAAATCAGAAAATTCAGTTCAGATTTCAGATAAAATTCCAGCTGATTCCTACTTTATCCATGTAAGTTCAGCCAAGCATAATAAATCCTTCACAAACTGTAAAAGCATGTATAAGATTATTTTAGTGAGAAGAATATTATTTCTTCTTGTCATCATAATAGAGGAACATCATAGATTTGTTTTCTTCTGAAGGCCTTTGTATAGGCATTGCAACCAGACCTCTGGATGCTTAAGGATAGGATGGACCTCTTTAGAGAGAGTTACAACATCTGCAATGGCTAAAAAATTTTAAAAACAGTAAGTATTTATTCTAGTAAATAAGTATCTCACATTAACTCAAATCTGTTCCACTTCTGTTAGCTAATTAGAAAATTGCTTAAATTAATTATAATGGATAATTTTCTAGGCTCTCAGAATTAAGTTGCCAGCATTGCTCACAGTCTGAAAAATGTTTTTATTAAATTGTCATTTCCAAGATATTATGCAACCATCAGTAAACTTTTGTGTTAAGCCATAAAACATAAAATATCTAAGAAAAACTGTAACTTTCCTTCAACTACAGAAATCTCTTTTTCCCTCTAGAGTGGTCTCCATGAATGACATTTGAGTCTTCACTGTTTGCTTACGTAAAGAGAAATAATAATAGAGAACGTTATTCCTCATTCAATTCTTTTGTCAAATAACTGTGATTTCTGTAACTCCTCCATATAGCCATTATGAAGTCCACACTTTAATGCTCTAGCTGCAGAGTAACTTAAGAACACTTAATACAACAATTAATAGAGTATAAGTAGGTAGTACAAGGATAACATTTCAACTGTCTTATTTCTTCTTCAAATGTTTATGAGGTGAACTGGTCCCACCAATGTAACTTCCTTGTCAGGACATCCAAAGACCAAGCTATTCTATCCACATGCATGTTATTCCATGAAGCAGCTCTCACGTATCTCTAGAAATGGAGGGTTTGAATCTTGGCTCTCAAACTGGCCAGTAACTGTGAAGTTAAAACTGTTATCAGGTAGGAATATCAAGTTTACTGTTCTCTCATTTTGATGCTCAGACAAGAGAAGTTTCCTAACACCATGAATTTCCTGTGAATATTTATTTGTCTCTTTTACATGCAGGGAAAACTTGATCCAATGGAGAATTCACATTACTTGGGCCATCTGGAAAAATTCACCACTAGAGAAATTGAACACAAATTTTAGGAAACTAGGGAAATAAATTGAACATGTAAGTTTTCTACTCAAATTTTATTAGGTTTATTAGTCAGACTAGTGCTGCATAAGGTAAAGCCTTATAAAATCAGGGCCTTGTTACCCTTGTAAAATCATGGCTCAGGCCTGCTACTTTAGCTAAGTGGCAGGGAGCTGTGGGAGAGTGACTCAGCTGGAACAGGGGAAGAGAGACATGAGAGACATGAGAGATGTGCTGCATGACTGCCACGTGTCCACATTGTGGTGTATGGTGATTGGTTGGCTTGGCCTTGCTGTGCCTTAAAACCGTGTAAACTGATACCTAGCTAACTGCTTAAAAAGGCCTGGGTTTTGCAATAAAGGGACTCTCCTTTGCACTGTTTGGGGACTCCATGTCACTCTGCATCGTCACAGACCAGCCAGGCTGTTTTAGGCAAATGTACAAAGATGAAATAGTAGTCTGACCACTCAAAGTGGTGTGCTGGGCAAGGATGTATCACACATGATCACAGTTGTGAACAGATCTGTGACTGCAAACATTTGTAATTAGACATTTTGATTACAGTGCCTTCTGTTTTCTGTCTTTAATTTTCCTACCAGTTGACACCTGTTTCCAGGTAGTATCTCCTTGCCAGAGGATTTTGCTGCACCCAGAGAAGTATTACATTTGTTTTTCCAACTCTTTGTAAATAATAGAGTATATGACTGTAAAACCACATTTTCCAGAGAAAAACTATCTGCAAGACTTCTGAGAAAATTCATGGTCAGGTTAAACACAGCACTAAAACTCTGTTTTATTTTATGGAAAGATCTGCTTCTCACCCCACTGCCAAGTTCAGGTACACTGAACTACACTTATAGCCAGAACTATACAAACAGTGTGAACTCATTATTAAAATAATCAGTATATTAATGGAAGATCTAGGTAATTTAGAGTGGACAAATTTGCATAGTCAGAATCTTCCAAATTACATTATTCAAATGCATGCACTCTTTAAGACAATCTACAAAATTGTCTTTAAACTTTTGACTTACTGTGTGTTTCAAGAAGCCTACAAGAACATAGTCTACAATATGCCTTAAATCATTATTTTCTGCTTCTCTTCTTCAGAATATTTCTGAAATTGTCATACGCTTCTCCAGTTCTGATGTAGTAACTACTACTTTTATACACATTGCTATGGAACAGCTGGTCTATACAACTTTTTGCTTCTGTTTTGATATTAGATTATGAGCACATCTGCAGAGCCTGTCTATAAACACCACAGTGTTAGAACAAAAGAAGATCCAGTCAAAATATATTAGCTCATTTCACTTAATTGTTCTTATCAAAAAGTACTTAAAGTGGTTCATTGAATAAAGAAGATTTTTTACCTTCATACAAAGCAGCAAGTTCTCTAATAGCAGCAGACTAGCAGTAGAAATTTACCATGCAGAAACTGTGAAAGAAGACTTTGTCAAGATTTCTATCCACAGATCTCTAATACATTAATGCATAATTTTTCTGCAGTTCCTGGGCTCTGTTCTAACAGATGTCGTCTGACTCTTCCTTGACTTGTAATTGCACACTGCGCTCTGTGTCTTCCAGTCTGTTTACTGACCAACAGTATGTGTTGGCATTTTGTGGCTTTTGAATAGGATTTGTGAAAATATTTGCAAATATTCCTGTATTAGGGTTGCATAACCAGCTCTGTGAAGAGCTACTTGCATTTACAGGCAGAAAAATGATTTAACTTGTAACCTTTCTAGCTCGCCTGTTCTGCATATTAATTAAGAGCATTAATCATTTCTCCCACCTCCCCTCTTTTTTTTAAAGGTCACATTTTGTTTCAAATTGAAAAAGACCCTTTCTTAAATTTATATATGTGTGTATGTATATATAAATATATATATTTGCCTACATAAAATTTGTCAAAATCTGTAAGTAACTTGCATTATGTCATCAACTTCACTAGCAAAGACCAAGCAGTACGTATTTACCTTTTCTCTGTTACTCAGACCACAAACCCTTTGCAACTGATTTCACGGTCTGTGTGACCCTATTCACAGTTACAGTAAAGAATGACTGGAATAACCAGCAATGCCAAGTTTACAAATCAAATGAAAAATTAGGTCCATATACAGATACCATTTCAGAAGTTTTGGAAGCCTGAAGGATCTCTAAAATATATGCATTATGCTTGTATTAGGAATTTTTTTTTTCCACTAGGGTGAAGAAGAATCCAGCTCATTGTGTATTTCCATATACAGTGTTCTCTTAGCTGTTATATTTTATACCTTTTTTCTTTAAATCTCCTTATCTTGTGTTCAATCTTCTTAACTGAAGTGTCTAATTCACATTTTTAATTACCAAGGTTTTCCTCTCTAGCCAGTCACCCCTCAAGGGAATAATTTAGTAGACCTAAAATCTCTGGAGTGGTTTATCACTTCTAATTAACTATTGAGGCAGCTGAAAGAAGAAACTTTCCTAAATTACGTGAGTTGCACAAGGAGTAGCACCAGTTCATGCCTTCACATTTAAAGGAAAACATGAATCTGTTTGCTCTGCTTGAAAGAACTTTGTGGTCCAATATTCACCTTAAGTTTTTCCTTGCCAGAGGTAGGAAGCTTCCTGTTGCCACTAATTTTTCTTTTAATCCTTACTACACTAACCGCTAAAATATTCCTCAGCAGAGTCAGAACAATTCAGGGAACTTAATCTAGATTTCCAAAATATCTTCTGCTGGTGGTTTTATTTTTCCTTTCCCATTGCCTGCATTTGTAAATCTTGTGACTGAGCATGTGCAGAGGCATTAAACTTCTGACACTTTTTGAGATTTGGCAGTTTAGGCAGTTTAGTCACTCAGTATATTCCCTGACTTAAAAGAATATCAACTTTATGCATTTATCTTTGGGAAGAGATCTGCCAGATTTCTAGATGTCAGAGGATGTCTAGTGTCTATGTTTCCACTGGAAATAAGGCAAGCAGATTCCAAGTAACCTCTAGTCAAAGGACATGGTGCAGAGATGGAGAAGGAATTTTTTGCTATTCAGAAACATTGACATGTTAACTCACTGCGAACGTGACAGTCAGTTTTGCTATAGAAGTATATTGCATTGTTATAGTATCGTAGCATATCCTGAGCTGGAAGGGACAAACAAGAATCACCAAAGTCCAGCTCTTGTCACTTCACAGGGCAGCTCCAAGGATCATACCATTGTGCCTGAGAGCATTGTCCAAATACTTTGTGGACTCTGTCAGGCTGGTGCTGTGACCACTTCTCTGGGAAGCCAGTTCTAGTGGCCAGCCATCCTCTTCGAGAACTTTTTTCCTGATATCCAGCCTTAACCTCCCATAATGCAACCTCCCCTGACGCAACTCCAGGCCATTCCCTCAGTCTTGTCACTGCTCCCCACAGAGAAGAGATCAGTGCCTGCTCCTCCTCTTCCCCTCATGAGGAAGTTGTAACTGCAATGATGTCTCCCCTCAGTCTCCTCTTCTCCAGACTGAACAGACCAAGTGACCACAGGTGCTCCTCACACAGCTTCCCCTCCAGGCCCTTCACCATCTTTGTAGCCCTCCTTTGGATGTCCTGTAGTAGCTCTATATCTTTCTTACATCATGGTGCCCAAAACTTCACAAGGGATGTTATGTGAGGGCACAGCAGCATGGAGTAGAGCACGACAATCACATTCCTTGACCAGTTTGTAATGCCTTTGCAGACACTGAGTGCCAAAGACACTGCAGATCTACTGTATTTCCCATTGCCTTACTGTATTTCCTCTTGTCATCCCAGAGTTGGGATGACAGAGGTGAGTGCTGGTTTGCAAAACAAGGTGTCCTTGTCTGTGTCAGAGAGACACATTGCTAAAATCTGGTTAACCATTATTGTGTTTTAGAAGTTTCAATACTGACAACGCACCTAACATTTGACATGATTTTAAACTTAGTAGTGTTGTTTCTGAACAGAAAGTTATGATTTCAAAATTATTATATGCTTATAAGTTTCTTTTAAATTTAAAATAATAAATTAGAAATTGGGATCTTATACAGTAAATTATTCTGGATTCTGTGCTGGGCTGAGAAAGATAGATAATGTGAGGTAAGAATGTGTTTTATGGTTCCTGTTAAAAAATAAAGAACACTTGCTATTTTTTAAAGTACTAGAACTCTTTCTACCATTTTTTTTTCATGAAGGATTTAGGTCAACTGTAAAATTTTGAAAGATTGAATTTTCAAATGGGCTTAGCACCATCAATGATGCAAAATCTCCAATGTTCCCCACCCCACCATTTGATTTGTGTATGAAGCGTATGGAAGCCCAAAGAAAACCTTTCTGTTCCAATTAAGGGAATAAATGGGAAAAAGAAGAAAGCTTATATCTTTGGAAACACACATACAAAGGAGCTTAAAAAATTGCTACTGCGTTTAAAGGCTGGCATATGGAGGCATTTGAAATTTTAAGTTATGTTATGAAAAAGATAGAAGGTAGTTTTTTATATTGCTGGTAAGAGAAAATATTAAAAATTAAGCCAGTGCTAAGAATATGGTTTCTAATGACAAAGCTCGCCATTATCACTTTTTTTTCCTTGAGAAATGGCACATAGATGGTGCTAACTGGAGTCAATTGCTACCCAGTATCTTGTGCTGACAGATAGCCATTCTGCTCTGGAGGGCACTTGCAGAGAGCAGAATTATTTTTAGTTGTAGATACTTGGGAGCTTCAAGTCATTTACTATGAATCATGTGACATTAAACACCTGCGGCAACTGCCACCTCTGACAAACTCTTTGCCATGACCCATGAGTATATGCTCAATTAATATCAGACTGTACATCATTAAATTTTACTGTCTGACTGAGTTCTGCCCTACAGGCACAGAAAGAAGAAACAACAACGAACCTGCTTATCTGCCCAGGAACAGGTAACTTACTTTTGATGTAAGTTAGCTTCCATGTCTTCCCCCATGACTCATAAAAAAACTGTTAATTACATTGGTGATATATCATCATACTTTTTTTTTTCCTAATAGGAGTTTCAGTAAAAAGTTACAGCTATTTATAACAATATTACTTCTTCCATCACTGACTTAAATTATGTAATTTAATTAACTTATGCCTCAGTGGTATTTTGAAAATGAAGAAGCTCTGAAGTAGCCATTGAATAGGGCTTAATTGATATTCTATCAGAGTATACTGCACCAAAAACCCCATTCTCTCAATAAAATGACACTCTCAATATAAAAAAGTAGGAAAATTGGACCTTTCTACTTAGCATGAAAAAGACCATGCAGTACTGACACCCTAGCAAAGCAATTGTGCTGAAGAGGAAAGACTGATAGAAAACTAAAGTTTACTTAAGGGTAGGTGTCTTCCAGAGAGGGAGCTCTCATTGACAGTGGAAATGCTGTATACTTTGCATATTCAGTCTCTCAGAATTGATGGGTGCAACAACTAATTCTCATTATTTTGGGCACATATTCAACACAGCTGGTTTTCTTCTCATTCATCTACAGACAGCAGCCAAAATAATATTTTCAGTTTTCATATTCCTTTAAGACTTGCTCTTTTATTTATCTAAATGCAGACCTAGCTGTCTAGGCAGCATCTGCACTTTTTCCACTAGTTAGTGATCTAAACTTCCTTTATATTCAACTCATCATACAGAGCTTTTCTCTGAATTTAAAAGTAACTGTGTATGAGACTAGATAAGGACTGCAAGACTAAACTTTATGAAAATTAATGGACTAAAAGATAATTTTTACATTTTTATTTTGTTAGACAAAGTAACTCCTTATTTACATGAAAATATTTTCTGTAATTTTAAACTGACATTTTTCAGAGAACCTTTCAAATAAAATAGTGACCTTTTTTATAGCGGGGGAAATTGCATTATCTTTTGCATAGGCAATTAAATATTTCCCACATTAAAATAATTTTAATAGTTTAAGAACATCATATGAGATCCTGAATAAGCAGACACATATATAAGCAAAGGAGTTTTTTTCCCCCAGTGAAAATAAATATTTCAGGGAAGGAAAAGTATTAGTATCACTATAGTGAAAATTTGAAAAATTTGAAAAAAAAAAAAATGCCTTCCATCAATTCAGATTTTTATATTATTAATAATATTCAATATAAGTCTACTAATTTATGGAGAAATGGAATGCCTAAATGACATGTAAATTAAAGCTCCCTTTTCTAGTCTATCATTAAACATCTGTAGAGTCACATCAAAGTGATGTAAATTCCTCTTAATCTTAAGTTAATTTCTATGATTTTAAATTATTATTTTATTGTTTGCATGAAAACAATACATATCCATGCAGAATCAGCCATTTTGGATGTTCCTACAGTATATCAATTTTTCTTGACCAACAGCAATATGAGACATAAAAGAGGAAATTAATTTACTTACAGACAGCATCCAGTGTGGACTAATGAAGACAAAGCCTTCTGCTGCCATGATTCAGTCAGGCTATTTCTCCTTCTCTTTCTTATTAAGAGAAAGATATTGCATGGTTAAAAGAAAGCAATTGCTCTCCATTTTTTTTTTTTTTAAAAAAGGATGGGTTTGTATTAGGCACTTTCTTGAATCAAGTCTCACGGTTTGTGACAGAAGCAGAGTGGTAAAAATGGTAGCTATGATTATTGTAACAACTGCAAGTACTGATGTTTGTATCTCCAGTAAGAATTATATCTGTGGCCTTTTCCATCTAAAGACTATGTAGGAAAAGTTAACACAAAAGGAATATGTTTTTTGTCCCCTCCATGCCAGGGAGAGAAAATGCTGATCCCCTTAAGCTTTGTCAAAGCTTATTTTCATTTTTTAAAACATTAGTAATACTGCATATAGACTGCAAATGGCTGAATTTTCAGCATGTGCAGAATACAATATCTAAGAGTTTCTTAAAACCAGGCCTGGACTGGAGATAGGCTTTATGTGGGCCAAGTGTGGGCCATATGCACCAGATAGAATATCACCAGGTGTGAACAGGCCTCGGTGTTACTCCACTTCTTGGCACCAACTTTATTCCCTGTTGAGGTCATTTCAGTCCATTTGACAAGCAGGAAAGCACAGCTTCCCTTTAGATCAGCAAGCAGAGTTAACGAAGTCTGTTGCAAAGGTATCAGAGCCAGCTTGGCCATGGGAGGAAATAAAACATTAACTCATTTCTGATATGACTCAGTTTATGGGTAATTGGTAGTTACCCTCTAAACTACCTGGCACTCAAAAGATAACATATTCTAAATTTCTGGCAGCCATTAGAGTGCTAATGTTTAAGGTTGGCATAAATTAGATTTACCTGAGCCAATCTATTCCACATTACTCCTACATACTTCAGCTGAATTGCTCATGTTTTTGTTACTGTGGATTGCCTCTTTTTCCTTTATTGCTGTGTTCACATACAGATGCATTTTGTTTTAATTAAGTCATTACTGCTATCTTGCAGATCTGCTTAGCACTTTCAATGTTCAGCTGTTATCTGCATCTGTAATCCTCATCTCTATAATTAATGTTATTTTTATGATATTTTAATGTGAAATCACGTTGAGAAAGACAGCCTTTAGCTGCTAATATGAGCTTTAAAGTGATCAAGCTCCAAAGGGTGGAAATGACTGTGATCTTCAAGGCTTATTAATGACAGCAACACACTTACAGCTATGCTTACATATTCAAATATTTTCAAATGTTTCAAATTGAGTATCATTGCTGTAGAAATTTCCCAAGTGGTTCAAGTCTCCAAAAGCTCTCAAAAAACAGGTAACCTTTTAGAGTAACATGGACTTAGAGTAGCACATGAGGGATGATGGTGAAGATTCAATAATTTCAAATGACCCTTGTTCCTTGGGGGTTTTTAACAAAAAAAAAAAAAAAAAAAAAAAAAAAAGAAACACTGGTCAAGTTTAGATTTTGAAATAGAATAAAATAGAGAAGCACAACAAATCACTATGACAGGATATGATTTTAAAAATATTGATTTGAATAGGAAATTTTGCCTCTATGACCAAAACTACCCTTCTTTGCATAACCACCAAATAGTTTATTCAGTTTTTTCTGATTCACACTTACTTTCCAACTATGCAGCTGAAATTCACTGAAAGAAAAAGTATATACAAAATGGGATGCAAACTGAGCATGTGCTCACTGTCACAAGTATAAATTATGAAAAAACATGCTTAACTTCTATAGTTAGTTCTTTTGACTCCTTTATGTTTCTTAACAAAAGTTGTTTTCACTTTTGTTTACTCACCCCCATATGCCTAAGGATCTTTTCCATTCCCTCTGAGCTGCTGAAAATTTTTTCTTAAAATATTCCCTGGCTCACATACCTTTTGATTCTATTAACTATAAACCAGATTGAGCATTAAAACTAGTATATAACATCCGAATTCAATATGTATGTTATGTGGAAATGTAATTTCTACTGATTTTATACTGTAGCTGTCCTAGAAACTTTAATCAGATTTCCCCCTTCCATTTCTAATATAAAACTGTCTATTAATAAATAAAAGAAGACAAAAATACAGAAACTTAAGATCACACAGAGAAACTCTTTGCAACCAGCCTATTATTTTTGAAACAATGGAAAGTATCCCATATTTCACAAGACTGCTTTTTCTTTCCTGCTGGCAACTGCTTCAGTTTACATTAAATTGCATCCCCTTGTAAGAAAAAGCCCTTGAAGAGAGAAAAATAGAGTATTTTCTTCTGAGATTAAAGGAGGCATTTTCTAGGCCACTGCACAACTGATATTAATATACATTTATTTTAAAACTTTACATTTCTATACACCCTCGCCATCATTCTTTATATGTAAATTTCTCTTTGGAATCTAAACATTATGAATAAATAGACAACAGCTTATTAATATATCAGTAAGGTGAAACTGTTTTAAGTTAAAATGGAAATGAAAGCTTTGAAAAAATATGACTTTTGTCTTCCAAAAATTATTAATTGATAGAATTTATAATGCAATTCAATTCCTATTTCAATTTTATTTTGAAGGTAAATTTTAAATTTAGTAGCTGATAATTTACTGAACTGCAAACAGAAAGCATTATGAATTATATTGCAATAAATGTCCTCAACTGCTTATCTAAATGGTATTTTTGAGGAGGTTTTTTTATTTTGTTTTTTTTTTAATGACTATTTAAGGAAGGTAAACTGTCTCATCAATGGAACATCTTTGTACCACTTAATTTCTCTATTCAGCTTTCAAAGGAGCAACTAATTAACGCACGGTCCTTTGCAATTGTTCTCTGTGCAATAATGAAGATATATTGTTATTTGTTATTCACAGAGGTTGTGAAGATAACGTTCCTTCAGCAAACAGAGAAACTCAAATAGTCTGCATTCCTTCATAAAAATCAAACTGGAATTTAAATTTTACTGAAATGCACTATAGAAAGGAACTATTTTCACAAAAGCAATTTCCCAGCATGAGAGCATACTTCATTGTATTAATCTGTAATAACCATGTAACTGCTTTGTACTATTACTTAACGGTTTTCATTCTGAGTATTTATAGTACAAGGTAGTAGGTGTTTTGAAAGTTAGGTGTCTCAGTGTGCCTGACAAACATTCAGATGGATAGACCTATTTTAGTCTATCTGAACAGGAAGCCCGGTCACTCAGTAAGGAATGGTCAATAAAAATGGTGAAATAGGTTTTCTCCCATGGACTGATAGCTGGATAATTTGAGAAAACGATGGAGAGGGATCATGAAATACCTCTGGATCAATGGCTATTAATTTAAGAGCAGCACATTTCCTGGAATGAAACAGTTGAAGTTGTTGTGTGGAACAATTACCATTTTCAATTAACTGACATTTCACAAAGCTTTGAGACTAGAGGAAGACAATAACCCTCAGCACCTAATCTCAGCTCTGCTGTTAGGTGAGACTTTTGTCAATAGTTCTGTGCTTTTATTTCAAAGGCAAACCCAATACACTGTGAGAAGTTACTTTCTTTATCCTCAAACACTAAGAACTGCAGATGCAGTTCAGGCACAGTTCAGACACAATGAGTATTAAGATGACAACATTGTGTGCTGTACTAATGTATATCTATACATGTATATAGCTGTTATTATATAAAAAACAAATGTGTGTGGGTATGTTTGTGTATATGGTTTTAAATAACTGTATATGTGCACTTCTTTAGCCATTTAATTAACATGAGCAGCTCAGTGAGCTTTTATCGTTGTTATGGTGTGCCAAAAAAAATGGTAAAATAAATATCAGTGATACAGCACGCAACCTCCTTTGAATAAAATGAATTAGTCTGCTCATCAACACTACATTTTACATGCTGCTCTATAAATCACCATTTAATTTCCTAGGCTAAATTCTTACCACAGTTTGGGAGATTCAGACAAGCCTCTATAATGGCAGAGTCCTTTTAAACTGACTTGAGATCCCCATAGAGTCAAAAATTCAAGAGGAGAAAAGAGAAAAGAGAAGAGCAACCAGGAAGAGCCAGATGCAGACTATGTGCCTATAGCTGCAGCTGCTGTAATTTTGCACTAACCAAAATCTCAAGTATGAGTTGCTACATCTTTTCTGGGACTCAATTCAGTTATCATTGGTTCCTTCTGAGACTCAAGCTGTGGGGTATTTTTGTCACTGAACACAAGATGGGTAAATGAAGGGCCCAGCAAACCCCAAAGCCAGGTCAAGAAGAGAGGTGGAACACATGAATGAGAGACGCAGCAGAGGATGGGACTGTAGTGTTTACATCACTTTAGGCTGCTGTGGAAACACAAGATTAGTAACATATTATTATTTAAATAATACAACCAGGGAAAATACCAAAGCATTACACTAAATTCTTTGTGCTTTCAGTTATATCTGCTTTCTATCAACTGACTGTTTAGAAAAGGATAAACAGTCCAAAGACCAAACTGAGAACACAAAGTGGCTCTTTTTAGTTGCAGCCCTTTGAGAAGCACTATATACTTTCATGGTTTTAGACCAAAAAAGGTTAAAATACATCAGAAATTTATTTGGAGCCACAACATAGGGAAAATACCAAATCCACAACCAAATAATCATGTTACAAAATGATAAAAATCATTATCTGATTTGACATAGAATTAACTGGATTGTGAAACTACAAAAGTGTGTGAACTCATCCTTTTAGCTTCTGAATGGAGTCCTGAGGAATGGGGATATCCATTAATGCAAGGTTTTATGACCAAGAGATAAGCAATTAGTTCTATGTTGTAACAGAACAACTTATATATCCTTTTAATATATTTGGCTGACCTATAACTTGTAAAAACATTGGTCCTTGGTGCATATAGAAACTGCAATAGGTAAAAAAAAAATTACTGAATAAAAAATTAAAAAAATATTGGTAAGAATAATTACATTAGAAAATGAATAAAATAAAAATAGTTCTAAGTGATAGTACTAACACCTGTCACAAATGTGTTGTTCACAGGCGTGTTCTTCCATCCTCTCTTTAAGGAGAACACACATACTGCTTTGTTTTGATTGTTTCCACTTTTGCTTTTCTTCCAAATCAGCAAGACAAATACACCTTTACATTGGAGAAGTTATGCTGAGCTGCAGCTGACTTGCATTTACAGGAAAGAGTAATAGAATTTGTGATGATGTGTAGCTCCACCAGGATTTAGTACCAGAATGCCTGGAAATTTTATACCCAGAAGAAATTATTTTCTTTTTTGAAAGGTTTCTGAGTGTCAGAATTGTGCAAACATCAGCCTTGGTTTTCAGCCTGGAATTCTTAGATATCATTGGATTGGTGCATTGAACAAATCCTGAACATCATTCAATACTTGCAACAGAAAAGTGTTTCAGTAAGTAAAAGATTTGCTAACTATCCTGAAATCCATGTAGGGTACACAAATCTTTGTAATAGAGTCCTTGGCAGATATTTCTTGCTGCAGTTAATGAAAAAGAATAATGATCTTAAGGTTGTTGGCTTCCCTTGCAATGGGTGTAGTGCTGTTCCTGGGAATTTGGTAAAATTCATAGGCTTTCATAGGCAAAAGCAAGATGTCAGACAGTTGAGAATCAGAAGACCTCTCTTCAGAATTCAAGACAGCATCTACACTGTGGTTTAATAAATATTGAGCACCAATCTGAATGACAGTTTGTTCCTGCATGTTAATCCCAGTATTTCCAAATCCTATGTTCCATTTCTCTTCTGAATTGGAGAAGAAAAATAAAGTCTGAAGCAAATGCTAGAGGACCCTTTGCTTTCAAATGTTAAGCCCAACATCTCCTTTGTTGGAGTCAGGAATTCTGAGAAATATTTCTCTGCGGGTTTTAAGGGATGAAAAGCCTTTGGCAAACACTGTTTTTAACCTTTGTTCATGGAAAGGGCTTCTTAGGCTCTGGGATGAAGCAGAACTTTCAAGAATGTGTATTAGATAGGAGTATAATAAGTAGTTTATCACAGGGTGAGAATTTTAGATTTCTGGGGTTTCTAGAATGGTAAGCAGAGAAGGAAAGATAGAGGAAACCTTATGGTTTTCAGACTTCTTCCATCTTCATGTGGTCCATCTTCTGCTGTGACGGAGGCACTTTCTAATTGGTTTAGATTAGAGACTGACTTTCTAACATAGATGATAGGTATTGGAGAGTTTTTGGAAATATTGTAGACGTAGCTTTTAGTATGAAAGTAAACACCACCTTGAGGGCGGGGGATTGTGCTTGGAACTGACCTGCTGAACAGAACTCAGCAAGTCAGGGAAATAATGAAATAGATAAGAAAGAATAAACAACCTTGAAAAACAGAAGAGATGACTCTCAACCATTTCTTCAATCTCTGGCTGGGGAAAAAAGACTTCTGCATCTTGGAAAACACTCAAAACCATTTTTTAAAACCCAAGACTCCTTGATGCCACTCTGTTTTCTTAGTTATTGCTGGTTTTCTGACTCTCCAGATTTTTTGCTTTACAGCCAGCTAATGCAAGAGAAATAGGGGAATTCTCTTTGAGAACTCTTTCAGTTGTGTGGAAACACTACTAGACAAAGTTACTTGCAAGTCATTTGTTTAAGTAACATTTACAGCAATTGATGAAATGTTGAAGAAGCATCACTGATATAGATTTTTCAGATTCTTGAATTGGAAATGCTGCTATGTAATTGCAGTAAAATTATTCCTAATTAAAACTAAATTAATATCACAAGTAAATAAAGATATTACCCACAACATTTAAAACACATCAGAATGTTACAAACATATATAAAAGGCACTCTGTTTCACCTTTATCCATCTGACTTTCTGCCAGTATTCATGGCTTTGAGACATTCCCTCTTTCTGCACTAACATTTTTTGAATTAACTATAGATTAGATTTTCTTGCTGAATTGTGGTAACCAATCTCACTTTTGAAATCCTCCAAGGGTCCAGCCAAATTTAATCTTTCTACCTGAAACTTGTATTTCCTCCTTATTCAAGAGACAGTTTGCTTATTCTCCTTAATTAAAGTAAGCATGCATCATTTTACTTGCTCAGGGATATGTCTTTGTTAGATTAGATAACATCTTCTGTATTTTAGTGACTAATTGATGTTTCTTCAATGAGTTGTAAAAAACATCTCATTTCTCCTTCTACTTTGCCAATGAATACTAAGTTTCACAAAATAGATTGAAAGAAGGCTCTGATTTCATATGCATAAGATCTAGGTACATGAGTTATTGGCAACAAAAGTACTGTTCCTTATTCCTGAACCCAGCTCCTTCCTTTTTTCTAGTCTTTGTCCTTCTCTCTCTCCCATTCCTTTTCCTTTTCCTTTTCCTTTTCCTTTTCCTTTTCCTTTTCCTTTTCCTTTTCCACCACTGTATCTGTTTTGGACCCCTTTGTGCTTTTTCTTAGCCCTCTGAATCAACTGAAAACTAAAATGGAAAATCAAAACTGGATTTTTTTTTTCAGCTGAATCAGTAATTTTGAGTAATTTTGAGTACTCTGGCCGTGGCCGCACATACTTAGCATGAAGGAAAAGTGAAACTGCAAAAACAAGAGAATGTGGAAGGACACAGGAGCAAGGAAAGAGAGAGGAGGATCAAGAGCCTCGTCTGCTGATTGAGCAATGGAAGCTCAGCTTTATTTTGCCTGTTTCAGGAGTGACTCTTGCACTGAATACTATTTTCTGTATCATCTGAACATTAATGATATACATCATATAAATATCTAAATAGGATCAGCATATGCAACACAGATGGCTCTTGCTTGATAGCACCCACAACCAACTTGAGGTGCTTGCTCCTCATTGTGTGTCTTCTATAAGTTTTCTGTAACTGGGTACAATTTGTCATGCTTTAATTTATATGTCAACAATGTAGGGACCTGTGTAATAGTGAGCTTATTTCAGACAGTTAATCATAGGTATCTAGTAGTTTGAACTGATAGATTTTTTTTCTGAGTTATACATGGAGAGCACAAAAGCTGTAAGACCTACAGAGGTCATGCCCATACACCAAGATGCTAAAAGTGCTACTAGTGACCTACACTTAGATAGCTAAATCTCATCTCCTACCCCATGGTTTCAATGCTTTCTTGAAGAGCATAAATGTAAGCTTCATTTTAGAAATTTTAACTTCTTAAGCCCATCTAAGATTTCTATTCCTCATAAACAGGAGGGAATTAAATGGCAATGATTCCCATCTTAAATGGGAAAGGTTCCCATAAATATTCCCATACTCTAGAATTCTTTTTCTCAACTAGCTGGGAAAAATTTTAGCTCAGGATATGTATTTATGAACATAAATATACCTAGAATATATATTATATGCAAATATATTGTGTTAAATCTTAACTAAGAACCTGCCCCACTTTACTAACTTCAGGGTTTTATATGGCATACAGACATTGGTGTGTTTCTATGCAGCATGAGTGGTCATATGCTTGAAGATAATCATGTGTCTCATATGTTGTAAAATTGAGATTTCAATAAGCACTACTGTTTCAAAATCTATTTTGTTGAAATCTAAATTAGGATAAGGAATCTAGTAGATTGAACTAAAGCTCTAAAAAGCAATATTTTATATAAATTTCATGTTCAGTGATGGCATGAGTTTTTCATGATATAAAATTTGTCTCATCTTACCATCAAATGCACATGTAAATGCCATATGAGACAAAAATGGTCATCTATTCCATTTTTTTATATGAATTTCAGTTTCATAGGTGCTTTAATGATATTAAGTAAGCTTAGAAGTTAAAGTATTTTCAAAGTTTTACATACTTTTAAAAGGCATGAATCAGTTCCTTAGCATGTCAGACACCCACTCCTCATTTGTCACGAGGATCTGATGTTCTTTGTAAATCATCATTTCTGTGAAAATGAATAATGCTCTTTCTTCCTTCTATGATATTTCAATTCTTCCTTTTTTCACTAACTAAACATTATAATTGTTTGGATGAATGTTACTTTGAAATGTTTCCTCTTTACTGAGACTCATACTCTTCAGTCTTTGTGAAATTCCTGGTTAAAGACTATATATATCACCATAATGTTATGTCACAAAGGTCCTGATCCTATCAGGAATTCTCATGGAGTTAGCAGAGTCACAAATGTTCTGTTATTTAATTCCCTTTTCTCAAATTTATTTTTACAGGAACAGATGTTATTTTTTCCAAGTATACACTTAGGGCTAAATCTTCCATTGGGGCCAAGTCAACCAAAAGGTTATTACACAGTGTGAAAGAAAACATTTCCAAGGCACTAAATAACAGTATAGTTAATCTCAACATCAACAGAATTGAATGTTGTATACACAAATGGTTCCAATAAAAATGTGGATACTTTTTTATTATCAGAAGCAGTTACATTTAGTTGCATGAACTTCTCTAAGATGATGTATTTTTACTGTTGGAACAGAGCCATATCTAATGTTACAAATGCACTCCAGGTGTTAGAAGTAAAATTCTACTCAGAAATTTACCCAGAACTACTAGAAACAAGAGGAGATGGATAATTTCCTGTATTACTTGGACAGATGTTTAGGTCTGGCTGTTCTGGAAGCTTGAGATTTTAATTTGTGTCACCACAAAGGCTATATCCTCAAAGGTATACAAGGAATTGCCAGTCAAGATCTAGGAAAAATTAATTTATCAGGTCAGAGCTCTATACTGAGAATTAAGAGAAAAATGGGTGAATCTAATATCTAGGCTCCCTTATAGAAGAGATCATCTACTACAAAGAGCCTCCTCACTGTAGAATTATTTGGATAAAAAATTTGCAAACATGAAACAAAAACAAAGGGAGTTCAATCTATTATTTTAATAAACTTGTGAGTTAGGGAAATGGACACTTTCCTCACTTTTGTAAGACAGTGTTGAGCATTTTGGAAAAGAAAATGCACAATTCAAAGAACACAATTATGCAAGTCAAGACTTGTTTCAGTAGGTTGCTGCTTGCTACTGCAAGTAGGTTGGGGGTGGCAAAACGCACAACCAAGTAAATATTAATTGAACATCGGTTGCCCATATTGTCTCACAGGAATATCCAGCCCATGGCAATAAAGATCCTCAAGGCTACACTGCCGCTCCAGTTCATAAGGGTTATTAAAATACTAAAGGCAGAGAACATTTGTATGGTTCAGCCTATTGCACATGTGTACATGTGTAATGCACACCATCATAGAAACAGATTGGCATGGCAACTGTAATTTATTGCAAGTTTGGTACCCTTACAAGCCACAGAGCCTTTGAAGAAACCATCCAAAAGGACCTTATATATAAAAAGTCAGTGTTCTATCATCAAACTCTCGAGTAACTGCCAGAGGAAGAAGCTGATACCCTTATTCATATTTTCAGAGGACAAAACACCCTATTTGATGCGATAATAAAATTTATACTTAGAGCTGTGCCTTAAGTATATGTGCCTGCTCCTGCTTTCACTCCTATGTAATAGTCTCATATTTTTTTCCTCAGTGGCTGAGACTTTTCACATCACTTTCCTTATATTGGAAATACAGCCAGTCAAGGACATCAATACCTAAAATCAAGATCTCATATTTTAGGCAGCCAGCCACATAGAATCCTGTAGTAGTCAGTAAGCTCCTGCTGCAGTGTATTGAGAGAGTAAGGCACAGCTAATAAAAGCCTTAGTAAGAATTAAGTCCAAAACTGTATCCAAAACAATTCTCACAAGAAAAACCTTCTATTTACTATTTCACTGAATTTACTAAGGAACTTGGAGTTATGCTTATGAACATGCCCTGAACTGCTCCAATTTAAAAACCTCACTATTTGTTTCCCATCTAAATGGATTCCATTCAGAGGCAGCAATGGGAAGAGGAATACTCCCTAACTTGTGCTTTGATTTTAGGGGCCTAAGACTGTTGAAGGCAATTATTCATTCTTCACACGCTCAGTCCAGTGGCTTCCCTTCAATGCTTCCAGAGGGAGGATTTATTCTCCTGACTTAGATTTCTAATGTTAGATGGACTAGATCATATTTTGGGAATAGCTTCACTATCATCATCTTTCTTACATATATACAAAATCAGGTGATGAAGTATGCCTTGGACCAATATATTTCTTCCTCCTGACAGCAAAGACAACTTCAGGGAACCAACTTTGATGCAGATACCTGCTCTATAAATTTGGTCAATGAATATCACCTTAAATGTTATTCTTCCTCCGTCTCTTCAGAGAGCCTAATACATATCAGCAGCAGTTGCATGTACCTGTGAGCATTTTCTTTCAAAGGGAATGGTAGAAAGGGTGTTTTACCCTGTCATAATTAGCAATATAAATTGCCATGTCTGGAATAAGTGCCAGATGAGCTCCCTAATGGCAATATTGAGTCTCTTTGGCTACCATAATGTTTTATTACGTATAGTATCCCAAAATGGATGGATGGGGAGTACACCATGATCTGTTGGAGGTCAGGGTATAGTTAGAGAAATCAGGAGAACAAACTATCTACATAATGAAGACTATGCTGAACAAGAAAGCTTTCCTTTTCTCTTTCCACCTTTACGAAAAAAGAAAAAGCAGGAATTGCAACATTTTCTGGAGCCTGATCCTGTCAATCTGTACTAGGCATCCTCAGCATAAGAAATGTTTAAAGCATTTGAGCAGAAAACCTGATGATTCAGACCCTAAACTTATTCCTTTTCTATGTGAAAGGCTGATGTTTAAATATAGCAATATCTGAGATACATGAGTTTTCAAGATATCTACTTACGGCTACCAGCTTTTGCTGAGGTAGTATGGACCATTCTTTAACTTTCTTGAGGTGAAGACTGGAGGTTATTTAAGGCCAACCTAAGGTCTAATAGGTTACCTCAGGGTATGTCAGATGTAATAAGATATCCCAGCTGAAGCTACTTCATTAAATTGTAGACTTCCATTGATTTTGACACCTGGTTTGCCTGTATACCCTTTAATCTGGGCATCTTAATCTGACATTTGGAAGCATAGAAAAGGATGGTGTTATTTTCAAACTTAGATAACTTCCATAGAAGCTTGCATGAAGTTGAATCCTAGATTACATTTTGTGGTCTTTAATTATTTAATTGTGGTCTTTATATTTAATTGGTCTTAGTACCACACATGATGTGGGAATTCATTAGGGAAACAACGCAAAAGAAGCTGGACAGTCACAGATTGTAATTCTAGGTGGAGAACTTCCCTTAAAATATATGGCCTCAGCACATTCTTCTTAATCTTATCAACAAACTGTATCATCATAGGGGCTTTCTATCAAATCAGTTAGGTTTCAATTTATCATACTTTCCCTAACTCAGCTTTTTGACTGACCTTTGAGAGAAGTTAATCCATCATGACCTATGCAAACATAATCCCTGTCATTATCTCAGGGCTAACCCCACTAAAATTTGTTGCAAACTGGGCTGTGACAATATATTGCCCAGTCCTTATTTTCAAGGGAATTGATAAATTTTCATTTTCACTTTCTTCTTTTGGGGGGAAAGTGCCTTAATGGGTTACTGAGAAGAAATAAAACAGCTTTCCTGCTTTAGACTTTAACTCTTATTCCCCTAGCAGAAAGAACAACATTAAAACTGAAAATAGCGTTAAACCACTTTGCCAGAATGTTTAATGTGTTAGGCATTTCATTAACTCACGTTCTACTAAAATTAATTAGAATTTGGCAATGTATGTTAGATTAGGAGAATGACGGACACTTTTCACGTCTCACTGTCAAACTCTGCTGTTATTCCTCCACTTTATATTCTGCTTTAGATTATGTGGACCAAATCCTGGTTGCAGACTCAAGTACTTCCTCAAAACCTTCCTTTGCAGTAATAAAACCTAACTGCATTTACCAGAGGGTATTTAAATATCAGGACTAGAGCCTAACCAGCAGAATTCTTATTTGTTATTCCAGATGTGCAGCTTCTCAGAGAGCTTACTCTTTGTCTCCTTTTGTCTAGAAGCATTTACAAGTTTTTATCAGTAATAATTTCTAGAGTTAGATTATAATGGGAAGGAAGGCTTATATTTTATTTGCTATAATTTCATTTGTCTACCTTCTTGAGAATTCTTGATAAATAAATAAATAAATAAATAAATAAATAAATAAATAAATAACACAAGGAATACTCCTTCTAGGAAATGATGAATCAACAGGAAATTCTGACACATTTTCTTTATGACAAATATGTGAGACTTCTATAGTTTCAACAACATTAACAGGTGCTTGCAAACACTCTCTCCATCTTTCATGACATTGCATTACTTTTGTACTTGTCTTTCCTAGAAATGTTCCCTACTGTTTAACTAAGTTTTTGATTTAGAAATCACAGCTGTTCTTGTAAATAGACAAATCTGCTTCTAAGGAATAAATTCTGAAATTGAGTAAATATTCACAATATGCACTCCACCACTCCAGTCAATATCATAAGCA
Source organism: Certhia americana (assembly GCA_018697195.1). NCBI lineage: Eukaryota > Metazoa > Chordata > Aves > Passeriformes > Certhiidae > Certhia > Certhia americana. Next base: position 74,218,681 of record CM031857.1, on the reverse strand, counting down.
TCTCTAATTTAAATATAATTGTTTCTTTTGTCGTCTTTGTGATAAAAGGTCTAAAATCAATTTTTTCCATCAATGGGACAGTGAATTGCTCCATCTGAGCAATTTCACAGTACACGATTTTTTGAATTTTTTTTTTAAATAAGTGTTAGTAAAATCTTTCTCTAGACTTGACACTTCCTGCAGAAACTTTCTCTGATACAGATAATTACATACCCATACTTTTCTCAATCAGTAAGATACCAGAATTTGCATGGTCCATTGTATCCCATTTCTTTGTATTGCTCAGTTGTATGACCAGTTTTCTGGATGGAGCAACGTGGAGTTTTTTGGTTTTCCTACATGTGAAGTTTTTTATCACAAAAATTCAGGAATAGTAGAAAAAGGAAGGGATGTATTTGATCACAATTATACACACTCTGGTTTTTTCACCCTATTTTGAAGACAGGTGTCATACAGAAACTAGGTACATGCAGTTAAGCTCTCTCTCTCTCTCTCTCTCTGTGTGCGTGTTTGTAAAACCTTTGTGCTGTCCTCGGTAAATTTTTAATTCCAATCCTAGCGTCAACAAAAACATTGAAAAGTTCTTAAAAAAGGTATAATTTCTGTGTTTTCTAAATGTAGGAAATGGAGAAAGGAGGAAGAGCCCCTCTGATAGAAAAGCTGAGCTGAAATACCTTTTTCATGAAGGTTCATACTTTAGATATGTCTCAGTTAATCTCTGATGCACACTAGCATATAACCTTGGAATGTTGATTCCCTGGTCATAAGAGCTCTTTGGGATGTATAAAAAGATTTCACGCCCTCTTGGCTGCTGAATCAGATGTCATCTAGACACAGCCAGAGACACATTATAAATACTTCAGTCAACAATGGAAGTTAATCAACCACAAGATGCAGAATTGTAAGAAATAGACTTCATTGTTTCTGATGCTCATGGACAAGAAAATTGCCTGTATTTTCTTTGTGAGAAGTTTGGTATTTTTGCTTTTACCAAAACATGGGGTAATTTCTCTCTGTGTCGTTCAGGCCTTTGTCATGAGAAAGGGAAAACTTTACTTGAAATGCATAGCAAGCATCATTATGTTAGAAGTATATCTTTACTAAAACATGGCTCAGTTCTACACTTTTTACATAAAATATTTTCCCCCTCTTAAATGTTTAGTCCTTTCCCTCTGTTCACTGTCTTTTGTGGCAATAAGCTTAAACAAGTATCCCCTACAGTTTTGTGTATAAAATATGCATAATGTGAAGAAACATTTTAATTCTCTTAAGGATCTTTTGCTTTTGGCTCTTTAAAGAGATACCAAGTTTCTTTTCCTGTGCTAAAATAGTTAGGCCAGTTAAGAAATTTGATTGTTAACATCACTTTGTGATTTTTGTTTTGTACAAAAAAAAGGCAGCTCTTTTTTCTGTAGTAGATTGAACATAGGAGTATAATAACTATATAATCTGTGATAGCAATATAAAACTGAATTAAGTCTGTCAATGCTGTCTATATTCTTTAGACCACACACAAAACATTTAGAATTTTTTGCTTCCTGGTTTTCATGAAGATATTTATTTTGATTAGAGCTGAATAATTTTCTAACAAACTGTCATTTTATTTATTACATGACCACCATCAGTGCCTTATTTCCATGTTTCCCAAACATTAGTCCATTTATTGTTACAAAATCCAATGGTGACAGAAAGTATCATCTCCCCTTCTACAGTTGTGGCCAAAGATCACACAGTTAAGGATACATCAGACCCTGGAACCAAACCAAAAACTCGAATTCCCAGCCCAGCACCTTCCTGCTAAGACTAACCTTACAAATTTCCTTGTTGACTCCCTTTATGATTGTCATTTCAAGCAACACTTCACAACATGAAGTGATAATTACGTAACCGTATTTACAGCTCATCAAGAGTTACCACAGCTTGAAACAAGGAGTAATATTTTGTTTGGCAAAAAGGAAATACATGTCAGATGTTTTCATCTTCCTTAGAAGTTAAATACTTAGATTTAATTTAATAATTAAAATTACAATTAGATAAATACTTTCAGCATTGATGTGTGATATTAATCCAATATAGCCGACTATCTGGAGTGTTTGTATCATGATACGACTTCTAATACAAAGAGAAAAGGGCATTTTAGTAGATGGGCCATTTGATACAGCCCGAGGTATTCTTACTACTCAAAGTCTTTTATACCTATCCTCTTGTGATTACATTTGGTCCAAAGACCTATGTCGTGAGACTATTAAGACAAGGTCTTTATTAGGAAAATAATTTTAAAAAGCAATATATCCTGTTGTTATTTTTGTTCCTATTTAAAGTTTATATGATTTTTAACTGAAAGAATTAGTTTTTTATCTATTAGGAATTTCCAATATATTATATGTTAAGAATATATATATTCATATACATACATATATAATTACATATTAATTATTTAATTATTAGATATTATTATATATCTAGTTATAAGATTTTTAAGTCTGAATAAGTTGATAATGTCCAATTTTGCCATCAATGGAGAAGAATCTTCAGTCAATTATTCAATTTATCACCCTTAGAAGGAAATTAACTCTTGAAATGACTGTATCTTTCTGTTGAGAAAATAAAAATGCTTTTGAAGACTTCAGTTTTGATACTTTAGGAGGCCTAAATTGGGACAGATTAATTCTGTCTGTATCTGTAAAAATAGATATCCTGATCCGAAAGAAATATCTTCATGTTTTAGCACTTCACTGCTATTTTGAAGAATAATACATATCTTGGAACTGAACAGAAACATCTTTTTTTGAACTGTACTGCTTGGTTGCAGAAAAGCACTTTATTTTAGAGAAAAAGCAAAGGTACTTTTTAGCTATTTCAAAATTTTTATACAGTGTGTACAATGCTTTAATTAATTCTTCTGTTTATAAGTCAAGAACATTCTTTTCATTCAGTCCAAAAGATGATAGCACATCACAAGTTAGCTTTAAGAAATATTCTCCTCCAAACTGCATATATCATATAAAGTAGATAATTTCATAGTTATCTATTTCAACAAAAGTAAAAAAATAGAAACCCTTCAGAGAATGTCCTTTAGAGAAGGACATTAGAATGAAACACTGAGTTTAAATTTTATTATCTTTCTGTGAGACTAAGAAATATTTTGTAATTCATTACTTGAGTCCATTTGTCAGGTAATACAGAAAGGCAGCTCAGATTATGGAGACACTTCACGGTATTAAGATGCAAGTCATCCAAAGAGATATGGTTTGTCCTCATATTTGGACTAGAACCCCCTCAAACTTCTCAGTAACTATTGACAAAAAATTAGCAACAGGACAAAGTCGTAGTTATAGTTTAGACAGTATATCTAAAATTATCAGATCACTATCAAAGTAATTTAAATAAATGCATTTTGTTTGCAAAGCAAACAAATAGATAGTGAGAAACCCACACTTGGCAACAGTGCTTTCAGAAATATCAGTGATCAGGAGGTGCAATTAAATTGTTTTAACCAACCACAGAAACCTGCACACAGCCTAAGGTAGGAGAGCATGCGTGTTAGAATGCAAACTGGAAATTCAGTCCTGTCTGGTATTTTTGGGGCATTGACACAGGAATAACCAAATGTCTATGACAATCCCTTGAGCAGTTTATTTTCAGTGGTGTAGAGCACTAAGCACATTGGACTCCACAAACTGAAAAACATAAACAGAAATTATCCATCAGTAGACAGTTTCACCTCACTAGTCAGTATCACCTTTGTTACTTTATTCTGGGCCTGTGCTGATACCAAAATTCTTCAGTGGGAGAAAGAAGAGGTAAAAATATAAAGAGGATATTTTTCTCTCTTGAAGGCAAATCCAAGCATCCTTGTGACCATGAAAAACATGCTCAGTGTTCACAGTCATTATAAGAAGCTGTGGAATGTATTTCACCTTGATACCTTATATTGTAAAACTGATTTGGTTTTGGTCTACTATATGTGGCTACAGTGCTGCCTTTCAACCAAAAAGGGAAAAGTATTTATTTGGGGGAAAAAGTTTGACCAAAATTTTGAATGGTCAGCCAGGTGTTGGATATTTTCTTTACCAAGGTATTGCTGGTGCACATATCCTATAAGTAATACATCTAGTGTTAAATTATATTAGCATTTAGATACACTTAATTTACTCTTTGATCAACTTTCAAGATATAGTTTTATACAAAGTATATGTTGTATTTTTAGACTTTCTGCATATTTAATAAACTTATGGCTGATTTAAACACTTGGTGTCTGGGTTAGTTATTATTTATATATATATATATATATATATATATATATATATATATACACATAAAAGCACACTATAAAGTGTAATTAAGTACTTTGAATTTTTTCCTTTGACTCACCAAACCAGTAAATAAGCTTTGACTTAGAAACCAGTAAATAAACTACTTCTCAAAGTCACTTAAAAAAAATATGGTGTCTGATAAAAGCCAGCTGTTTCCAGCTATCACCATATGTACTATATGTGCCATGAATGTACACTGCTAAACTGATTTTACAAATGATATTTGTACTTGTGTTATGCTTTCTGAATATCATTGCCAAGTAAATTATGAAATAAGTTTGTTAAGTTGTGATTAACAGATTCCTAGGCTCTTGGCTAAAGTTTTATGAGTAAGTCTACCAAACCCTGTATTTTTTAAAAAATTATATTCATGTTGACTGGAAAAGAAACCCTGAACCAAACCCAACTGAACAAAAAAACCCCAAAAAACAAAAAACAACTTAATTTACTGCAAATATTTTATAATCTATACTTTCAGCTCTAAAGTTTGCATCTTCTAGGACTTCTTTTTCAGTTATCTAAATACTATCACATACACAGAATCTGCCTTGGTGTACCTGCAGCCTTAACTTTTTTATGTAGAAGATGTTCATTCACCAGCTCTCTTAAGCCATTTATGTTAAGGAGCTTTATAGATCTGTTACATTTGGGAGCCACATAACTCTAAGGCAATTCAGCCTTATGTTAAAGTATTTTATCTCCTTGCACTCTCTGTCATAAGATAGAACTCCATAAACGAAGGTGACTGTGCAATTCCCAGGGATTTCAAGGGCACTTAGGGTTCTAAATAACTTAAGGAATTTGTGTCTTACTTGGTAAAGCATTTTGGGATATACTTTAGCACTCTGCTGAATCAACACCTAACGTCTGACTTTTCATTTTTTTTTGCCACTAAATTGTCAAACGAAAGAACGAGTAAGATAATTCCAACTTTAAGCAAGCTTTTTGTCAAATAACGACAGCACAGAAGGAGAGTGGCTTCTGTAACTAAAGTGTCAAAATTTAGGAAGGATGAAATTTCATGAATGTCAAGCAGTAGGGATTTGCTGAGTTTGTATCTTTAAGTAACCCCTTCATCAATAGAAACAGGCAATTTTGGTCTGACAAAAGCAAGTAAACGACCCTATATTTTTAAAATTTCTTTCATATGAAACTAAGCTATCGATTTAAGTAAGGAAGCAAAGAAGCAGCATAAAACTACTTAGAAATATTGAGTTCCATAATGAATTTTGAGTTAGCTAGTTAGTTTAGTTATTTCTTTCCAGAATAATTTGTCTTCAAGCAGGTTAATATTAGTAGAGATTTGCTTTGAATACTTTTCTGCTAAGTGATATTTTATTCAACACATTCATTTATCCTCCCCAATTTCATCAGCCTACAGAGTAATAAATACCAGATTATTTTTCCTCTGCATAGCACACATGCAATTATTTTTCATTCACTGTTTTCTAACAATATAGGTTTTTAATGCAGCCTCCAAAGAACAACTTTGGCAGTTTATCTAGGAAAATCAGTGTAAATAGCTTATGACAGTAATGTTATTATTTTAAAGTTATTTTAAAATTACCCTTTCATTAAAAAGCTTAATTCCTGCAAACAACATGTTTTAAGAATATTTTAGAATAATCTATGTTAATTTAAATGGTGGCAAGGCAAGGACTGAAGACATACTGGAATGCTAGAAAATAAATATTAATATTTATTGTCTTCTGAGAATAAGAAATCAGAGAAGCTTTTATAAAAGATTAAAATGGTCATTATTTGGTTCAAAACCCAACATTACACTCAGCAATGGTTATATCTTCCAGTATCTGAACTGTGATGAAGTCATTGTGGTACTCTTAAGATGAATATTTTTTATGCTACAGGTCTAATAAAATATATAAAATTAAATTGAAAGAGGTAATTTTTCTATATTTTTTACATGATCATAGTGTTTTAAATGATCTCACAGAATGCTGAATACAGATCCCTTGTATTACAGGTACACCCATCAAAGATCTGTCAGGAATTACATGGAAATGAATTATATTTATAGTTACTTCTGCTTCTGCTTCAAGGATATACTGGAATTTTGCTTATACATCACTGAAAAACAGTCTCCTAAAATTCCAGAATAAATTTATTCTTTATCAGTGACAAACGATTGTTCTCATTCAACACCACCCTTTAGCTTAACATTTTCCTCTCTCCCCAGTGCTTATTCCCCTGATGTCTTTGTAATGTAACTAGATTTCTCCTCCTAACCTCAATTTTGGTAGGATTGGTAAATTAAATTCATTTACTGTCCTCTCATAAAATAAAATTGTCTTCATTTTCCTGATTTTGTTAAAAGCCATTTATGCATCTCTTCCTCTTAAAATTAAACTTTTTAAAATAAGAAAGAGCAGCAGTACACACAGGAGTCTAGATGATATCTTATGAGTGCCATGTCTGTGTGTGCCATGATATCTTATGAGTACAGTCTGTCATAGAAATACATGATTTTAATACAATTGTTTCCTCCAATAACTTTCAGATTGAACTTTTTTTATTCAACAGATTAATCTTCATACCAAATCTTTTTCTGATTTTTTTAGTTTCCAGCTGAAAAAGTCTCAGTTTATAGCAAAGCATGCTCCTTGTAGATATGTCTCAGTCCTGTGAACAACATCATTATGTTTCATGACATTGTCACTGCTCCAGTCCTCAAGGAAAGCAATATTCTTATTGTCTTATATATAAATGGTGCTTCTGACTTAGGCAGAAATTTCCTCAGAGTTTTCCTATATATTGTATTGAAATTCTTAAATCTGAAAAGATTGTGTAAGCTTAGTCTCAAGGGTAATTTTAGGGAACCCCTCTGTTAATGGCACTGTTAACATTTCAGTTCTGTATTCCTCCTGATGGACCAGTTGCTATCACTATTATTTTCATCTCTTTACCAATTTTATAATATTTTAATTAATCCCCTCTTTTCCCCCTTGAACTCTCATGTGGCACCAATATATCATATTGCTGAAATCAAGACGATAAAGTTTCCTGCATTTTCTTGTTTTAGAGGCTCAGTTGAAATAGATATTATATATTAGATATATATAATATAATATATATATATATATATAGAGATATATATATATATATATCTATATATATATAGATATTATATAGACATACATAATATAATAGATATATATTAGCTATATATATGAGGTACATAATGGTATATATATAAAATTAGATTATTCTGGCATTATTTATGTTTGTAAATTAATGCAGTATTTTACTCTTTTCTTCCTAATGTAATATAGATATTATGGGGGAAAGCCTAGTGAGATTGTCTGGATTGCTTTTCCTGACTTTTTAAGCATTTTCTATTCTTCAGACATACGATAGTACTCCAGATTTTAAAATTATCCTATTCAAACTTCTTTTGGTTTCAAATGTCACTTGTGTCAGAATAGTCAGTAAGATACAATTCACTTTTCTGGAGAAAACTGAATTTAGTGCATTGCACTTCCTTAGTTTTATTTCTGTGTTAGCACTGGTAATTTTCATTTCTATACATATATTCTTCTTAACTTTATTGCCTTTGTTTCCATATCTAACATCAATTCGTTGGTGGAGAACTGGAACATATTTCAGGTAGGAATATGTGGGCACTGATTCCCAGATTACACGGCATTTATCAGCTGCAAGCCACCCAAGTCGTAACACAAAAGAAATTACATAAATGTGGAGAATCCTGAAGCACATAGAGTAGTGACTGAAGGAAGACCATGACAGAAGGAAGAAAGCAGCAGGAAAGAACAAATGAAGAAATACACAGGAAATATAAAAATTGGCTGATATGAAGACCAACACACACATTTGTTTGACTTGCACAAGGAGTAGAGATTTCAGTCATTAAGAATAATCTTGCAAAGACCTATTTAGACTTGTACTTTGGGTGCAGCAAATATAGCAATAGTAATATTATAGTAATGAGAACTCACTTTAGATAAGACTTTGTTTTTTAAAAGCAAGGAGCTGAAATACCATCAAACAAATTACTCTGAAAGAAAAGACAATGTCTGTTGCAGTGTGTTTTTTGTTAATGGTATGTTCTGTTATTGCCCAAGTAATGGTTTGGTCCAAATTATGCCCTCTTACCCACCTTATCAATCTACCCTGAGTTCCCTGTCAATCCTACCTTGTGCCAACCCTCTGCATGGAATTCCTCTTCAAAAATCCCCTAAAGCAGTATGCCACCTTAGTCCATGTGACCCAATGTTCCCCCCTTACCTCCCTCAATGGACGATGCTTTTGTGAATCCTGCCCTTTACCCCTCCCCAGGATACCTCCAATTAGCTATTAATTGTACCCTCCCTTTAGACCACCCCCATAAATGTTACTGCTGTTAGCATCTATCAGAAATAACACATATAAATTACTTTCAGATTTTACTTTCTTTAATTGTGAACATTTGGCATGTCGCATCCCCTGAACATTAGCTTGAAAAATTGTTTGTGTTTTAAATATTTACCCTAAATTGGTTTTATTTCAGAAATTATCATACACTGCAGGTGTTTTTTTGCTTGCTTGTTTCATCTCTACCTGGTAATAATATTGTGCTTCAAGGATTAGGAAGGATATTTTGTACAGTATGGGCTTCCTTGTAGCTTATCTGTTGTATGTCTTTTGGTCCAATTATCAAATAACAGCCATTCAGCTTTTTGTAGATTTTCAGCGAGGATGTTTTTGCCTGGGCTAGTTCCCTACAGAGAATGCAAATTGCCTTCTTGAGCTGCATTTTTCTGACACATAGCAGGTACCTCATTGTTCAGGATAAAACAGATTTTTTAAAAAAATATTCTTTCCTATTGCCAACAGGAATAATTTGATCCCATATTTTCACCTCCCATGTTTAAGTATATATGTGCAAGGCTTTCATGTGAACTAGCTGTCTAATCTTCTTTTAGGGTAATTGGATTCTTATTCAGGAATACAGTCTCAATGGTTTTGAGAAAAAAAAAAAAAAAGCCAAACCCTAGGTGTTCTCTTCAGAATAAACCAAATAACTTCTACTTTTGCTCATACTTTAGGTTGCATGGCATAGGTATTTAAAATCTGGAGATGAAACTAGCCCTAAATGACTGTTGGTCGTGTATATCCAATGAGGTGCCTTTTTGCAAAATTGCATCATTTTTTTGTTTGGTATAATAATATTGTTTGGTCATTTTCATGTCAACTTGTTGCAGAAAAAAAAGAGATGGAAGAAAAAAATGAAACATTATCAGCATCTGGAGCGGAGTGCCCACATCAAACCCCTAGTGTCAACCCTGAATTACAAGGTTTGGGGTTTATTTTTATGTCCTGAATAAACAAATATGAACTGTATACCTGCTTTGAGAGAACTAAGGCCTACCAAAGGAATCACAGAATGGTTGATTTTGCAAGGGATCTCTGGAGGTCATCTGGTCCAGCTGCACTTCATGAATAATGGAAAAGGAAGAAATCTTATTAAGTTAAAAAAAACTTTAAATTTTCTTTTTTAAGACATGAAAAATGGGACCTCCTACTGGAAGCATTATCTCTTGCCCAACTTCTTCCTCATCACTGAAGCAGGACACTATTTTAGCAAGAGCTAAAAATCAGCTGTTATTTCTTTTTGTCAGTAGGAATATGTTCTCTGGCAGCAGAAACCTGTGAGGGTGGTGGGATTCTGGGTTGCAGAGCTGATCTCCAACTGCTCAGACATCTAGAGCAGCCAACCTTTATTTTGGTACTTTTCCTTCTACGTTACTATGGCCAGGCTCTGAGTGCAAAAATCCCACATGAAAATCCAGGCTCAGATTCTGGAATTGCTTTCTATTGCTTTAGATTTCTTCAGTTTAAAACAAATATGTTAAGTTCTTTCAGTATAATTTTTAAAGTATAATCCCCTCATGCATTTGGCTCCCATGTTATCAGTAATAAAAAAAAGTAACTCAACAGCAGTTGAATTTTATGTCTGATTATCAGAGGGATTTACTCATTTGAGATTTATTAGTTAGGAATGATTTATTCAAGAGCTCTCTTCCCATCTAGTATTCTTACTTCTACTCTCCTCACCATGAATTTCCCATCTAAATCCCTATTTTTCTACAGTTTAGCCTGATGTAATGCATTAGTTTTAAATCTTTGATTTTGTCTGGGCTCCAGAAAAAGATACTTTCAAGCACTGGGTGCTTGGATGTGGATCATACCTTAGCATAAAGTTATATGCATGCTTTTTAAAGACAAATCTAAAGTTAAGATCCATAGTAAAAGTAAATAATGCTGAAACCTTGTATAAATAACAGCTAAAGCAACATCAGAAGGGCATAGCTGAAGACCCATGACTTGAAGACACTTTGGGGTGTGATGTGTGAGGTTGTTTTGTTCTCCAGAACAGGAAGCATTCCACTAGGACAAAGTCATAACAGCCAAATACAAATTCCCTTCAAAAGCCATGGAATTTTAACCTATATAAGGATTAAATAGGGATTGCCTCTGTCCCTGTTTGGATCAGAAATCTGGAGTTGTAAATTAATATGAAAATAGATAGATGTTAGACTATATGATACATGAGAAAAACTGAGGGTCTTGGAAGATAAGATTAACAAAATATGTATTTAAGGTGTAAAGTGTATTATCCATTTAAATAAATAATTTATTTTCTATTATTTTGATCTAAGTATATCAATTATTACAACATGAGAATATTTTTTGAAATAACCATGGAATATAATATGTTTGTGCTGAAAATAATTTCATTGTTATAGAAAAATAAAAAACTACAAAGTTTTTAGGATCATAACATTTTATCAGTTCCTTGGGAAGTGAGAAAAAGGAGAAAACTATGAAATGCTTTCTGGTATCAGAAGAGGAATTCTAAAATAGAAATAAAATACACTTTGGATAAGTCTGAGGACATCAAACAAAAATGGCCCTGTTACAGCCCTAGCCTAAAAACAACTCCTGAAAGTTCCTGTTTGGTCATCTTTTAGGCCACAATATATTTCCAGAATATACACACTGGGTTTTTTTCAGAAGTAGTAAGTTGTCAAAAGAACATATATGAAGAACAGCTGAGTGTGCACAGTACCTGAATGACAGGAGGACAAATCTAAAACCTTTCAGACATCTGCAGATTTTATTTGGAATAGCAATTACACTTTACCAGCATATATAAAAATGTAAATAATATAAAGATGAGGAAGCTTATAACAGCTCAAGTTCTGCAAGTCTCACATGGGCTATCAGGATGTTTTCCTATCAAAGAAAGCTATTACTCCCCTTGGCTTTATGTTTGGTTAATAGAAGTTTTTCCCTGATAGGAAAAGAAAATTGTCTTCAATTTATTTTAGTAAATACAATTCCCTTGACCTCTAGTGTTTCAGGAGGGAGCAATTGTATCGATTTCAGAAACTGAATTAACGGCAACCATTTATATGCATAACTATCCTTTAGTGCATTTCAGCACAACATTGCCATTTTTGTTCTAAGTGTTTGCAGTGTCCCCTGTCCTTTGTGTTAAGCCTTGGCAGAGAATGTATGCAGCAAGGAATTGGTTGAAAAAGCATTCCATGTTGCTTGGATAATACTTTCTGTTTAGTAGTTCATTTATTTGGGAGCTCATTCTCAGGACGTAGATTAGAAAATGTAAACATGCATTGTTTCATGTAAAAATATATACCAAATATGTATTCATATGTAGATGAAGATATTCTATAGATATACATTCTACATATGTTTTAAATACATATCTATAAAACATTTCTACATTTCTTTATGTAAACCAAATGCATATATATAATATATAGTTTATATATGCACACACATCAATATATATCAAATTAACATCTTTCTGCATTTATGAGCATGTTTCTATAATCCAAGATAGTCTGATCACAGGGGTTGACAATGTGTGTTTCTTTCCACAGTAGAATGTATCTATGTATTTACATGACTAAACGAATATGAAAAAAATATTGACATAGCTTGAGTGTATTATAGAGAAAAACACAAGCTTGCTTATTCTTTAGATCATCCCATGCTTAAAGCTTGATAAAAAACTATTTGATTTTAGCTGACACAGTTGCTTTAATATTCAAATAATTGAGATTTTGGATTCCTTCTTTTTCATGTTTTTCTCTGACTGGAACAATCACGAGCATTTTCTGTAACGAACAGTTAAAAGTCAACATAAATTACACTATATGGTAACGCAAATGGTCACATATTTTGTGAACAAGACAGGATCCCCCTCAGAATATTAGTCTTTCTCATTCTCTCCTTTTCCTGGTTCATTGTGTACTAAGTTGAATGTTCTAATGCTCTTCACCTGGCTTTATAAAGTTCATCATTTCATATGTTTGTAAGTCTGTGCCCACCAAAATTCTATCTGTATTCCTACTCTTTCTGAAACCTAAGGCCTTTTAATCAGTGCTTGTCTATTTTCCAAAAAGTTTGCAATATAATAGAGGAGGTTTTTTCCCACAGAGATCCTAGCATCCTTTCTGAGTTTCTTAGTCTGTGCCTTTTGACTTAGAAGTGTAGCTCATGTATTCAAATCCCTCTAGAAGAGGTTATTTGCCCAGTGATTACTTTTCAAAAGAGATTCAATATTGGTCCCTAAAATTATGTTACAACTTAGACCTTTTTGGAGGGAAAAGACTCAAAAAATCTCACAGCACTTGGCCACTGCCCAGAGGAAACATTAAAAATTCAGTGTTAAGCTAAGATCAAACTCTATATGATGGTCATAATTAGACAGCCCCTCATACAACAGGCAGCTTTGGAAGAGGCATGAATACTTTGAAATGTTATCAAAACATTTACATATTTCAGCCTGGCACTGAACTCCACAGAATAAGGATTATATTTCATCAGGTATCATATCCAGATCAATTCTTCCTCGTTCTAGATTTATGACTAAGGTGACTGTTTGAGGAGATAAGGTACTTGAGCTATGGTTACTGAGAGATAGGCACTCTTTATTAAAATAAACACCTTCCCAAAGGATTCCAAAGTACAAGGAATGTACAGATATGCATAGATTGTTTCCAAATAGTGCCTCAAGACAAAATGAGTCAGTACTCTAGGGATCATCATGCACAAACACTCTGGGTTTAAAATACAGATTAATTTTTGACCTAGCCTCCAAAAATTACCTCTGTGTTAAAAACAGTCAATTTAAAATAATGTGCAAATGTCAGCTACAAAACTGTGAAGAAACTAAGTGAAACAGGAATTAGAATGGTGCATAAAAAATACAAGATATTCTGGCTCTAAAATGAAATATTTAAATAGATATTTAATCAGGGCAGTTAACCAGTAATGACACCAATTAATCAAGAAGTGGAAGCACATTCACCTTGTAACCCCTCCCCCACACCCAACCCATTACAGTTTGAAAGAGATTGATTGTGTTTATTAAAAAAGTCAACAGTGTTATTTAATTATTATAAGACAATGTCAAACAGCTTGTGAATTCTGTGAGCACCAGAACTATGACCCTTTCTCAGACAAAAGTCTTGTACAGTTTGTAGACATTTTACTGTATAAGGAGTACAGAATTGGGCATTACATGAAAAGTAGGAATTACAAATTATGGTAGAAAGAGCTAAAAACCTACAGTTCCCCCCCCCCCCCCCCCCAAAGGAAAACAGAAAAGTTCTGAAAGTTCTGGTCCTAAACTGTCCTTTTCAAGTATTCGAAAAAACATGCTGCACAAAATTAAAACTTCTGTACTTGCCCAGACAGTTCTCATCCTGAGACTCATTTTCTATACAGATAATCAAGAGAAGTTTTACAAGGCAAGAACAACTTTTCTGAACCAAACATGTTATGAGATGGAGAAAGATAGAATTAAAATTTAAAAAAAAAAGAAATTTACTAATGTGTCAGTTCAGAAACCAGATATACCTATAAAAATACAGCAGCACCAAGTGCCTCTGCCTCTGACATGAAGCTGTGCTAGTGCTAAGCAGAATTTTTAAATTCCAGTTTATCACTCCAGTTGGCTGACATTCAATAATCCTTTTTCTCCTCTATACAAGTTAATTAAATCAGGATTACGCATTTATTTGCTCATATTTTTTGTCACAAAAACACTGTGTTGATTTCTTAGCTCCTTCTACAGTGTTTAATTTTTATTTTTTTTTACAGCCACTCATAATCACAGTGTATTCCTGTAACACCAGAAAGAATATGCAGCACAAAGACTCATGCAGGATTCTGATAGGTAGAAATATTCAGGACCAGACAAGAAATAGAAAATACAGTCAGATAACAGGAGCTTGACATACTGGTATGGGAAAAAGAAAACCTGAGTTGAAAATAGGGACTGAATTATCCTCTTCTCTCTTTAGAAACTTTCTGTGATGCTTTATAGCTTGCAGCATTATAGCCACATAGACACCTGGATAGCAACACTCTTAGAAAGAGGAAGCAGTAAGAAATTGATATTTATAGCAGAAGTAAAGATCTGCATGCCTCATGAGAGGATTATTGGCTTGAATCTAAACTGTATTTAGCACCTCAAAAAATCCCAATAACTTCTTGTTACAGCCTCATTGGCCTGTAAGGCTAAACAATTAATGAGAAAGAAGGCCAAAGGGCTAATTGTGTCCTAGGGTGCATCACTCATGGCATCACCAGCCAGCCAAGGGAGGCGATTGTCCCACTCTGCCCTGTACTGGTGTGGCTTCACCTCAAGTTCTGTGTGCAGTTCTGTGTTACACAATGTAGGAAGGACAGGAAATTGTGTTCAGAGGATGGCAAACAAACTGTGAAAAGTCTCCAGGGCAAAACTTATGAGGATGAACTGGTTTGTTCATCTTGGAGAAGAAAAAGCTGAAGGATGAACTTCTCGCAGCCTATGACTTGCTGTTAGGAGGTCAGCAGAGTAGGAGGTGCTGAGCTCCTCTCTGGTGATCAGGGATAGGACATAAGGAAATAGAATGAAGCTACATCAGGGAAAGTTCAAATTCGACATTAGGAAAAGGTTTTAATAGAGAGGGTGATTGGTCTCTTGAACAGGCTGCTCAGGAAGTGGTCATGGCACCAAATCTGTCAGAGAGTTCAAGGAACACCTGGATGATGCTCTTAGCTGCATGACTTAATTTTAGGAAGCCCTGCCAGGAGAAGGGAGTTGCATGCAATGATACTTATGGGTTCCTTCCACCTTGAGATGATTCTATGGCTTGATTTTGAATAATTTTGGTTTCTAATTTTCCTGGGGATCAAGAGTTATTTTCTATTCCACCTAGCTGGACAGGTGCTATTGCACACCACAAAACAAATAGATAATTTGTTTCAATAACAATTGATAATAATTTTGTTAATTCATAATTAAGGGTGCAGAAGGAGCTCTTTGAATACAGTCTGACATAGAGTAAGCTGTTAAAACTGCCTCAGAAAAAAATTTAGTAGAAACTGAGCAGGCTGAATGGCTCTTTCAAACCTTTAAACAACTGGACTGTGGCTAAATTTAAGATCATTTGAAGTCTAATAGCTCTTGGCAAGACGCTTGACATATTCTTCAGCAATTACAGTAATTTAATTGTAGTTATCTTATAGTATTAAAGTGTACTAGGCAATTTCCTGTAATAAGCTTGATTAAGATACCACTCGTACATCTACCATCAGTTTTAAGTCTGCTTTAGAAGGTGAATCATGCCCCACAGAACCTTTCTTTTCATAGACTGTAAAGAGTGTCCAGATAGTCAGGATGGTCAGCTCATAGGTAAAAAAATACTTTGTACAGAGATACACTTGGCCAGTTGAAGACTGTTCTTAGTGTCTACAATATTTTTCCACAAGAATGAATCTCAGACTTTGAACTAATATTTTAGGCATAATATATAATATTTTATGCCTTTTTTCTATGTAAAAAAAAAAATCAATATTAGACTTTAATAAGATTCCTTAAGTAGGAACTTCTCTTTTTACAAACAGACCACTTCAGGTCCCAAAACCATAAGGTAAAAAAGTAGTTTCAAGCCACAAAAAGAAGCACAAAGTTGGGATGTCAGTTACACTTCAAGGCACAGTAACTCCACCACTTTCCTGGCATGTCTTTCCCAGTGGTTTAGAACACTTTCTGTAAAGAAAGTTTTCTAATACCTAATCTAAACTTCCCCATGATGCCATTTTCTCTCATCCTTTCCCTTGTTACTTGGGAAAAGAGATTGATACCCACCTCACTACAACCTCTTTTCAGGAGACCTGTGAAGTCTTCCCTCAGGCTTCTTTCCTCTAGGCTAAAAATTACCAGCTTCTTCATTGCTCCTCGTAAGACTTGTGCCATTTCACCACATTTGTTGTCCTTCTCTGGATACCCTCTAGCATCTCAATGTCTTTCTTATGATGAGGGGTGCAAAACCAAACACAGTACTTGAAATGTGGACAGTCTAATTGCTTTAATTATCAGCTGAACCACAGCAAAGTTCCAGTCTTGACAATACCAAGAATAATATTGCTCTTTACAAAAACATCTATGCAGATATAAACAAATACAAGTTTCTATGTTCTTCTTACAAATCCCTTTCTCTGCCTATCAAACACAGTTATCAACTAGAGTCTCTACAGTAAGCAGAATCTCTTGATATCATCCTTGAATTTTGTGTTGATGCTTTTTTTAGCTCTCTGAGTTGCAAATCATTAGACAGCCTTATTTAGAAATGTCCAGGCTCTTTGTTGTTAAGGTCCTATGATCTTAAGGCACTCTTTTTTCACCGATTTAGACTGAATAAAAAAGATGCATATTGAACTCTTGAAAAACATTTCCTGTATTAAACCAGCCATGAGTAGAGGAAGAAGATTTTTCTTAAGATTCTCTCAGGTTTTAATATCTTTGAGATTGAGGTGAAACTTGACCTTGTCAAAGGTAGTTTCCTGTCCAAGTCATGAAATTACATGGATAGTCCTGAAATTCTATTTCTTGTGTTTCTTACAAGAAATACAATTGTTATCTATTTTATCAGTTTTCTAACTATCATGGATTTGTTTCACATTTTCTTTCTGGAGGGATAGTCCTTTGACAGAAGTGTTGATATCCTTAATACATGGAATGAGGATAAAGGAGTGAGGCAAAGCCTGTATTTGGTCACTGTATCATTAGTACTTTACAGTCATGATGACAAAGATGGAACCACTGAAAACTTAGAAACACAAACTGCTGATATTAGAGATATGCAGCATATTAGACAAAGTGCAGAAAAGAATTGATAGGCACTTAGAAGTAGCAATTCAAGAATTGGTATGGTTTGTAAGTACCCATGAAAGATGGCATTGATCTAGTAAGTAATGCTTGTTGCTGTCTTTGGATCTTTAACAGATATGGCACAACTTTTCTCTGATAATATTTCAGTCTTCTCTGGAAATAAAATGATGATCTGTTATAGCCCTGAAATTCTTGTGGCTGAACTGCTCCAGGATTATTCTGTTCTAGCATGAAACTGACAGGAATTAATGAAAGAAATAAGAAAACAAACTAAACATTTCAACACAACAAACTAAGCTTTTCTTTCTTTCAGCTATTATAGGTGGCCCATCAGCTCTTCTGGTATTGGTGAAAATTTGGTCTACCAAAGCTTTGACAGTTAAGGCTGTGTGTTATTTTTGCAAATTGTAAGAGCTAGACTGAGGCCTCTTTAGAGTTTGCTACAAAATTAAGGGAAAATGATCTTTTACAAATGAACTGCTTTATTATCTAAAATTAGTTTACTTCTTGCATAGCTATATCAGCAAGTAATCTTATGTATTACTTGAGTTTTTAAACTGATTGCTTATAGCATGTTTGCATCATGGATAGAAAAATGGACTACAAAAGAGCTGTGAGAAAAAGAAGTACAAAGAAATTAACTTTAAGGCAAGCAAGACATGCTTTTCCTCTGGGAAATGCTTTGTTTTACTATAGATCAGCCACACATTTCATTGCAGTGATTGCATGTGAAGAAGCCACACCGTGGCTTTGATTGTCTATCTGCCTTTATGAATCTTATACAGACATTTGCAATGGGAATATGGGGAGAAGTTCCCTAACTGCACTCATCCAGTGGATTACACAAGATCCTTAAGGACATTTTCTGCTTTTTACTCCATTCACTTCATAATTACTGTCAGTAATTTATTTTCTTCTATGTTCATTCCTACTGAGCACTGCTTGTTTCAAAAAGCTGCCTATAAAAATCTTAAGATCTAATTCCTGACTAATATCACAAGTTATTGAGTACTGTGTGGTCATTTTGCATATGTCAAACATGAGCATAACTTTTGTTATAAATAAATGTGTTCAATACTCATGCTGTCCTTAAAATCTTTTATTAATATGATGAATAGCATGTGATATCTACATCCAGATCCATAACAACCTCCTCATCCAGATAAACTAATATATGCTCCCTATATATTCTTTTTTGTTTTCAAAACTTCGTTCCTAAAGTTTTTACAAGACTTCAGCAGGGACTTGTTAGCTTTTTTTTAAAAATCCAAGAGCACTCTAATGGATATTTTGAATCATGGGTTGATTTTACATAAGGCATTTTAGCTCTTTTTCAATGTTAGTTAAATCATGTTAGTCTGTCTGCTAGTTAACTGACTCTTCTAAACAGCCTTTACATCTTTCTTAACAAACTCATCAGGCTTCTTTTTTTTTCCCTTGGGATTTCTTTTGAAGTTTCCTTTAAAAATTAGCATTTGCGACTTTTGTGGCAGTACCTTGGCAACTGCCAGGATCATTTCAAGCGAAAGTGTCCGTGTCAATTTTTTTAATTAAATGCTTAAAAATGTTAGGTGATTAGCATGTGGTCCTGGTAATTTTCTGCACTTCATTTGTCAGTCTGTTGTGCAGTGTCTTCAAGTGACATTTTCCAATTTGAAACAAAATCTCTGCTGTTTTTCACATCTCATTTGGGACCCCCTCCAGGCTCTCTATGTGGATCAAGGAATAAAAACACCAACATTTCTTTAGTGCTATGGCCATGGATTGTTTGAGTGCTCCCTCATACTTGTATATTGATCTTAAAAAATCAGACATATTTAAAATGGCTAGAAGTTATTTGCAAGTTAATTTTGTAATTCTTTGGTTTAGAAAAGATAAAAAAAAATATTTAGGGTATTGGCATACTGTGATAACATATTTAATTCTGTAAGATGTGTTCTGGTTTCACCATGAAGGTTAAAAATGAGACATTTTCTACTAAACTGTATCTGATACCTCAATTGGCAGTTAACGTTGCAGTGCAGTACACACAAAGTAACATTTTGTTCAAACAGTTATTATAATAGTTGATTCAAAAGGTTTTGGTGGAAAAGAAAAAAATGTGTATCTCTACATATCTCTATATCTATTCATCTCTAAAGAATCTACCAACCAGAAATCATTTGTCAAAAATGCATTAAAAGCACATTCCAGGAGATGAAAATTCAACAGAGTATGCAAAGAAAATAGAACATCAGAGCAAGCCCTCTCACTTTCTGACCCCACCTTTCAGTCCTGTCTCATGTAAACAAAACTTGATGCTGGTCAAAACATTGAAAATCCCATGCTGCGTAAGTATTACTTGGGTAAACAGGATGCTTGCCTTGAATACTTCTGTTATTTTTGCCTCATGTAGTATACTCTCTCAACATGTAAATATATATGTTTATTTTTTTAATAAAAATTATATGGATGTATTTATTTCAGCTAAAAAATGTACTGGTTATTTGAATACTCAGTCTTTTCAAGGTAGTAGTAATATGAACTGTCTTTCTTACCCTTATTATTGTAAAAATGGCTTTTCTAGTTTTTCTTCCCCTTTCACAAAGTGAGCAATGCTGAGTCTAGATTCTAGCAACAGATGTTTCAGCTCCTTTATAGTGCCAGGTAACATAAAAATCTCTGCGCACAAATATGACAAACATTGCTATTTTCAATAATATAATGGGAAAAAAAAGAACAAAGAGTCTCCTGTGAACTTGTGTATGCATAAGCCAATTTTCAGAAGTACTAGTTCTTAGAATTGCAGTTTGACAGACCTACTTATCTGAATGAAGTAAATATTTATTTATCAAAGATAACTTGTGAATGTATGATTCCTGACAATGGATGTGCTACAGTTCAAAAACAATTTCCCACAGGATCTTTTTCACTGTATCACACTAATAAGCTTCTTCACAGAAATGCTTCTTTTTACCTGTGGCAGTAAAAAAGAAGAGGTAAAAATAGAGCTTGCACTGTATCTGGAAAGTACTATTTGTGACTGCATTACAAGACCATCTTTAGTTCACATATCTATGACACAGATACATGAGCTTTGAAAGATATTACTGAAGTCAATTAATTTAAAACAATTTTAATTAAAATTTCATTGGTTATGGTAGGCAAGTGGAAAGTCAATTTTTCATCCCCATAATTTTTCCTCAGAGACTACAGCAATTCTACTACACATCATTATAACTTTGAAAACCACTGCTGTTTGATGAGATCAAACAGAATGATACAGAATAAAACAGAACACTCTGAGATTCAATGTGGCTCCGTAAACCAGCAACATTTTTTATATAATTTTCAAATTATTTTAAAAGTGAATGGGAAAGCTATCAAACAATGCTTCAAGTGTTGGGGTTTTTTTACAGCATTGATAAATTAATCAAAGAAATCAACTTTGTTTTTGTATAGGCCAAAAATTAAATGCTAAATATTTTCCTAATACTCCATAGATCTATAGAAGTAGATTTTACCTTGGCAGATGAGTGTTTTGTAAGGTACTAACTGAATTTAAAGCATGAAAGCTACTCCGATAATAGTTTAAACCAATAATTGGTACTGAGACAATATTTGAGGTTCACCTCACCAAATCTTGGACAATTAACTAATCTGCCTACCTTTCTTCAATGACTGTAAAGAGACCTGGACGTTTTGCATTCCTCTGAATGTCAAGGAGAAAGACCACACCATCTGTGTGAGATCGGGGCTGGCACTTCTTGGAGCAGATTGGACTGGAGAGCTCCTGAGGTTCTTCTAAACTGAACAATTCCATGATTCTGATTAAAGAATGATAGTCCAAACCACATTATTGAGGTTTCTTTTTTACACATTGTTATTTATTACATTTCTGTTCAGATTTTTCACCCTGAAAATGGTCCTGCTGCACCACAGCCACATGAACATCAGTATGAAAGGTAGGTCCTTTAAAATTGCTGTTATTACAGCAACACACCAATGCTCTTTTAGAAACAAACACTGAGAGTAGAACGGGAAGGGTTTGGGCAAAACAGCTTTTAAGCCATCACATACTGGGATTGTTTTAAAAATTATTATAAGCAGAGCCTTTGAGTGCTTTTTTCTCATCTACATATTGCACAGTTGTAATTGCCCTTAATTTGGAAATGTTGTGCTCCTTGGATCCTGAAAACAAGGTAAATATCCTAGAGATTGTTTATGAAGTAATCAGAAATATCTAAAAATATGCAGTTCAATGCTTATTGCTATGATAATCTGCTTTTAAAAAATGTGCAGCTATTTTGATGGTACCTACAAACATGTATCACTCCCGTTCTCAGAAGACACATTAAAATCTTATAATGTCTGTTTAAATGAATGCCTGTGTACAAAACAGTGTGGTGCACCATATGACAAATTTTTTCCCTGCTAGGCAATAATTCATTGTGTCTATTTGTTTTAAACAACTACCTCTGAAGGAAATGAGTGATAAACAATTTATGTGAAGGGGACCTGATAGCTATCATGGTCCTCTGGAAAATATGCTTTAATCACAGATTTGTTTAACAGTTGCAGTTTATAAGTTCATAAAATGAAAGCAAAGTATTCTAAAACAAAATAAAATGCTCTTATACAAACCCACTATTCTTAAATTCTTTCACTGTGATTCATATCACATTTGTAGTCACATTTAGTTAACTTTCAAATATTACAGTGTGATACCAGATTTTAACTGATTTAGACCCACACAAAATCTTTTCTTTTTCAAAAGGTTTTTAACATGGAAAATAACATAATTTTAAGTATATGTTTGGGGTTTTTTCAACATATTATTTGTAATAATTCAGACATTGTTTTAGTTTCCAGCTACAGAGGCTGCTTATGTCAGCAACTTACACCATGCACTTTAAATGATAAAAAAATATGATAAAAATATTACCATATTTAAGCATTAAAGTGTGTTTCCTCTGTCCTCCTTTCTGCTTTAGCAAAACAGAAACACTGAAAGAAAGATACTCTGTATCATAGGCACTCTTAAGAAATTTGAAACAGAAGAGAGGACCTTACACAAGGCTGAATGAAGCAATATGGATTGGAGGTTCAATATGGATTGGATTAGGTCAATGATAAAGGAATATTCAGAAAATTCCAAAATTTATATTTTTTGGCAACTGAAAATTCTCCAACTTTTTCCTCAAAATTACAGCATAAGTTTAGGAGAAAAAGTTTTCTTTCCTCATCTACTCAGAGAATTAGACATTCAAACTGTGCCAAGGAGAAACATAACAAATCTCTGGGTTTTTCCTTTTCCCCCAAAACCTATCTCACACACAGCTGCTTTCCCAATTGTCACAGTGAGACTCTCAGATTGCTTCTCATTCAATCCTTCCTTGACAGAGCAGACACTTAAAATCTGTCTTCTTGCCATGAGACTGAGAAGAAAAAAAAACCCCATACTTTTTTCTTTGAATGGATGATGGAGATAAGTTATTTATGAAGAAAAATAATTAAAATATCTCAAAAATAAAGAAAATTAAAATAATAGCTTATGCCTAATCACTTCAATATCAGTCATGTCACAAACCACAAATGCTGTCAGAGCCATAAATCATTAAGACACACTTATCTGTACCTGATTTTTATGGTTGACTGCATTGATAACAGTTTTTGTGATTAGCTGAAATACTGTCTGCTGGTGAAAGCAGAACTGTTCACTAGAAGGCTATCAGTCCATTGAGCAGCTTTCTGAAACTCCTCTTCTCCACAGCCTCCAGATTTTTAAACAAATAAACAAATAAATCCTGTCTGAATTTTATACTGTCACACACAGGACTATCAAGAGGATGAGACAGAACAGGGGATGACTATAGTGAAAATTTTACAGGTGTTACAGAAGTGAGAGTCTATCATGCCAGTTCATTTAAGCTCCATTTATGCTCAAAGTACTTACCAAGAAACTAAAAGTGAACAGGCCCTGCAGGGCCTATTCAAAAGCATTAGCAATAAACCAGCCCCCACTGTGTCACTTAAAAGTTACAAGTTCTAATTTCATGTGGGAGTTATCTGGAAAGTTTGTCTCTACTATGATTATATCAACCTGATTTTATTCCCCTTGTCATACAAAGTCTCCATTTTTTTTCCCTGAATAATTGGCACACATCATGAGTCTGTCTCTAATCTGCACGATTATCTACCTACACCAATTTTCAATTAAAGGATCACAGTGCACATGGTGATAGCATATTCTTGAAAGGCCACAGCCTCTATATGCAAGCTAAGAGTTTTGCTATCAGAAAAACGGTATGCACTGGTTTTTACCTGACATTTTGCCTTTGGTGTAGCTCAGCATGTACAAGAAATATGAAAAGCAATCCCCAGTCTCTTTCACTGACAAATATTTAACAGAACAGCAGGGGCTGAAAGTGTTGGTGGCCTTGCTCTGAATTGAAATGTCAGTAGCAGCACTGTAATGCAGCGTCTATCTGCTCACACACTTCAGAGAATGAAATCTGAGTGCTATCCTTATAGCAACTTTCACATTTACCAGTGCACACATGGACACAACAAAGAAACAAATGGCACAAAAATGTTTGATTACTGCAAGAGGTTTTGTGGTGTATTATGAGCTACAGTTTCAAAGGTCAAAAAGTTCTGAGTACTGAACATGGAATAGTCCATACAGTACTACAAGTTAGCCAATTAAAATGTCTTTAATAATACATATTTTTTCATTCCACAGATAAAGCCTATATTCCAGAAAGTCAGTAATTGTATTTTGAAGGAAAAAGATAACGGATACTGTTTAATTTTTCTTCAGGAAAAAATGCAGCTAAATTTTTGTAGGTCTAACAAAAAGAAGACATTCCAAACAAGCAGACATTGGTTTATGCCATCTTGAAGACAAATCACATTTCTGTCTATGAAAGTTAATTCCTAAAATTCTAAAGTTAATTCCTTTTGATATCATTTGACTAAAAAGACCAAGAAAACATCATCTTACCTGCAACCAAGCACATCAAAGTTCAGTCAATGAACAGACTCTGTATGAATCCTCAGGGAAGATTGTCTGGAATCACATCTATTTAGTCATTTGGGTAATAACAGAGACATAAGCACTGTCTTCTGTGCTCTTGCCTCTGTTTTAACAACTCATCTACATGGTAATTTGCTTGTCTAATCCACTCTTGTGTACATGCAATTATTAACTTCCTAGGTTTTGATTTCCACTAAAGAAAACCCTTCTGTAATTTCAGTTTCCCTGCATATTATCCTCACAGTCATGTGCTTTGCAGCTTACTTCTGTTTCTGTTGTCCAATTTATCATACTTTTTCACCTTTCATCTGAGTTTTAGTGTTTTATTTGCATCACATCACCCATAAAAATCTCTTCTTCCTCCTTTCTGGGTAATCTGAGTAAAAATCACATGCCTTTTAAAAAAAAATTAATATAATTTTTCATTTTATCTTTTCTGGTATATTTTTTAATGAATTCCATCCTCATACCTAACTAGGTCTGGATACTTTTAGACCTCAGGAAGTTAAATAGACTCTGGGTTATAAACATCATACTACTCATGTACAGATTGGACTACTGCGTAAATAAAAATTTTAGGTTCCTACTGTCTCATCTCTATTTGGTTTATTTGTTATGAAGATATGAGTTAATTCTACCATGACCACCCTTGTACACATTTCTTTATTCAGCTGTGTAGTTGTGATATTTTAATAAATTAGCTTATTTCCTCTGCCTACTCCCTCACATTCTCTCATAGAATTTCCTGATTTTATATTCTCCTACCTATACATTTAGCATGGACTTTCTCTAGGGAAAAGGGAAGCAGTCCAGTAAATTTTATTTTCCCATTATATCCCCTTCACCTATTACCAATATCAGTGCTTCACAGCTGCCTTTTTAAAGAGATTTTATTTTGTTCATCTGGATTAAAGTAAAAGATTTCAATGCACTGTTAAACAAAGGGCAGATGCTTTGAATAGTCTTCCGTTACCAATCTTAGTAGTAAATTCTAATGTATTAATTTAATATCACTCTGTGGCCCAGAGAACAGACATAGATTATGTAGATAAAATACGCATAGTTATCATGTCATCCTCTGTAGGATTTTTTTCCCAATTTATTACACTGTATCTATTGTCATATATCAGCACACAGTGAAAAAAGAGTGCTATGAGTTTCTCCTTGTAGAGGCCTTAGAAAAGTACATTTTAAACCTCATAGTTAATTCTAGCTGCTCTGTCCTTAAAACTAGTATTAAATAATGAAAAGCAATCCAAAGCCCGTTCTTCGTCCTAGATGAACGGTGAGTGTGTACAAGGTTAGATTCAATTCTCTGCATTCAACATCCAAGTGCCTGGAGGTTGACTGTACACTAACTATCTGTGTATTTATCACAGTCAGAGGGCATCTGGGGATCTATTCCATTTCTTTAATAGGGGCACACTGCGTAATTTGCCATGCTTGACTCCTACCGTAGCTTCCTTTTCATATCTGAGGTCTGGCACTGTATGACAGTATCCAGGCTCATTGGCTCAAAGGACTCTAAAGACTCCACGTTCAGGTGACCTACTTTAGGAATGAAGGATTGAAGGACTGCTGTGCTGTGCACACCTGTTAATGTTTTCTCAGGTTCCCCCAAAAAATCCACCCCAGCATCACAGGAAGAGGGGGAATGGGTAAGGAAAGCAGGATGTGGTAGATATGACAGCAGAGGTATGGCATAATCCTCTACAGAAGTAGCAGGGTCCAGGTAAGACATTTTAGGGCACGTCAAATGGATCATCCAGGTTACTAAATCCCATTTTATGTTGTTGATATTCATTGACTGTAGCAGGGTGGGGGGGGTTGACCCTGGCCAACAGCTTGCTCAGTCCTCTTGCCCCCAGCAGAATGGGGAAAAGAATCAGAAGAGCAAAAGCAAGAAAAAGTATTGGGTTGACGAAAGGGAAGGAAGGTGCAGAAGGTGTGGAAGGGAAGGCAGGAAGGTGTGGAAGGTGTGGAAGGTACGGAAGGTGCGGAAGGTGCGGAAGGTGCGGAAGGTGCGGAAGGAAGGAAGGAAGGAAGGAAGGAAGGAAGGAAGGAAGGAAGGAAGGAAGGAAGGAAGGAAGGAAGGAAGGATGATGGTTAGATTGACAACTGGTACGCAAGTATTCTGTTCTCCTGACCAAAAACCAAAAAAAAACCACAATCTTTTTAAATTCCTTTTGGATCTAATACATTGAGTATTATATTCAAAAAGGAGCAGTGTTAAAAGGAGCACATTATAAAAAAATCATGAAAATGAAAAATGTTAAGGAAACAATAAATTTATCTAGTAATGGCTACACCCTTGTCTCATGGTGCTTTTTTTGACTCTGGATATGGGATTTTCATGACTCTACTCCAAGTTATCTTGCTTTTTTTTGTCTGGTTAAAGATGAATGACAAGATCTTTCTGGGCAAATCTATGCTGATCTGTGTCAAGGGGAGGATGAGATGAAAAAAATCAACACACACCTTGCAGTCATATTAGATGCTACAAAAAGACTTTTCACCCAGAGGGTGATTGGGCACTGGAACCAGCTCCCCAGGGCAGTGGTCACAGCATCAGCCTGAAGTGTTTGGCACTGTATTTGGACACATGATGTGACTCTTAGGGATGTTCTATGCAGGGCTAAGAGTTGGACTTGATGGTCCTTGTGGGTCCCTTCCAACTCAAGTTATTCTATGTTTCTATGATTCGAAGCACCAACAGTAAAATTCTTGGTATAGACTGGTTTTCTTCATCACCAAGTCAGTAAATACCTGTGCTTTTCTCCTTTGTATTTGAGAAAAAGAAAGCAGCATCAGTGGTGCAGTACTACAACAAACTTGTATCGATTTGGACTGTGATACCTTTCTATTTCTTAATGAACATATTAAATTTATTATAATAATTTTTAATAGAACTGTGAAAAATAAATCAATAATGCCATTTTCTAGAGTAAAATAGGCCTATGTCTAGGTCTAGGTGCAGGTGTAGGCAGAGGTATAAGGCTTTTCATTGTATGACTTATATTTTAGTACTTCTACACACACAGATTTGCACTCACTGTCAAGTCCCAGTTTAGCAGTATTCTGAATTGAGACCTGAACACTGAGATGTGCTCCATGGGAATACCCTGTGTACTAGATAATTTAAGACAACGACTGTCATTAAAGCACCTTCTGTCAACCTCTAAGAAATTTTAACTGATTTTCTTTTGATTCTTCAGAGCACATCTTAGAAAAAACAAAACAAAACAAAAAAAACAAAATAAAAAATGTCCAATAAGTTAACATAACCAAGACTGATTCCTTATTTAAATCACATTAGCTAATCTCATTTCTTCAAATAGCCAGCTGAGTGTAATGGAAAAAGAAACTCCAAAATTGTATTTTTTATATAAAGTGATTTTTTGTTTCATGAAAAAGAGTTCTAGTTAATGAAAGATTTAGTAAAGCTTTATAATTCCAGTCAGTAGAACAAAACATCAAGAGTAAACAGTGCAGCAATTAAATATTAGTCTACTTAGGCCTTATGTTTGAAAAACATTGTTAAAGGAAAATTTAAGACTAAGAGAAAGAAACAACTACAATGAGAATGTACAGCACTTCAGCAGTTACAGCATTAATTGTTTATAACTAAAGCAGCCATATTGTGTCAATAACAAATGAAACATCAACAGCACTTCTAAGGAAATGCCTGTAAATTAAGGTTTATGGATTAATGTGTATCCATGGTGCTTCACTCTCAGGGAAGTGTCCAGCTTATCACACAGGACATCCACCAGAGAAACAATAGAGAAAAAGACTTCTATTTGAAAACAGAAACAAAAACAAAAACAAAAACAAAAACAAAAACAAAAAAACACCCCACTAACCAAACCTTTTGCAATTTAGTTTGAGATGGTATGTCTTAAGCAAAACTCACAGCAGCAGTAAAACAGAAAGTGATTATTTTCCTATGACAGTTTCATGAGATCTTTGGAACTGCATCACCAATTATCAATTTCCTACCCCCTATGGCTCATGGATGAAGAGGCAGATGCATTGATTAAAATGCTACGAAATGCTACTAATGCTACTAAAGCATCAATTGGCAAGAGATGTCTGGATGCTCTTTCAACATTTTTCTCCTTTCTTCTTCCACCTCCCCCTGAATCTGATTTAAAGTACAGTTTCCTACCAGACCATAATTTTCGTGAAATAAGCAAATTATTCTTATTCAATCCTTCATATATAAGCCAAAAAGTCGAGTTTTAAAAAATAAAATCTATTAATTACTTGTAATGTAAAATCTTAGAGTTATGTAAGAAAGTAAAAACTTTAAACAGTGCTTTTTACTATTTTGTACTTCAAAAAGTTAAGAACAGAAAGGTAATTTTAAAGATATGCATTACAGGTGATTAAACAGTGGGAAACATGTAATGCAACTTTTTCCATCTCTGTGACTTCAACCAAGTAGAAAATAAGACACAGCCTTCTGATAATGTCAGACTCTGCAGCCTTACAGGGTCCAAATGGTGTTCTCTCATTGCTAGCAGCCTTCAAGACATTAGAGCTGGCTATTGTCCAAATTGTTTTAGCTTTAGCTTAGTTTTCTGCATGCATGTGGCACAATGTTTTCTGTTAAAATAATTTTGGTATATTTCTGTAACAAAAAACCTGTTAAAAAATAGTATTTATTCTTTGTAGTTGTAACATGATGAACCACTAGAGTAGTATGTCAACAACCCCCAGTTACAGCTGGGCATATCTGACTTATGGGATCATACCTCCCAGGACACTTCTTCTTGCATTGCATCTTGTTGTTGGAGGACATAAAATAAGGTATATTTCCTGTCCTGTTTTGATAAGGAACTTCCAAATAGATTGGAGGTACTTTCAGTATCCACTGGGAACAA
This sequence comes from Certhia americana, assembly GCA_018697195.1. Taxonomy (NCBI): domain Eukaryota; kingdom Metazoa; phylum Chordata; class Aves; order Passeriformes; family Certhiidae; genus Certhia; species Certhia americana. The sequence continues at coordinate 74,189,251 of CM031857.1, read as the reverse complement.
AGCAGTAACTACTCCCAGTTATTTATTAATACAATGCAAATACAACAACCACTACATTTAGAATAAAAAAAGAAAAAAATAGAAGTAAAAATACAGGCATCAGAGCATTCATTCCTTGGTTTAGAAAAACTGCTTTTAACAGCAATAAGTTCCAACAAATATATAGCTTTCAGGTAATAAAGCACATCTTTGGTATGCGTTTTTTCCTTTACCAATATATTTCTTAAAACTACTGTAGATCACAGATTACCAAAGGACAGAGTTTTGAAGTCATTTCTGGTTTTGCAAATGTATATGTAAAATACACATGGACTCAAAATGCAGTTGTTATAAAATAAGAGTGATATTCTTTGGGGTTTCATTGCTTTCCCAAGAGATAAGGAAATAATTTTGTGTGTCTTGATTTTATTATCTCACCTGCTTCTTCTTATTTTCATTCTATTTCTTTTCTCTTTTTTATTATGTATTAGAAAAAAAGGTATTAAAAGTATTACTTGTATTATGCACCCAGAACACTAACAGATGCATTCAGAACTCTTTTACAGCACCTTAAGGATTAGAGACTGTTTTATTCCTATTTTAAAAGTAATTCTTACGATATCTGGCAGATATTCTGCTGATCAGATTCCAACAAGATGAATAAAAATATTCCCTCTGTTGCAATGACTTACAAGTTTTATCTCCTAACTCAATAAACTCAAAATATATCCTATATGTTACTGAACATCAGTGAGCTGTATGCTGCGAAACGTTTTCTCCCAGCTAGTTATATATTATCCAGTTTAGAGACACAAAATGTTCAATTTTACCAAATTGTTGATTTTTACTTTATTTAAACTAAACAGTGTATTTGAGAAATATAATGTTGGAAAATTTAGAGACCTACTTTTAAAGACTAACAGTAACCGACAAGAGTTATAAGTAAAATGGGAAAGAGGGCTGACATACTAAATATGCTTATCTATTTATCTATCTATCTATCTATCTATCTATCTATCTATCTATCTATCTAT
>CM031857.1:74106186-74188228 GCA_018697195.1 Certhia americana | reverse complement strand
TATCTATCTATCTATCTATCTATCTATCTATCTATCTATCTATCTATCTATCCATATTTATCCATTCTGTGTATATATATATATATCTATATTGAGATATTACTGTACAGTGGGGTCTTAACCTAATCACATAATATTATTTTAATTTCAAATTTAACCCCCCTTGAAAATATGCTTAGGAAGTGATATTTTGTGATAACTTGATACGCTAAATTAGTTTTCAAAATGATGGATTTTCTACGTAGGGACATTTTTTAAATTGAATTGTTTCACTAGATATCTGCATTAGGGCAATTAACTTGTTCAGCATTACCTATGAAACACTTGTTTATATTCCTCAGAATAGTAGCTCCTCAACAAAAATCTGGCAGTTATATGCGAGCCTGGTAATCTAGATGCCTCAACTTCAATTTCCAGATATATTCAGTCTCTAAGATTGACAGCTGGGGTCTTGATCATTATGCAACAGACAGTAAAATTAAGAAAAAGTTCAGTAAACTCACTAATTTCCTATTTCAGAGAAATTATTTTAGTAGGAATTACAGGTTAGTAAGGCCCACCTTAATCCCTGGGGAGGTGATCAAACAACTAATCCTGGAAAACAATCTGATAACCTTCTATGATGAAGTTATTGGCAGTTAAATGGGCACAAACTAAAACACAGGATAAACATCAGGAAAACACTTTTTCACTGTGCACTGTGGAGGTGATCAAACAGGTTACCCAGGGAGGTTGTGGAGTCTTTATTCCTAGAAATATTCAAAAGCCATTTGGACATGGTCCTGGACAGCTGACTTCAAGAGGCTTCAGCAAGGGGATTGGTCCAGCTGACCTCCATGGGTCCCTTCCAGCTTCAGCCATTCTAGACTAGTCTACCAGTGGAAAAAATTCTGTTTATATTAATTTATTTCTCTCTACACAGCTGATCTCCTTGTTACAGCCAGCCCTATTTCAGTCCATCAAGATCTCTGTAAAGATGAGTGTGTCTAGAACACAGTGCTTATATCATAAAATGTACTTTTAAGACTTCCTTTGATTTGTATCTGTCCACTTTTACAAATATATTTTGTCAGAAATTGGACAGTTTTCCTAACCCACCCAGTTAAGGGTTAGCAGTAGAGTTCTGACATCCAGCATATTTGACTAGATTTTCCTTTTCACTCTTTCAGTGTGAGATGAAGGGTGAGATGATATTCCAGATACCTGAAAGATAGATTACTATTAGCTTTGGGGTTTGTTCAAAGCCCTTTTACTTGATTTCAAGTCAGGATGGAACTGAACGGGAGGAGGCATTTTAGGAGTGCGCCTAGTGCTCTCCAACAAATAATATAATAATAATAATAATAATAATAGTAATAACAACAACAACAGCAATAAACAAGACTGTAGCTAGACTTCATTAAAACCCCTCATATATTTATAATGCTGGTCCTGGACAACAAGAGTTTTTCTCTACAAATCTCACCAAGCCACACTACTTGCTCCAATACAAAGTAGTACTTCAAAAGGGTCAAAAGAGTGGTTGCTGTTGGGTGTAGAAGAAAGGTTAGATGGCTCATGACTCTCAATCATTTGTGGATAAAAGGGCAGACTATTCACTCATTTTGTAAGAGCTCCTAAAGAAACATTTTTTATACTACAGTTCTAGAAATGAAGTTTAAAGTACATTTTCTTTTTATATAAATTCACATACTTAACCACTGCTGACCTGGACTGGATTTCATGAAGACCCCTACAGATAGTGGCAGCATGTTCTCCCATTATTGGCCTCTTGGATCACCCAAGGAGTCTACTTCTCCTAAACCACAATAGTCCAATAGGTCTCCTAATCCAATTTTAGATGTTCTGTAAATAAATAACATTTTTTTCTATTGGAAACAGATGAGCACATTATCAAGCATCTGCTTATTTTCATATGTGAAATTCTTAACTGTACCTATTACTTGACCGCACACTTGAATTCATCTGTGAAAATACAGTGATGCTATTTACCCAAGAGAACCATTTATTCCAGTCTCCTTAAATAAACATTAAAGGAAGATCCCTGGTGTTTTCTCACTGAGAAACTTACCTCATTTATAACATTTGTGGTTTCTATATGAAAAGGTACTGTATGCATGATGGATCAAAACTGAAATAATGAATTATTTTACACATGAAGATTCAATGACTGCTCAGATGCAGAAAAATAACTCCATGATTCATTCACAGATTCACATTGTATATAAAACATACATTTACTTATGTATGTTTTATATAGGTGTGTTCAAGTTTACTATTTCACATTAATGTCATCTGTCAATCTATTCTATGAAAATCGATGTAGGAATATACTGTTAATTTTCTGCTTTGTTCTAGAAAGATGAGTTTCCTTCAATCTTGCAGTCTGGTGTTACTATGAATTCTACTTTACTATATCAGTTTAGAACTAAAAATACATTGAACATTTTTTTTCAAGCATTTTTTCTCCTCCTATTCCATCTTTTTGATCCTTCACCTGGAATAGAACAACCTTGTTTGTGTGTATAGACCAGGGGATGGAGGCTGGAAAGCTGCACTGTGGAAAGGGACATGGCAAGTTGAACACGAGTCATTGTGCTCTGGCAGCCAGGAGGGCCAACCCTGTCCTGGGGTGTATGAGGAACAGCATCACCAGACAGGCAAGGGAGCAGATTGCTCTGCTCTGCTCTGCCCTGCTCTGCACTGAGGCAGCCTCACCTTGAGTGCCACAATATAAAAAAAGACATTAAGCCATAGACAGTGTCCAGAGGAGGGCCATGAGGATGGTGAAGGGCCTGGAGGGGAAGCCAAATGAAGAGTGGCTGTGGTCACTTGATCTGTTCAGCCTGGAGAAGAGGAGACTGAAGTGAGACTTCTTTGTGGTCTTCAACATCTTCACAAGGGGAAGTGGATGGGCAGGTACTGATCTATTCACTCCTGTGACCAATGAAATCCAAGAAATGGCCTAAAGCTGTGTCAGGGGAGGTTTAGGTTGGATACCCAAAAAATTTTTCATCCAGAGAGTGCTTAGGCACTGGAATGGGCTCCCCAGTGAAGTCATCAAATCAAGAGCCTGTCTGAGCTCCAGATGCACTTGAATAAAACTCTCAGACACATGGTGGGATTTTTGGGGTTTCTTGCACAGGGGCAGGAGTTTGACTTGATGGTCCTGATTGGTCCCTTACAACTCAGCATATTCTATGATTCTATGATTGAAGTATGACCTCAGAGCACACTTAATAAATAAATAAATAAATAAATAAATAAATAAATAAATAAATAATCACTCTGAAGTTCTTGTACCAAAGTATTGCCCAATTTCAGAAATTAGGTTTATGGATGTCAAACCACAGACTTTATTTAGTTTTTTTATTCTCCTCCCCCCCCCCCCCCCCTTCTTTCTAGTGGATAACTAAATTGCACATATTATACTCTTCATTTGAAAGTAGATGCCTGTCTAGGAATAGGTTACTGTAACAAATACTTGATATGCATTCAGACTCCTAGACATTGCTGTTGTTATCTCAGTCCTATTTTTCTCTATAGCCACAGCAAACGGAAGAGCAATGCATCCTAATTTTTGGTCAAAGAAGCATGATCTCAGCACTCTGTTAAATCCTCATAATTTTAAGAAGCTTGCTCATCCCACTGAAAGACAATGCACAGCTTTGCAATTTTTCCTTCGTGTGCAATAAGGGGAATGTGGCACAGAGCAACCACTTTTACTAAATCTCAACAGAAGCTACCTGAACTAGCTCTAACAAATTTGCAGAAGAATGCTACATAAAAAATCACTCTGAATCTGCTTTACTTCTTGTAGTTGTTTGTATCTGAGGTAAATGCCATTTTTCATGTAGCTGAACAGTGCAGATTACAAAATAGGTTTTTTCTCCTTCCACAGGCACTGAAAAACAATCCATGTGTGTCAATATTTTACATTACATCAAATAGTGCCCAAAATGTCTGACTGCAGAGAATGTTCTGGTTTGATCAATTCCTGTTACCAAAAAATTCTCCAAACCCACCCCCCAAAAACCCTGAAAAAAGGCTTTGGACTGGATTTAGCAGTGGTAATGCATTTCATACTGATAGGAAGGAAGCCCAATTGGGAAGGATTCATCAGGAGCTGGCAGAAGTTCTGTTTCCAGTTCCAGAAAGAGGTTAATGGGAGTAGTGAGCTGCACTTCCCTAAAGACTGAGTTGTACTTAATCTCAAGATTAGTCCTCCGAATGCAGGAGTTTCAATGGTTGCACTTGATTATCTTGGAGGACTTTTGCAGCCTTGACCATTCTATGGTTGCATGACCTGTGAGAACTCAGCAGGATACTCAGGAGCAGAGGGCATTAAGAACTGTCAGCCAATGAAATGGGTGCTATTAGTGGACAAATGCAATGTGTATGATGACTGCCTAGACTTGAACACAGTTTTCAGTGCTGCTTCTACTAGTGGTGCCTGTAACAGGGACACTAAAATAACAGGAGATCTGCTACAGGACCAAAGATGAAAGAGGTAAATAGACCTGAAGTCTCCCACTCTTCCTGTTCATGTTTAGGATTATTAACAGGAGATTGCTGAAAAGCTTTCCATCATCTTTGTGGCTACATCCAGCCAATGATGTTCATCAGGTACTTCCACAATAAAAGAAGATTTTTTTTTTCCTTGTACAGTTTCACAATCTCAAAATAAGTATTTTCAATTCAATTAAAAATCACCATTTTAAAAACCAAAATATGCAGTTGATGGGTCCTTTTTAGCCCAATTTTTTTAAGTATTCAAGACGTAAGTCAAAAGACCCTGAAGTTAGCATAATAAAAAGAATGACAGAGCAAAGAGAATTCTTCAGAGCTATACTTTCTTCATGTTTACATGTTTTCCTAGGCATTTTATTTTGGCTGTTAGGACAAGCTGTACAACTAAAGTAAGAAGTGTAACTTTGCAAGCTATCTCTAATTGGAAAGCTTAGAAAATTACTTATTGCCTGTCTCTTTGCACTATTTTTATCTTGTTAACTTTTTCTTGCTGTTCTTGATAATATATCACATGTATTTATCCCTTCTGGAGTTCAAGATTGTACTGCAATCTTTAGCCTAGTATTAGGCTGAAGTGTACTGGATATTAATGAGTTATCATCATTCACTCAGACAGAGCTGATATTATTGCAACGTCTAAATTGTTCTATCTTTGCACTACGGTCTTTTTTTCTTCCATTAAAATTCTATGAGTCTATGATTATCCAAAAACTAATGACTGAATGATTGTAGAGGTTTATAGACTAATCTCTTCTTTGACATTCAAATTATATAAAATACACAAAGGAATAGTGGTGGAAACATTAAGTCTTGTAGGGCACAGCCAAATTTCTAATTCCCAGCTGCAGAAACGTGTTGCCTCATAAAGCTTTCTCCAGGATGATGTGAATCTGAACTTCATGTATGCAAAGAAGTTTGGCTTCAATGGGAAATAAAGAGGCAGCTCCCATCCACTCTACCCTAACCTATAGCAGGAGTTTCCAGCTGATTTAGGCTCTTGTAAAACTGCCGTATCTACGGTTACCACGCATCATTTTGGCAAATGTAAGGATCAAAAGGCTTCCTTTTCCATGAAAAAGAGAAGAGTCAGGGAATATAGCCATCTGAATATAGGAGTGAGTTTCAGAGACTTGCAATTGCAAATTCACACTATAAATCCAAGTGAGCCTTTGCAAGAAAACTCTTCTCTGCTGTCCCTTGTGCATCCATCTTTTAACCACGAGGGCTGTGATGACACTCCTTGGAACTCCATTTTCCCGGTTACATGCAATATATTGAATATAAGATTGAAATTTCATTTAACATTTTTTCACAACCAGCATCTTAAATGGACTTTGATATTATAAAAGGAAGGGAATCAGAAGGAGCAAAAAGGAACTGATGGTCTTGTGAAACAGTTCTAGACATTTGAGGTCCGATTCTCTTTCAGACATTGAAATGGGGTAAATGGGACTCCAGTGAAGTAGAGAATTAAGACACACATAAAAAAATTGTTTTGATTCATCTTTTGCAACTATTTTGAGTCTTTTCTTTCCAACCAACAAATATCAAAATTATTTTGAAGACACAATGATTTCTGACTCAAGAGTCGTACTGTGTGCTTCATTGCTTACTTGATACAGTTATGTTAAACAGGCCAGACCTCTTAGACTACTTAACAGCTACTCTGGCTTGAAGTTTTCAATTATCACACACGGGAAAAAAGTCAGAAACAGAGTTCAATAGGAAGACAAACTGTGATGATCAGGCCAAGGTCTTGGCCAGAAAAGAGTACCAATCAGCAGTTTGTTTACATTCATATGGATACCTTCATCCCCTCTCCTCACATATTCATTGTCCTCAGTCTACTTTAACGTCGCCTTTGGTCTTTGGCCTTTCCCGTAAGCTTCCATTGTAAAGTTTTGTTCAATCTAACAAATCCCTTCCCATATTCCAGGACAGGTTTTTATGAGACTTCTTTTCACCAGTCAAAAGTTGTGGTTGGACATCCTCAGGGCTTTGGTTGACTCCTTCTAAGGCCTATCAGTCAGTGATTTGAGAGCTCTGGAGTTTTTCAGTGTCTCTGTTATGTCTTGGTACTTAGTTTGTGTATCTGGCTGCTTAATTTATTACTTCATATGGTTCTTTATACCAAGCAGCCCATTCACAAGCGGCCTCACAAACCAGATGTCCTTACATTGCTCTTACATACCCTCACCCTCTGAGCATGCAGATCTCTCCGTCCAGCTGCAGAGACTTGATTGTAACTCAAATCACTTAACATAGGACAGTGTTCAAAGAGAATTCCAATTTAAATAAAAAAAAGCCAAGAGAGTTAGTGAAATAAGCAATACTTTTCACAGGTCCACAACCCACACTACATGAGAAACCAACCACAGAAGGGTTCCCACAAGTGAGTACCAATTTATTTGTTGATATCTAAAAGACTTACACTTTTGGAAAGAAAAGCATTGACTGTTCTGTCAATGACATTTTGGCCATCAAACCTATGTAACAGATCACCAATAAACTTCCATTTCATCAATAAAGAGAATTATTATTATCTTTTAGTATCTTTTTTTTATTGCACATTTATTTTTAGTATGTATCACTTTTGTGTAGAACTATAACAGCGGTGGAAAAAACACTATTTTTCCATTTAGAAAAAGAGAAAAAGAAAATGCCTTTTAAAGGAACAACACTTTTCATGAAATGCACCCCTTCTATGAGAATCTGAAACTTAACTACCTATTTTAAAATGAAAGAAGATAAATAAAAATAAAGGCACTGCAAAAGACAAAACCTGAATATTGCAACCTCCAGACAAAGGTCTATATAATGAAGTGTCAAACTTCCAAAACATAATCTGTCTTTAAATATGTTGGCTTTATGGAATATGCTGTTTGGTTTTAGCAGCAGTGCTTACGCTTCTTCACTGAAGTTGTAAATGCAAAGACATATTCCTCCACAAGGAGAATTATTTTATTGAAGTTGTTTTTTCTTTAAAAGAACATATATCAGGTTAGAATTGTATAATTATAGAACCATAGAATTCCACTTGGGTTAGAAGGGACCTTAACGATCATCTAGTTCCAACCCCCTGACATGGGAAGGGATACCTTTCACTAGACCAGGTTACTCAATGCTCTGTCCAGCCTAGCCTTGAACATTTCCAGGGATGGGGGAGATGAGGAGTCCACAACTTGTTTGGAGAACCTGTTCCAGTGTCTCACCATCCTTAAAGAATTTCTTCCTAATATCTAATGTAAACATACCCTCTTTCAGTTTAGAGCTATTGTTGATTTCAATCTTTGTGATTATTCATGCTCTAACAAAGCAAGACTTGCATCTTCTCATGATGTCTCTGTTGTAATTACTGTAGCAGATATTTTGGTGACCCGCTGGCAACTCTCACCTATTTTGGACTGAAAATGTTCAGATTTCATCTGTGCTCCCTGGTAGGGATTGATAGTTGGTTATCAGGATACTTCTTGGGCAACGAGGTACATGCCTTCTGCTAGGTGCTTAAAGAGTTGGGTGCTGCTAGAAAGTAAGTAGAATGAAGCGGTGGCTGGTACCCAAATGGAAATTTAGTTAGCCAGTGTGCAGGTCATGCAGGATTTAAGGGAACCAGGTTTTAGTCCTTCCCTCCTGTATTAACAAGTAGAAAAATCATCCCACAACTACAATTTTTCACTTTAGCTTCAACACTTAAAATGAGTTTTGGCTGGTTTGGGGTTTGGGGTCCATTTGTGTATGAGTGGCAGCCTCTAGAGAAACTAGAGCACTGGCTTCAGGCTAATCTGGCTGCTGATCACATAGCATTATTTGGTGAATGACTGGATGAGGAGGCCTTTCCTCTGATTAAAGAGGGATTCAAGACAATGTGGTTTTATGTGTATCAAGGGTCAGCATGTAAGAAAAAGCTTCTTACAGCACTCAAGCTGTTACTCATTACAACCCTAACAAAATGCTTACAAGAGGGAAAAATGTATTCAAGTAAAGGTTACGTTTCCACATTCTTTTCAATAACCAAGCTAACACATGCAACATGGTTTAGTGGTAATATGGAGGAAATTCTAAAGGAGGAAATTTATCTAGTGCCATAGTACAAACAAAGTATTTAGGAAATACTCATATTTAATCAATTGAATTCTCAATTTATGTATTTGGGGTTTTTTCATCTTTGATAGTACTTCTTTCATTAAAAAATGAATGTTCTAAATTCTTGACTATATTAGGTCTTCAAAGTTCTGTTCACTACAGTTTGGAGAGGGAAAATAATACCATGAGATACCAGCCTTCTCTCATACCTGGAAGGAATTGCTTTGACTCTCAGCAAGAAAAAGTCTAGATGATTCAGTCTCCAATCCAGGCTTAATCAAGTTCATTTACTCTATGCAGCCTTGCCTTGGAGAAATACTTTTCAGATGAAGAGTACAGCTAATTACATTGGAATTGAAGCTTAATATTTCCACTAAAGAACTGTAACTCAAATTGAAGTGAGAAAAATTGGCAGATTAAGTAAAATAAACCTGGTGTGATTCTCTGGGCTAGGCAGCAGAATGTTGACGGGCAGCTAGGATCACTTTTTATACATGGTAATTCATCTTAGAAAGGGTAATCCCTAACATCCCAATTTTAGCTAGATATGTTCTGAACATATGAAATTCATTATTTTAAGGCCAAACAAGCATTATAGATTTATATGTGTTTCTGAGATTTCAAAAACATGGAAAAACAAGGGGAATGTTTAATAGCTGTTTTCAGGACACTGATAATTGCTATGACATCTATAAAGATGTGGAAAGAATGGTCATGAAAAGAGAAACTCATTTGTTTACAATGACAATTCTGGAGTAGCATTAATGGTTATATTACAGTTTCATCTGAGGAAATGAAGTCTTTGATTCATTTAGTATGTATTTGGTCTTAGACAGGAACTGCATCTCATGCAAAGGAAACTGCAATATAAGAAGTTTGGACATTCTTTTCCCCACTTTTAATGTGTTATTTCATTATTTGGAACATAAAATAAAAGTCAGGCACTAAAAAAGGAGGAAGGGCTTTGAGAAGAAACATTTATCAGGCATTTAGATGGCAAGCTGAAAATACTTAAGAGTTCAAACTGAATGGGAATTTATGTTCAAAAATATTTTAACATCATATATTGAGGAAACCCTGTACTTAAGCTTATATATGTTTCCTTTATAGGAACTTTTATAGAAAGGAAAATAAAACTGTTTATAAATGTATCACTATTCCAGATTTTGTTTGAACATTTTACTTTGGATTCTATTTAAACTGGTTTATTTGTCTAAACATTACTTAGCTCAGTATACTCTGTTTATCTCACATAAACAAGCCTTTTTTTTTTTTCTTTGCATTTTAATTTTCTGTCTTTAAGCTAACAAATTAGAAATGTTCTTCTCCCTTCTTCCTTCACAACTGTTCAGTATGAAGCTTCTATTTTATCAGTGTCCAAAATCTAAGGATTTTGGTTGAATTTATGGGACATCAGTACAAACTTATTTTTTCTCTTTCTGGCAAGGTAAAATTATCTCCAAGTAGAAGCAAACAGGTTATGAATATGATACCTTTCTAAATTAAGGATTCTGATGAGGAAAGAAAACTATAATAAGATTTAAAATTATAATAAGGTTAAAACAATGGTTAAAAATACTGTCTCAATATAAGAAAATTAAGAAATTAAGACAATTAAGCTCTTACATTTTTTAAAGTTAGAACAATTATTGAAGAAAAACCCCATAAACTGTAGTAAGGCCGTATATGCGAAGATACAACATATAGGAATGGAAAATAATGCATCAATTTGCAATATGGTATCACTGCAATTGGTTATATTGTGTGAAGTATTACAACCTATTTAGATGGAATTGATTGATCAAGGGGAATTTGAACCACTACCAAATTTTCACTGTGAAATGAGAGACTGCCATGTGTCTTCCCTTTCTTACTTTTGCAGTCTAAAGGCACATAGAGGAAGTCAGAAACTAGGTTTAAATCAGTCAAAATAAGACATCATAACCAAATCTTTTTTATGTGCTGAAAAGTGATGAAGTTCAGTGAGCAATGCCTACAGGAAGAAGTCTGCAAGAAGTCTGCCCAACTAAATTGCTGTAAACCATTTCTTATTACTGCAGTAACTAAGAAAAAGAAACACCAAAGGTAAAAGTATGAAGTATAATATCCCTTCACACTTTATAAGCTCTAAGTATGATATGAAAATTGAAGTTTTATGAAACATTTGCAACTTCAACTCTTGGTAGTAGTGCACTGCTATTACAGAAAAGCAGACAGTGGTCAGTATAAGAAGCATTGCAATAGTGAACTGGCTGGGAACACCTGTGAAACTTACTTCTAGTTGGAAAATGCTGAGCTTCTCAGTCGTGGGAGCAAAGCCTAGTTAAAACTACTGAAGACAGAACAGGAAGGGCAAAAGAGTGAGGCTAGCGCACTCTCCTGAGTGTTGGAAGAGGCAGCTTTTGGACTTTTGGTATTATATCTCCACCACCTGCCAAGCAAACAAGAGTGCTTCCAGTATCTTTTGCCTCACCTTCTATTTTGAGGCAGTTTTAAAATAAAATATTACTGTCCTCCTCTGAAAAGGCTCAAATGCTTACACTCAGGAAAGGAATAAGGGTTATATATTATCTGCTGAATCAGGTCCCTGGAGAGATGCTGCAAACACTCCTGTCACTGTCCTCACAATTTTCTAATAAACTTGTTTCTGCAGCTCAGTGCTCTGTGTTGGATATTGCTAATATTGTTCTAACAACTTCCAAAGGCACAGGCAACTCTGCAGCTGCTGCACCCTTCTAGTTTGCATGTGAGAGTGAAAGCAATCTTCTACTGTTTGACCTTGGTGCAAAGTAGGCACATACCATTGAAAAACAGAGATGTGAGGCCCAGATATAGAGTGAATGATTCTGTCTAAGGCAATTGCTGATGGCAATTCCCCTGAAGTTCCTGGGGTGGTGATAATGCATCTCTAAACTGTGGGGTTTAAAACTACTTATTAAAGAAAATTCTTACAGACTAAGTTATCTATAGCATAAGAAATTAAAGGAAGCTCTTAACAGTCTTAAACTGAGGTATTCTAAAATGTTCTGGAAGTTTTGAAAAAAAAAGATCTTATCTGACAGAATTCTATAGCAAGAGAACAAGTTTCATTTGAAAACTTTGTTTTCTCTTGCAACACACTTTTCAATAATCTTCTCATTCACTGTGCAGTATCAGTTGCCCATTAACAAGCATTTTATGATAAACAGCTGCACTTGAAAACTGAGCTGGATTTGAAACCAGAGAAGTGGGATTACTGCATTCAGTCTGCAGAAAATAGAAAGGAATTTTGTCATGTTTTCTGTGGAAAGATGTTAAGACAACTTACAATTTTTTTGCCTAAACCCAGTAAATGAAATCAAAAAGCAAGGACAAATCAGACTTTTTACCCTTCTCAAACCATTATACATATGCTTGCCTTTGTCCCAGAACACTGATTATGATTTATTGTGATTAATTCAAAACAAAAAATTTAAATAATAATGGTAATTTTTAATAGAAGTTTGCTGGAAATTTTATTTAAAGGCTGCCAGCCAAAAGCAACACTGCTGTTATATTCCAACTTGGGGTTTGTTTCTACCTTTATGGATTAATTTAATTTGGATTAATTATGATATGGATTAATGAAGGTAATTGAAAAATTAAATTACAGAATATATCACAAAAGCCTTCTGTCACAGTCCTTTTTCTTCTTTTATCACTTAAGTTATATCAGACCTAGGGAGAGTGCAAACTTTGACAAACCTTGTCCTTTGGAACCTGGAATGCATTTGACTTGCAATCAGTTTGAAGGCCAATAAAGGTTTTGCTTCTGAAACTGTTCCAAAATGTTGAGAATTTGTTATTGCATCTGTCTGGAAGTATTATTATATTGCCAACTGTATAATGTTGATCCAAGTTAGATTTCAGACCCCTTTTACTTTGGGAAATTCTAGAGATACTAAATATAATTGTTAAAGAATATAATTAAATAAGCACATCATTAGATGTCTCCATAGACTCATTTAATTGAATTGAAACATTCCATGTTGAAAAAATATGTAAGAGTATCAGTCACTATAGAAAAATTTTAAAAATTGCTTCATTACATTGCTGAAAGCTTTATGAATTTTACCAGTTTAAACTTCTAAGCAGAAAACACACAAAAATTTCTTATGAATTCTCAAATGTTCTCAATGTTTACATAATGATTCCTCTTCAAAGATGAAAGAATGAATGGAGAATAAATAAATTGTGACCTTCCTGCAAAACAACCTTACCTTTAAAGATGGATCATGTAGGGTGATGCTTCACTGCATCCAATACATTAATAGTTATTAAGCTGACAGAAAGTCAATTTCACCATAACTTGTTCTGTACCAGAAAGCAACAGTAAAATGAAAAAAAAATTAAAATAACAGGAGGACATTTAATCCATGCTTCCTTTAAATGTCATTGTACATTTTAATAGAAATAAAGTCTTCACAGACATTAATGAATAAGCTGTACATAAAATTTAAAAATTTTCAAACCCTACATATCTTATGATTTGGACGTTCACTGATTTTGAAGTGCAATGATCCTTTGAAGTCATGCAGGACAAGTGTCTTCAATAGCCAAGAGTGCCACACAGGAGTATGATTTCTGCCACTCCTAAAGCAGTACTGGGACAACATGAAATTATATCGTCATCACTACTACACATGTATTTAGAAATAAATTATTACAAAGGGCAGCTAATATCATTTGTCATGACAGTAAGTTGTTGCATACTAACAAGGGTATACGAAATAAATAATGTTTGACAAAAAACCAAAAGCTTAAGTCTTAAAGACAGCAAAAAATTTACAAATTGATATGCTAAAAAAGTTACTCCAGAAATGTAGAAAACAGAACATTTGGATTCTGGAAATGAAAAAAACCAGATTGATTTACACAAGGATTACTTATCATATTTTTACTGTACTGAGATTAATGTGAGTATATACGGAATATATTTCCAGCAGCTCAGTTATTTTAAATGATTGAACATATGCAGTGCAAAAAGAAACTGTTATATGACAGTCAATAATTGGTCATCCAATTATCTAGTGTATTACATTTAGCTAGAGTCACATACACATTAAGACAGCATTACAATTAAACAAGTGATAGCATGAATCAGGCACTGAAATTCTGATCCCACTTTAACTCTGCCTAAAATGATAATCTGAAACTAATCCTCTGTGCCTGATAGTGAAATATCAGTGTTTTCACAACTTGGCCATCTCAGAGTTGTTTGCTTCTAATGAGATGAGTAACACAAGCTGTTCACAGAGAGCGTAAGAGCTGAGCTTTTCCATATGGAAACTTTAATGTGCAATCTAAATGCACCTTGGTGAACATTTGTGCTGCAGGGGGTCTAGAAATGCCTTACAGAGAAGGGATAAAGAACTATTTCCCAATTCAGTATGATTAAGCACTCCATAAATCTCTTTTTTTTTTTTTTTTTTTTTTTTTTTCACAGAGCACAGGAATTTCTAGAGTTTGAACTAAAGCGATGAACACTGCCCTAAATGTTATTTCATAACATTTCATTGTTACTTAAAGCTTTATTCTTTCAAGACTGTTTGGTTTTTTTGTTTGTTTGTTTGTTTGTTGTTTTTTCTTTGGTTTTGGTTTTGGTTTTGGTTTTTTTTGTGCAGGTTTTAAACAGTTTATGTATTAGATATATATCCTTATTTGGCAACTTACATTAATTATTTTTTTAGGGAAAAAATACAGTGCAATGGAGTGACTTGCAAACAGAATAAAACAGGCCCTAATAAAAAAGATAATTTAAATAAAGATAAAAATAAAGATAATAAAAATAATATAAAGATAAAATAAAGTTCACTGAGAAAAATGGCACTTAAAATCCTGCAAAGACTATGGAAAGCTAAAAATCCTCTGGCCTTTACATGACAAAAAGGGCCAAACAATTATTTTAAACAATCAAGCAAGCAGCTTGTTTTCTGTCAAATGTTATTTATTTCATACACTCTTGCAAACATACAGTAACTTACTATAGAGGACCACACTTCAGCATGATTTGTCTCAAACATTCTGTCTATTGCTACAGGAGAGGTGATCAAAAGTGAGGGTCCCATGGAGGTGGGCAGTGCTGTTCTGAGCCAGGTTCCTGCTCTGCTTTGAGTCTGGTGCTCAGTCCCATCCTCCCAACTCATTTCCTGAAGAAGGGCTGGCTGTGCATGATACAGATAACACGTGAAATGTCTAATTTATATGAGGCATGCACCAGGTTAACTACAAAAATATGAAGATTAAAAAGATGCTTCCTTGCTGTTTTTTATCTCTGGCATCTCTTTTTTCTCTCTTCTCCTCTCTTTCTCTTTCACTTCATCTCATTGCTTGCCCCAGCTCCAGATCATCCGTGCAGCAGCACCAATGCAGGATCTAAGGACTGGTGATATTCTTTGGGTTTTTTTCCCTTGCTTTTCCTGAGCAAAGCACAACTATCATGTTCTGTTCCATACTCCATATTGAACTCTGCTCTGGGAGTGGGGAGTACACTCCTTTTGTAATGGTGTGTTGTGGCTTCTGAGCCAGTCTGTGAGGAGTTTCTGGTGGGAGTTGAGAATTTATTGACGTGTACTGCACAAAATAAAGGGCTTGCTATCTGTCATTTGTGGAAGTCTATTGTATGGATTTTACAGGCTTGTTAGCCAACACCTTTTCAGTTTAAATAGTGGACTGGTTGCCAAAGTTTTCGTGACTGTAAAATAAAACACGATTTCCCTGAAATAAGGACCAGTGTCTTTGTGCAGCCTCATGAGAATTTATAAGGAACCCCACAGCCCCTACCAGTGACACTTACTGGTATGATAAATGATATTAGCTGCTTTTTATAACAGATTAATTGTTGGTACAATTTTATAGCATTGTATTAGGTATGAGATTTGTTAAAAGATGAAAGCCTGTTCTAATAGACTTTTCAGGAAAATGCCACAAAAGTGAGATTAATCTAGGAATTCCACAGTAATAGGTGCAATCATCTTACTTAAGGAAATCCTTTGGTATGGAGTCAAATATGAATCAGAAAATTTATAAAGCATTTCTAGTGTGTAGATTTGAATAAAAACTTGTTTGATGGGAACCCTGGAAAAAGACAATACAATAATTTCACATTGAAATGAGTGTAGCTAATATTTCTCCCTTTTAAACTTAAAAAACCTCCAACATATTCGTGATAACAATTAAGTGCTGTGTATCTGATCTAGTTCTCCATTACACTTGAGCAGCACAGGTAGAAATGTGCACAGTACATACAGCCCCCAGTATTTCTCTGTGTTTTCGCCTACTCTGTGACACAATAAAGTTATGATGATGAAAATCATTCTTTAAAGGGTAATTTAACTACGACTCAAATTTTCATTCTATAGTGAGAGTTAATTAAAAATTTATTATTGCTGATTTATTGCAGATATGAGTACTACGAGTTTTCTTAGTTTCATTTGATCTGTCTAAACAGGTAAATTGCACATCAAGAAGACAACTGGGTGCCATACGTATGCAAATCTTTGCCTACAGGGAATTGTTTGGTAAAGTTGCCCAGCAGTCATTCTTATGAAGACATTTTACATTTTTGATTAAATGACCTTGGCACAAAGACCAGGACCATATTCGTGTGGTCTACTGATTACATTCCCATCACTATGGAGAAGGACTGGAATTTCTCACAGGAATAACTGGATGTTTCTGATGTATGAATAACAGTAATTGGATGAAAATCACCAATGGTATCACCAATGGTATAGACTGATTGAAATACTTAGGTACTGAGGAGAAACAAAAAAGATATGTTTCTTGGGTTGGTTAACTTCTAAATTACTACAAACCATCAAGATAAAGCAATGGTGGAGAACAGTATTATGCAGGCTGCATCACATGGAGTGTTTTTAGCATAGTTCTACAGGACTTCTGCAAAACCACATTTAGAAACATACAAATTATTACCTCAGATTGGACATCATACAAAGACAAGTGAAAAAAATCTGGTACTACCAGCCTACTATTAGATGTGGTGGATAAATTTGCACTACAAAACCAGTGCATTGTGAATGGAATATAAGGTAGTCTTTGACTGCCCCAGTGTCCCCAGCTGATTCCCAACTTATGAGGAAGCCTGGTTTCCTCAGCATTTTAGGGGTGTTGCTGGGAAAAATGTATGTTTATATATACACTTAATTTAGATCAGCAAAGGCTTTCAGGTAGATACAAAATCTAGGATTTTAAAACATAAATAAATAATAGATAATAGAGATAAATTAAATAAAATACATGCTATTCTGCAAAATAATAGTATTTTCTTTATTTTTGCTCATGGAATAAAATTTATTGCCAAGACAAATATTACCTGTGGTAGGGAAAGTAATGTTATTAAGCTGACTTTCATAAAAGTGAATGTTAATTATAGCTGCTAATCCAATGAGACGTATTTCAGAGGTGTGCTTAATCACTACAAATTTCACCTTTCTGTGAATATATAATGAAGCATCAGAGACTCATTTCTAAGCATATCAACTTCTGTCAAGAGATTTTCATTACATCAAACATTGTTTAAGCTAAACTGAGGTCTACCATGCTTTGAAGTGCTGGTAGGCATCATTTAAAATGTATCTTTGCTGAGACTTCTATTACAATGTGTGAAAAGGAAAGAAGGGAATATTGTCAACTTGCATAATGTACTTGAAGAGTACAAAGTAGAAAGTTTTTGTGATTTTTGTTAATTTAAATCTGGAGACTGTGGAGAAGCAAGGGATAAGCAGTTGTAGGTAATTATAATTAATGCCTTTGATGGTTGTTGTTCTTACTCATAGAAGGCTTCTGCTAACAAACTGGGATAAATGTGCCATGCTATTAGGATCTATGTGGGATCTTGTGTGTGGAAAAATGAGCTGATGCATACAAAATAACATATACACACTGTACATATACATACTCTGATACAGGGAAATTCTTCCATGTAAAGAGAAAATCTTTGGTAATTTATGTAAGTTTTATATTACGAACATAGACAAATGCCATCCTAATAATCTGGTCTCATTTAACCTCTGTGCCATAGCGTGTACATTTCTGTCACAGCAATTTCTGTTTATTCATTTGCTTAATATACATATATTCCAACATGCTGCACTGTACCTTTATGTGGTCATGCCAAAATGAATGGTAGCACATTCTTGGGACTGTGCTGTGCTCTATCTATCTATCTATCTATCTATCTATCTATCTATCTATCTATCTATCTATCTATCTAATCTATCTTTTTCCTTTACATAGGCTGGTTCTGGGTGGAACAGAGCTAATTTTCTTCATAGTAACTGGTATGGGGCTGCTTCAGATTTGTGTTGCAAGCAGTTTTGATAACTCGGGGATGTCTTATCTGCTGCTGAGCAGTGCTTGCACAGAGTCAGGGCCTTTTCTGCTCCTCACCCCAACCCCACCAGTGAGCAGTCTGTGGGTGTATGGGGATACTGGGAGGGGACACAGCAGGGGCAGCTGAGCCCAGCTGATGAAATGAATATCTAACACCATATAGTGTCATGCTTAGCATATAAAGATGGGGTAAGAAGAAAAAAGGGAACGTTGTGAGTGATAGTGTTTGTCTTTCCAAGTCACCAGGATGTGTGATAAAGCTAGGCTTTCCTGGAGATGGCTGAACACCTGAATGCCCATGGTGAGTAGAGAATGAATTATTCAGTTTACAGTAGATTTTACTGTTGTAGTCAGTATAACTAAGAATACAAAATTGGTACTCAATATTTCACTAATGCCCAGAGAGGCTCTGGTCTTCAAATGCAATAAATCTTTTGAAAGAAAACAGAATAATTCCTCAGTTTTTAGGAGGATCCTGTAGTAAGTTAAGCTCATTTCTCACAGCACCGAGACACCATCTTCTCTCACTATTTCTAATAGCAGTTTAGAACACTATATCTTCCAGGAGCCATTGCTCCAAATTTTATTAAAAGCCTTTTTAACACAGTACTGTGCTCGGAGGAGTCTTATAGTTCCCAGAACAGTCAAGGGAAAACTGGGATACTCAAAATAAAATCTTTAAAACAGTTACTATCAGAGTGTGGCCTCAAGTATTTTTTTTAACATTGAATAAGATTACCATTTTCTTGCCCTTTAAAGTCATGATCTTGCTGAACCAACATATCACTACTTCATAAAACTCCATACAGAAGTTTTCAAGTACTTGGTCCCATTCCGGTTCCTGTTGTAGTTCAGCCCCCAGTGCTCTTATAGTCCTGATCAGCTGTCAGGGAGAAATACAAAGGTAACTCTGAGGAATACAAGGACTATAACTGAGAATTTACATACTCCAGGTTAACTCTAAGTCCAGTAGTGTTAAGAAGGGTCATTTTGTGGCTTCCATGAAGGATTCATGGGATGAAATACACATCCAAGGTGACTCCAAAGGCTCTTTCCACAGACCATGAAGAGAAGTGTGCTCAACTAGAAAATTATTCACCTCAGTTCCATGGACTCAGTTAAATTGCCTAAACAAATCTATTGAAATTTGGGCTAGGATATCCCACATAGTCTTCCACTGGTGTGCCAGAAGGGAAAAATTTTATCCCAGAACCTGCAATATTTGGGGTTGGGGGTTTTTTTGGAAGCATCAGGAGAGCAGTTTCAAACATCTGCCAGATCCTAAGTTTTGGATGCCTTAAAGCATCTCAGATACCTTTAAAGACCTCCAATGAGCCCTAGATGTCTACATGAGAATAAGATGTACCCTAGCAATGCTCATCCCTTTCCTTAGCAAAGTTATTCAAGGGTAATTAGATCAGATACAGATGGCTGGAGTCAAGTGAGATGAGTACCACTCTCAGCGGTAATTAGACACTGCTCTGAAAAACACCAACCACAATGTACAGGAGGACTTCTATTGCTCCTCTCCTACCCTGCCTGCAGCTATGCTGTAACAATTGAAACTGCAGAACTTCCAGGTCTTAATACTGGGGAGATCATGGGGTGTCTGAATACTCTGACTTGGGGGCAATTTTCCTCTGATATGGTGCATTTGATAATAATCATACTGCAAGTGGCATAAATACCACCCATTGTTCTTGCTTAGGGAAAGATTCTGTAAAGCCAACCGCATTTGCAGATATGCAAGAATGGTGTAGACATTTACCAGCAATAACAAGGCTATAAAAAAATTGTCAGAACATCGCTTTTTCTTTTTTAGCCTATCCTTACCTTTTTTAATTTAACTGTAAATCAGTAGTAAATACAATGGTCTTCACTGCTGCTTTGAATTAGTATTGTAGTTTATTGCAATTCCATTGATCTAACAAGATTGTCTGGCCAGCTATCAACAAACAGCATAGACAGGAGAAAGAAAGGAAATTGAAATTAAGTCAGACACAGTTTAAAAGTACTAATTAGGATGTTTATAGATAATGCTGTAATTTTTTGCTTTCTACTTATTAAAACATTTAAAGGGCCTTTGGTGTCTAGGGTGACCTGGAGTGATACATTTATCAGGTCTGTTTGTGCAACTCTGTGAGACAGAAAACCCTTCAGAAACTGAAGCGTGCCAGCTGAGCACTGTAATGGAGTTCCACAGCCTGTACTGTTTTGGAGACGTCATTTCAGTTCATGAAGTCTGAATGGAAGACCAAATTACCAGGAGAGGTCATGTCCACTCCATGAAGTGGTGCCAGAGCTGAAAGAGCTTTGTTCAAAGTAGCTTTAAATAAGAAAGGCTCTTATTTGGTAGGACAGTTTCCAGCACTCTAGAACTTCTGCACATGATCTGCAAAGGCAAAATCAAGAGAATCTAAAAAGAAATTTCCAAATAATATTTATTTCCTTGGATAGTTGGAACTGTTGTGTCTATAAAACACTGTGTCTTTAATCATTTTTTTAAAATTATGCTGCTAATGTGGGCAGATTGCAGTTGTATCCTTACATGCTAGTATTTGGTCATGAAAGTTTTGCTGATGAATTGCTTGCTTATTTCTATCTTCAGTCCTGCCAATAACAATCTGGAATAGGCATGTACATATTTTTTATTGAAACCTAAAAACATAGTGTATAATGAAAATTCATCACATAATTTCCTTCAGTATATCAATAATACACTATTTTACTAGAACTCAAAGTACAATTAAACTGCTGAAAAATCTACTGAACAGTAAAATGCACTGAGAGCCAATACCTTGGAGAATAATATCCCTGTTAGCAAAAAAAAAAAAAAAAAAAAAGGAGATAATTAAAACCTTTATAAAGCATCTGTTACTCAGCTATACCCATTAGGGATTGTAAAAACTATACAGATTATAATACATGAAAAAAAGAGAAAAATTTAAGTTCCCCCCAAAATAAAACAGAAATATTAGAGAAAAAAAATATATAATGTTCTAAACTTTGCATAAAAGCACAGATATATTAAACCAAAAAACCCCAAACCCCAAGCCTATAACTTTGAGAACAGTTCTGATGTGTAAACAAAACAGTCACCATGTAACATTTGTTGAGAAAAAAAAACCAGAATGATGAGATACAGTGTGGATCACAGATTATTGCACTTTAATTTCTAAATGAGCTTAGACATCTGTGAAATTAAAACCCCAGGGCGGACAATTTATGTGACACTATGTTGAGAAAGGAACAAAGCTTTGAGATGCAAATTCCAGCTTTCCATTGCTTCAGACCAGGTAACCTTGCAAACAACCTTCACACAGACCAGTCTTCTCCACTCTGACTGATGTCTCCCATATGTATCTATTTCTCCTATCCATTTTCCAATCAAGTTGACAGCAATTCCCAGTTCATTTTCTAAAGAGACTGATAAAAGCCAGGCTGGACCTGTACCTGTTATTAACCTCTCTTGTACCATTATTACTTATTTTTCTCCTTTGAGATAAGAGGTTACATTGCACTTGCTGATCTTTGCATGTGATGTGTTATTACATAAAAACGGTACTGCAAATGTCAGCCTGTTACTAGGTCATTAAAGTCAGGTCATGATATTTGAAAATTTGATGTTCTTAACCTTTTCAGGAATTAACCAACATATATTACAGGATTATTTATCTTTGTTTGTTTTTTTTTGTCATGGTTGTTGCTGCTTACATCAATTATTCATGAACACAAGGGCATATATTATGCTATAAAAAGCCATGAAGTCTAACTGATTTATTCACATTATTGAAACTATGATTTAATCATTAATAGTATTTACATAATTATTTTCACTGGCCAGTTTGAGTCTCTTTCATCATTGTGAAGGAATAATTTTGAGCTCTGTATATGCACAGTTACTCAAAAGTCCTCTATACATATATACAATAACATGAGATAGAGCAAGATGGGAAACAGCCTCAAGCTGCAACAGGGGAGGTTTACCTGAATATAAGGAAAAATTCTTCACCAAAATGTTGGAACAGGCTGCCCAGGGAAGTGGTGGAGTCACCCTGACTTGAGGTATTTAAAAAATGGGTAGATATGGCACCTAATGGACATGGTTTGGCATGGACTTGGCAGTGCTGGGGGAATTAATAATGGTTGAATTTGAAATTAAAGATATTTTCCAGCTTAAATGATTCTATGAATCTATTATTCTGTGATATCCTATTTTCTCTATGTGAAAATAAGGCTTTCTGGCATATCATTACCATTCCTGAATCTTCTTCAGTTTTGTGCACTTTCATGTTTGTTACAAAATAAGGCCAAATGATGGATATTTCTCATTTTAAATTGTAGACTAAAATATTTGATAGAATATGTGTTTGAAAATGGGACACCCTGATATTTTGGAGACACAGATGAACTGCAAATCTCAGGTAACGCTTGAAATCCATCACATGATAGACATTCTAAGATGCCAGAAATTATGACACTTTCTTATATAACTGCAGCCCCCAAAGACAGAAATCTCTGAAGTTCATTAGTTTTTGCAGGCCCAACACTATCTTGTGCCAGCAGCTGAGGAAAAAAACCCCAAAAAAAGATAGTGTTCAAATACTTGCCATGTTTGCTTTGAATTGGAACCAAAATTCTTCTGAGGCGCCTTTCAGAGCAGAGTGTATGAACCCAGACTCCATCTTCTACTCACATAGTTTAATTCTCTAAATAAATCAATTCAAGATATTTTTTTCTTGACTTCTCTGCATACCACATGGTTTCTGCAGACAACATATTGTCTTCCTTTTAGGCATGACATTAAAATTATTCTTACATAAACAACATACAAAGAATATTTTTTTCTAAGTGTATACCTAAAACTACTATTGATAAATATATTTTAAATCATTTATTCAATATACTTGATGAAAAAATGTTACGTAGAAAATCTTCTATAAGAACCTTCTTTAGTTGCTAGTATTATAATTTGAGGAAAGTTAATAAACATCTCCATGTAGATATCTTTTGCTATTTTTTTATACGTGCACTTATAGAGCAATAATGCCAATGGCATGCTGGCCATCTGCTCTCCAGCTTTAAGAACACCAAGAAAATGTAATTTTTTCCCTGATATTTCCTTCATGAAAAAATTCTCTTGAAAATTTAAGACAAACTCCCAAAGGAACAAATCAGTTTTTACAGTGACAATATCAAAATTCATTTAAAACATGTAATTTACAATATCACACTAGAGAAGATGATTTGTGTCTTTTTCACACTCCTGAGAACCACTACGGAAATGGCCATTTTATGAAACATGGTTAAAAGGATCAGTAGTCTTTAAACTCAAACTATGAACTTTAAGAATATGTTCTGTTTTTATAACAGTCGCTCTTTTTTAGGAGAAAAATTGCACAAAGCTGTCATAACTTGTAAGCAAAAAAAGCGATTTAAAAAAAAATGAATCACAGAGCAATGATTCCAGTGGCCCTGAATATGTAAGCTCCAGTTGTACCTTTCTAGGGAGGTGAATGGGCAAGATGTGATAAACTAATTACAAGTATGAAAATTTTTATGGAAAGCTTTTGTTTCATGTTAGCTCAATAAGCTGTTGCCTCAGTTGCTGATGTGACACAATCAATCAGGAAGAGTGAGAGATGCATCAAAAGGTCATTCACTGAGGGAAATATATTGTTCTTCCTGGTAGTCCTGTGGTGGAGAAGCTGACTCCAAAATGCTAGAACTATAGCTCTTCAAAGGAAGCAGAATATGCCTTCACTCATTTTACTGGGTCATTTTCTGTAGTAAACTTCTTTTGTTATTGTGTGCACTCCAAAATCAGTGGAATTCTCATTAGAGATATTCTTTTTTTTTTTTTTTTTAAGGAAAGCCACATTTTTCATGTTTTTCTTAGACCTATGGACCGAGACTATACAGTTCACAGGCGGCTTGATCCCATCCATCTACAAAATCTTTTAAACCTTTGAATTTTTTTTTAAGACAGTGTATATTTGCCATTATTAGGACAGGACTGCATAATTTGCCTTTACTTTTGAAATAAACATTTCTCCAGAGTTTTGACCCTTTCTTCAGGGAAATATTCCCCAGACACACTTGAGAGGTAGGTTGTCTAAATGAACTTTTTAATAACTTTTTACACAGCATCTAATTGTGGACTAGCATAGCAGGCAGCCTCAGCAGGTGCATTTCTATCAAAACAATTTCACTGCATTTTCTATATAATTGAATTGACTAAGTTCTGCTGCATCATGATGTTTTCTCTCATTATAATGACAGCTGTGATATATTACAAGTTAGTTCTTGAGGAGAAGGAAAAAGTGAGAAGAAAAAATATACATTTCAACTATAATTCTTCAAACCAAGCCTTTAAGGGAGAAAAAAAAAAATCAAGCAACAAATCATTTACCTCAAGATAGGTAGCAAATAATCTGAATGGCAAATATTTTTGTTCCAGAGGTACCTAGACAGTTTTTGGAACAGTCACTATATTAAGAGTAAAAAAAAGAATTCTTTTAATATTAGTATGTGCCCTCAAAATATTGTGGTAGAATTAAAAAAAAAACATAATTCTTCAGAGAACTCACAGTGTTCTTCAGTTTCTTAGCAGTGAAACTACCTCTGAAGTTCTTCCTAGTGGAGTAAATAAGGCTTTCTTTCACTTTTCTGACCAGAAACACCCATTCCAAAACATTCAATAAATATAAGCAGAAAGTATATTCATCATCTGAGTGCCATACTGTAACTGCAATTTGCAGCCATTAGGAAAGTGCCCTATGAATAACTCACTTTTAAGTAAGTTAAGTTATTAAGTTATTATTAAGTTAAGTAAACTTAATTTTTAAAAGAGGGAGCTTATTAATGGAAAAAAAAAAAAAGTAAAATTTTTTGTATATACATATGTTTTCAAAAACATACAAGGAGGAATTTACTGTCATTAAGAATAGTGACCGCAGAATTAAAAGTACCTTTCATACTCCACTGGGTTGAAGAAGTATGTTCAACTTTCTAATATACAGAAATAAAATTCCTTATTTTACTATAATAAAATAGGACTTATTTTACTACCATAATTGTGACTTCTTAGTCAGAATATTACTTTCTCTTTGCCTTTGTAAGCATATGTGGCACAACACATAAAGAATTAATAAAATTATTGGGCTATTGAGTAACTAATCACTTTCTCATTACTAAGATTCTCAAAGATTTCACCTATTTCATCTGAACTGAGAAATTGCTATTGTTCCAAGCAACTTTTTAATGCTTATTGGAAGAAGCATTTATATTATTACCTTATACCCCCTCAAAACATGTAGCCTCTGTCAAAACCTTTTAGATGCATTGAACTACTATTTTTCACTACTCCATGCAGTACTTCTGAGAAACAGAAAGAATGATGAAATGAGATGCTTAAGGGAAAAATTCAGTTGTGGCAGAAAGGCAGGACCAAGGAAGAAAAATGTAAATTAGTTGTTTTCATCTTAGGCGATGCCTTTCACTCCACATGGCAGAGTGTGTAGTGTATGTGCTTCTTTTACAGTCCTTCATCTAAATGTCATGCAGACCATATGCACTTCTCAGTGTCAATAGCCTATTCTCAGCTCCAAAGTGCTCCCCTTTGCCTCTAGTGTCAGCTAAAGGTTCAGGCATGAGATGGGAGAATGCAAGAGAAAGCTCTCAGGAAATAGAAAATGCATACTTGTTGGGAGATCCTTGCCCCAAGGGTAATTCCTCAGATTTACTGCTTGTTCACTGCACAGACTGAATTTTTTTAGGGAAGATGAGAGCAGGAATGGGCTTCAACATGTAGCCTATAGTACTGCCTTTAGTGGCAAAGCCCATTTCAGGCTGGAGAGTGGACTAAGCCCTTGATCTACATTGACTCATATAAAAGTTGATAAACCTGCCATATAGCTAGACAAAAACTTTTGAGAAGTCAAGAGTACCCAAAACCTTCACTAGGGTTGGCATAAATTGCAGAAGTCTTCACTTCTGGACCCGCAGAAGAAGAAAACTGAATCTCAGAATGCATTAAACACCATAATTACAGCCACTGGACCATGACATAAATGTCTGTAGGAGAATTACAGGGCCCAGAACACAGTTCAGCTGCCCACATGCAGACATTACATGTGGGCACTGCCTGATTAGCTTGGGACAAATGGATAAATGCTCTACATTTGTTTACTTCATTGCAAATGCCTACAGTCTGGAGCTTTACTTGGGGCACAGCTCAATCACTTGACCCATCACTGACCTTTCTTTCATAAAACATGAATTTTGGCTAATCTCTCTTGGAATTTGTTAGAAAGAAAATCAGAATACTATAGAAAAGAGGAAGTACAATAAAGGAAATATATTAAGAACAACATTTTCAAAGATTTTGGAAATTATTTCTGTAAGAATGTACCCATTTATTTCCAAGGACTTATGAAATGTTTTCACACATTTGTGGAAGGAAGCAGGGCAAATTTTTACTTTCATCATTTTTCATCTTTTACAGACATAAATAACTTATAAAAGTTGCCTATCAGTGCATTCTCTAGCAGAACTTTAATGCACTCATGAAGCAGCAAAATGCATTTAAGTGCATTTTAACAAATCTGATTTAATAAAGTTTTGGCAAAAAAACCTTAATATGATACCTACAATTTACTAAAATCACATAAAATATAGAATAATTTAAAAACCTGTTATTTACTGTTGGACCGGGTTTTAATGTACTAGCTAATTAGCTATGAGAATCTGAAGTTTTTTCCTATGCATTAGTATTGCTGAATTTTGTAAAGGAAACAACTGTTCTTTCATTTTTGTCCTTGTCAATAGCACTCTTGCTTCTCTAATTCTAGCTATTGCCACAAGGGAATTTTTATAATCTCAGTGCATGATCAGAAAAATTTTGTGTTAATTCATATCAGCTTAGCACTTCATGTTGAATAATCTCATTTAAAAAAATTATTTAAAGGTATTTTTAAAATAAATTCTAGTATCTAAGCACCGAATTTTGACTCTTAAATAATAAAGACATTGTCTGAAATTTATCTGCTTGTATCAAATCATATTGGCAGATATTATCTCAAAACCTGCTTTATCTTTTACCACTTTTCCCCAATGTAGTATTTACATAGTAACAGTACTATTTCAGATAGGTCTTTACTTAAGTTTCATGCATTTTCCATATTCATATATTATGAGGACTTCCAGAGTTGAAAAATCACTGTAGAATAGCAATTCTATTTTATATGAAAATCTGATTTCACTTTAAAGTTTTACCTGTCCTAAAAAAACCTCCAGATTAAGGGAATTGATATGGCTCTAGGGGACCTACTTATCATGACCTTAAATAGGAAAGGGGTTTATGTAAAATTAAGCAGACTAGAGTTGAAGAGGGCACCTCTCAGACAACAAGTATGTTGTTCATCTGACCTACAACAAAGTTGTCTAACATGAGCTTTTATGCACTGCATTCAGGAGCTTTTGGATGAACAAGACTATTGGGTTTGCATGGCCAAGCTTCAGTAGCAGGGGTGCTCCAGGCGTGGCTCCTGTGAGAAGCTGCCCAAAGCTTCCCCCATGTCCAACAGAGCCAATCCCTGGCAGAGCTCCAGAGATGGATCCACTGCTGGCCAAGAGTGGGCCAATCAAAAATCATAGTAATGCCTCTGTGATAACATAGTTAAGAAGAAGAAAAAAAAAAGTTACTGCACAGTTGTAATTGTGGCCAAAGACTGGGGTGAGAACACATGAGAGGAACAGCCCTGCAGACACCAAGGCTAGTGCAGAAGAGGGTCAGGAGGTGCTCCAGGTGCCAGAGCTGAGGTTCCCTGCAGCCCGTGGGGCAGCCCATGGTGAGGCAGCTGTGTCCCTGCAGCCCAGGGAGAGCCATGGGGATACAGAGATTCACCCTCTGCCCGTGGAGGAGATTCACACCAGAGCAGGTGGGTGTCTGAGAGGAGGCTGTGATCCTATGGGAGGCCTGTGCTGGAGCAGGGTCCTGGCAGGGACCTGTGAACCCATGGAGAGAGGAGCCCCCTCTGGAGCAGGCTTCCTGGTAGGACTTGTGACCCTGTGTGGGGACCCACACTGGAGCAGGCTATGCCTGAAGGACTACACCCTGTGGAAAAGTGAGCCATGCTGCAGCAGCTTTGGGAGGATTTGTGAGATGGACTCACATCACAGCAGTTTGCAGAGAGCTGTTGCTCGCGGGAGGGACCCCACGGCACAGCAGAGAAAGGACTCCTCTCTCTGATCAGCAGAAGAAGCCTCAGGTCTTGAACTGACCTGACTGACCATATATAAACCACATCCCTGTCTCTCTCTGCCACTAGGAAGAAGAACCAGGAAGAAGAAAGGGGGAAGATGTTTTTAAGGTTTATTTTACTTCTCATTATCATGCTCTGATTTTGTTAGTAATAAATTCAATTAATATCTCTAATTTTAGCCCTGTTTGCCCATGATGGTATTTGGTGAGTGACTTCTCTCTGTCCTTATCTCAGCTGATGAACCCTTCATTATATTTTTTCTCCCCTGTCCAGCTGCTTAGGGGAGTGATAGAGTGGCTTTGGTGGGTGTCTGACCTCCAGCCAGGGTCAACACATTAAAAAGTCATCATGGGAACAGAAACAAAAGCATAGCTTTTCCATCTCCCCAGGAACAGTTATATTATCTAAAAGAACTACCAATACTTCTGTTCCTTGATTTCAGTTTTGCCCCTTGCTCCTCACGTTGCTGGCTGTGCAATGGCATAGGTTTTACAGAAAGACATTGTACCTGTGTACTCTTTACTTGAGAACTGTCAGGCTCTCATGAGGATACAAGATTAAAGCCCCTGGGGACAGGAACAAAAAGCTCCAGACAGTCCAGTCCTGAAGCTCTACTGCACCACTCAAATAATAACTTTTTGTTGAGAAAATGTTGGCATGTCAGCATACGCTATAGTGTCTCCTAAAATGCAAATTATGTCATAAAAAGTGAGATGCTGATGAAATTCCCTGAGTGGAGATAGGAACAAGCTGATCTATGTGACCCTATCAATGTATCTTAAAAGATGATGTGCCATTTCTTTTCACATTTTGCCACAGACCAGATGTGCTTTGATATGCAACATGTTTGAACAGCTAATTAATATTTAAAAGTGTCATTCTGGCATAATCCGTATAAACATACATTTGGTATTCACAATATCCTGTCAAATAAATTTTTTTTAAAAATCATACTCAGTAAAATGGTTATGAATGCCTATATGAGTTTTATATGATACAAATATTTTTTACGTTATTGAAGAAAACAATTTTCTGTCATTTTTGCTATTCTTCCTCCAGAAAATGAGATTAATCTTCAAA
Source organism: Certhia americana (assembly GCA_018697195.1). NCBI lineage: Eukaryota > Metazoa > Chordata > Aves > Passeriformes > Certhiidae > Certhia > Certhia americana. The sequence goes on along the minus strand of CM031857.1, from coordinate 74,158,898 downwards.
TATTTAACGAAGGGAAAACATATTTCCAATTAACAGCCTTTTGAAAAATATCCATTACATCTATTTTCTTAAAAGTAGTATGACTTCAAAGTCAGAAGTCATTAGGAAAAACTTCCTTAGAATAGTTTCAATGTTTTAATTTAAACACAAATTTTAAGATTGAACCATCTCTCATTGAAGAAAAGGAATGCAGTAATGATATAGTTTTGTAGAAAAGAAAACCAAAATTATATCTTCACTTCCAAAGAGTACCTAGTTTGGATATATATTTAATACTTATATAATTATATTTAGAGTAAATTATAGCTAAATAAAGAATTTATACATTTAAAACCCCAGTGGTACCATTTTCTTAAGTGTCTGTCATAAGTGTTCTATCTATAATAGTGTCTCGTTGCCTTTTTATCTTTACCAGTTCCTTAACTGTTTTCTTTGAGTATTAACAGTTCTCTGAGTGGAAGAATGCGTATGTTCAAAAACTCCTTAAGTTTTATAGCCAAGAGCTTCAGGATCTTTTTTGCAATATTGGGTGGGGTACAGCTAAAATCAAAGACCAACCACACCATTTACTTTTTAACCAAATAGCTAACACTGAATATAAGCCACTTATGGCTTTGTAACTTTTCTCAGACAGCTATATTCAGCATTTCAGAAAACATAACAAATGTATCTGTAAGTATAAGTGTAATCACAAATAGCTTTTCTAGCAGCAACTAAGTTGAGAAAATATGTTTTTAATCCTAATGTACCAATAAGTAATAACAGTAAATTAAAAAAATCAGTAAGATAAGGCACCTACTAACTTTTCATTAAATCAGGACAGTTTATGGAGGTTAATAGCTTACCTTAATAACAAAATCATAGTTTGCTAGAGTATTTACTGCAACTGTGATAATACATAGCACATTTTACAAAAATACTAAACAGTAAGCAGTGGTGCTCTGCATGACAACAATTAAAAGTACAATTAATCTGCCCCACATCATACATGTAGAAATTTTAGATCTTTGCTTCCAAGAACTGGTTTAAAACTGTCTTTCTCAAAAGGTGTTAAATATGTCAGATGAATAATTCTCTAAAATACTTATTTATACCTATGGTTACAAAATAATATAGTTTCTTTAACATACAGATGCTCTATATGGCAGACAATAGGGTAGATAAATAATAATCAATGTTCTCCAGTAGTGTGTCTTATATAGTCAAAGTTTTCTATTTTATTTTGGTTGGGGTTAGCTTTGCAATCAGGTACTGCCTAAGATCTTGAAATCAAACATATCCTCTCCTCAGCATGACTTCATATTTCCCAAAGCTCTAAGTAGGTTAGCTGGTTTATAGTTGTGTGAAGACACTGAAAGCTATGCTATTGTACCATTTTCCAAGTGTATTTTAAAATCAATTTTTCCTACACAAAATGTAATGCACCTAATCAAGTTTGGGTGACTTCTATATTTAATAAAGAAGTAGTTATGTATGGCACACAATGGTTAACAGCAACCTGTTGATTCATTAGGAATCAAGCTCTATTATCTATATGATGAAATATCAACCATAGATATTTAATTATTAATATAGGCACAGTTTAAAAGAATTTTTATTATGCAGTAATTACTACATGCCAGTATTTTTAAAATTAATTTCTTTTGTTGTCTTTTAAAACTTACAGATTACTTTTGTAAAAAGCTTCATATCCCAGATCACCAAGGGCTTGTTCATATGAGCTTCATGCTCTGTAATTTGTATAGTTCATTTGTTTATCATTGAAAAGGAGAGGAAGGGAGGAAACAGCTGACATACCTCAGTCTATGGTTTGGAGGCTCTTTAATATAGTAGAATAGTTGAAAAACCTCCCAAAAAAGAGGAAATTTTCCTCTATGTAGAGAAAAAAATAGCCATATTTTTGGTACATATATGCATGGACACATCCAGCCTGAATGATAAATATATAATTTTATAGATACATGAGTGAAGTAAACAGCACCAGTAAAAATTCTTTTAAGTGGCACAACTCTATTTTCTTACTGGGTCTAGGTGCTCCAAGTATGAATTGACTCTAAACTATAAATAAATAAATAAATAAAGTGGTATCACATCTTTTGAAGAAAAATAACACAATAAAGGAAGAGATGTTGACGTTCAGTAGACTCTTTTCTCTCTGGATCTGCTGCTACAACAATGTAAATTATAGCATTAGCTCTGTGAACTGTTTCAAGAACAGACTTTCAAAGGTGATCTCATGAGTTTATTAAGGACATTTCCACTGTTCTCAAAATATGTCATTGAAACAACTTTGTGTTTTCTGTAGTAAACTGTTACGTATTGCTGGATTGCTGTGTTGAAACGTTTAAGCCTTTCATCATTGATGCACTTGCATTTCAGAGAAACATGAACTCTATTTATCATATAAAGTTTTGAAAGCCCTTCCCTGTGGAACACAGACTGTGCATAAACATAAGATGCTGCATCAAAAAACTGGAGAAATCTTCCTTTATTCATATTCTGTTCATATTTCTGTTTATTCTGACTCCTAAGGAAGTAAATGGCAATGTTGCCCCTGACTTTGTTAAATCTGGAATTTGACTCCTCAGATTTGTTTCCTCTTAGCTTCAAGAATCCCAAAGCATTCTTATCCCTTTTTCTCAGACTCCTTCTTTGCTTATAGATATTTCCCTCATAAATTGCCCCTCAGGTACAAAGAAGATATTGTATCTGCAAACTCATTTTGCATTTCCATTAGGGTCTAGACCACAAGGCACTTGGAAATTTTGCTGCTTGTCTGTATCACATATAACTCTCAGGTTCCTTCCCTCAGTTACTTACAGCCCCCAGCTAGCATTTGAGTTAAAACCTTTATGTCTAAATTGCTCCTTTTTCTCTGTGAATTCTGATTAGAAGCTTCATTAAGTGGAAGAGCATTCTACTTTTTTTTTTTATGTCAACACTTTAAAAATGCTTAATCTGAGCAACTATGGCCATATTATATTCTCTCTGTAATATACTATATATCTCTATGATAGTTCTCTGTACAGTGCATGGACAGAAACAGAAATTGCTGGAGTCCAGCGTATTCTTCAATAGACGTCTGAGGTGGGTTGCATGAGATAGAGTCTGTACCAGACTAGGTAAGGTAAAAGTGAGGAATTGTACACACAAAAGAGTAGAGCAGGGTGTGGTTTGCTCAGTCCTGTTACTTTAGAGCTCCTGTAGCAGTTACTTCCAGGTCTGTAGCTTACTCTGAAGCAAAGTCTTAACTATGGCTGTGTAAGTATGGAGAGGATTCTCAAAATTCCTGGAGTGTGTCACATAAACTAACGTGACTTACCACTTTACCAAGAGATGTGAAATAGGTAGGCACAGGACAAAGCCCAGTTCTCTTTGGCATCCTCACTTATCCAGTATCACTGTAGCTACATGTATTATGAAGTTATGATTCATATTAGATTTCAGTTAAGTTGTTGGCCTATAAGTTCATGTTATAAAAGAAAGATTAAGATCCAGGAAAAGTTACAACTGAAAATTTACTTCATATATCTGGTAACTTGGAAAAGCCTGTGAGTGATAGGGGCTACACTGAAAAGGAAACCATTTGTATTCCTCTGCCACCAGACTCATGCTGAATGCCTGGCTTTGGTAGTTGGATACTGTGAAACTGAACTGACAATGAATTAAATGAACTTTCAACTCCAAAAAACATGAACCACTTGAGCCTCTTCCAGTATTAAAGAGACTACTTCTGTTGTAAAGCAAAGAACAAATCTCTTTTTTAATTTCTTGCAGTCCATGAATACTAACTGCATTATAATCTTTGCCTTTTGATTTTAGAGCAAGTACTCCCAATAAACTCCCATTCAAGTTGCTAAAATAAAACCCCTGTTAAAAGAAGTAATAGACAAACTGACTTAGATAAAATGCATGTATAAAGAAGATGCTGGATTAAAATATACACTTGATATTCTTCCTTCCATTATGCCCTTTGCTACATTTCGCAATATCAATAACCTAATAATATATGATTAAATCCCTCTCTTCAGGGTACTATTCAACTATAAAAATATGAAAATTGAATTTGTTTTCAAAATATTGTAAACTAGACCTGTGACTGTTATAAATAAATTAATTTCAAGTTCTAATATATCTCACTAACTTAACTATTATTTGCAAAAAGATTTTGCGCCATGGAAAATAAATTATTCTTATTTCAACTTGCATATCATATCTCTTTTATTAATAGGTGAGTGGTTATTAGAAGATATATACTGATCATTTATTCAGGAATATATAAATGTATATGAATCACGAAGAGAAGAAAGGAAAATGTTCCCATTTCCACATTTTCAATATAGATAATATTTTATCAGATTTTGTAAATCTAAGGTGCTCCATGTTTTATTTCTTCTCAACTGTTCATATTTTCCTTGAATTAAGTTTTTATTTATATATGAACCTCATAGCAACTTTTGTTATCTTACAAAAATAAGGGTTGCCATATGCCTTGATAAACAGAACTGTTATTTGCTTTTATTAGCTTGCTGCATCAACACAGAGCAGATTGTTTTTGAAAGATACAGTTTCATACTGCCAAAAAAGCTCCAGAAAAAAATGTATTATTTCAAAACTAAAGTCCATTTCATGAGGAGCAATTCTTTGAATTAGTTTTGATTACATAGGGCCAACTGCAATGTCAAGATTACAATCTAGAAAATGCTGGGGTTCCATCCTGCCTTTTTTAATTTTTTTTTTTTCAAACAGCAGTATAACTGGAAAAACATGAAATCATTATGGTAATAATCATATTGGAAATTATAGTAACAAGCATACCGAACAACCTTCTCTTTACCTGTTTCCTTTTCTGTTGCTCTACACTTTTATTTGCAATGCTTTAAATACTGATTTCAAGTTCTTCAAATACTGGAAGTTACAGAAAGTTGCTCAATACAGCATTGAAATAGGTATAAGGATATGCATTTGAAGTGGATATTTCTAACAGCAAGATCAGATTTTCAATGATCTGGCTGACGTTTATCTGTTCAGTATGCAACAATTCATAAAACAAAACACAGCTTCGATTCTGTCTGTTTTCATAAATATTCTAATCTCATTCTCACAGGTAAATAGTGATAAACTGTTAACATCATTTAGCATTCTGAACTGGTAATTTCGATTTATTTTGCAGTATGCAGGGCAATATTCATTCTTTTTTGTTTCTTTGTACAGTTTCATTTTGTTTAATAACAGCAAGGTAATTCAAACTTGAATGAGGAAGGTTAGATACACCTTATTATCATTCCTCATAATACCTTATTTGTGGCATAAATTTCTATGTTGCTCAAAAAATCATTGAAATGCTTTTTTCTTTTTTTTTTTTTAAGTAATCATAAAATTAGAGAACAGAAATTAGAATGCTGAAAGCTCAGGGATAATTATATTTGTTATGCTGCCTCCATTGGCATAGAAGTACCATGAAAAATCACAAGTAATAAGTTTTAAAGATTCTCAATGCATATGAATTAAATGGAAGTGAGACAATTTAACAGACTACTCAGTAAAACATCCATACAGAAAAGGAATCTTCACATACCCTTACCATGGTAACTAATCTGTACACCAGATACTGAAAATTTTAGTGTTGCCATTTAATGAAAAGATAAGAATTAGTGTACCAAATCTTATTTAATTAAGATGAATTAATTTAGAAATAAATAATGAAAAATAATGGAATAAACTTGACATGTAGTGGAAAATAGCTTCCTCTAACCAGACATTTTATAAATTTCCTGAACTTTTAACAGAAAAAGGTTTAGAGAGATTAAAAATATATCACTAAACAAAATGCTGATCTTAGTTTAAGAAGACAAAACACTATTTTTTATCTATTGAGGTTAAGCGTTAGGCATTACGCCATGTTCAGAGTTGGTGAATAATTCAAAATTTCTGTGTGGAAAGATATCTATTTTTACTGAGACTCTAGAAGTAATATCAAGATTAATTAAGTACATAATAAATTAGTGGTAATAACAAACACTTAGCATTTTATTGGCACATTTTGACTTTATAAAGCTAGGAAATCACAATTCTCTAGATAAACACCAGGTGCCCCAAAAACATAGGTTTACACTCAGTGGTAGTTTGAATAGATGCCCCTTACTCTTGTCTGCTTAGCTGAGTGAAAAACCCTATGTTCACCTGGAAAAGCTGTGTGATTGCACAGAAGAAAAAATTATTTGAATGGTTGTAGTTTCAGACAGTTTCCCTGTCTTGATTTCTGCACAGCTGCACAAGGGCCAATATCAGAACAGAACTGATGCAGGGACAGGTAGAGGTAGCTGGGGTGGAACAGAAATTCACAGGATGAAAGAGACAACAAAAAGAAGTTAATGATGACATTACATGAGAAATGACATGAAAGTCTCCTTAAATTTTCAATAAATTAGGGTTGTTAATTTAGATATCTGAGTGAAATACATACAGACATGTAGTGACAGCATTTCTGCCCTTTCCTTCCCAAAGTATATATTTAATGTTGGTAAATAAGGTGAAAGCCTGAAAGCCAAGAAACAATCTAAACTTCTCAGCGTTAGCACGAACTAAGAATTCTACTTTTAAGAAGTACTCCAGAGAAATTAAAGGATTGTTGTCACGTATATCTATCAGCAGGACTTAAACAAAAAACGTTTCTCTCCTTATATAATACCATTTTTTAGAAGTGATGCCTTTTTTCTTCTCCTTTTCAGTAATGATGAAGCTCATTTTCCCATTTCTTTCTAGAAAGCAACAAATAAGAACGCAGTATTTTTCTCAAATTACTGCAATGTTTCTTGGGGCACTAACCACGAACCTTGTACTTAGACCCTCACCCCACAGTTCTAGAATGAAAGTCTTCTGTGTTTTGCATGGAGATTCTCTGCTACAGGCATGCCTTTTTCTCCATGATGTTTTGAGCTTCTTCTAAGATGCAAACAGTTAAATTGCCATCTTTTTTTCCTAGTTCCTGTACTAATATGCCAAGAAATGCCAAATACATCATTTAGAGATTAAATTTTTATTTTCAATGAAACAATAGTAACTATGCCTAATAAACTAGAAACTCAAAGAGAGAGTAGCAAGGCATACAAGGAACAATGAGCTCTTTCCAAATGTCATAGGTCAGTCAGCTTGTCTCCAGAATTTGGGAAGCTGGAGGTCATTTAAATCTCAGGTCAGAGAAAAAGAAAGTTAGGACAAACTGTAACTTTTTACTGACCATCTATCATCAGTTTCTAGAATAGTCCTTAAATGGCAGATGTAATATTGCTGTTATATATGTGAAAAAAATGTGGTCTGTAGGGCAAGAAGGCTCTTTAATTACACATAGGAAATGTTTACTATTTTCCTGAAGGAGTAAGTGTTAAGAAATTGCCCTGAAATTCGACATTATAAAAGCTTGCAGCACAGGGTAGTAAGTTCCTCCCTTATGAGCATTTATGCAGGGTAGTAAGTTCCTCCCATTATGAGCACAGGATCCTAGTACATTCAAGCTCATTCAAGAACATAGGACAAAAATTAAGGTTCACCTCTATTATTCCCTAACTTCCAGGTGCTTGACTTTGAAAATCTCAATTAAATTATTTTAATTTGTTTCTAAATATGATACAGTATAAAGGAAGTAACTGGATCAGGAAGGAGCTAATAACTACATTGAAACTTGTTTGCTTCTGGGCACTCTTTGCTTGTGAAAATGGAAATAGTTTAATTTAATTTTCTTTTCATTATGACATGAGGGACAGCTCACTCTATTACTGAATGAATCCCACTATTAATGAACAATTTGATTGATTAAGTAATACTGCAAAAGTTATTTTTTTTACTTATCTTCTATTTCTAATATACAAATATATATTATTTATTTATCTTATTTAGCCCCTCCCAAAAACACTTAGAAGCTTTATTTATCTCCACTTCAAACAAAACACAATTTTCTTATGTATCCTCAGCAGAGGGAGACTCAGAAAATTCCCAGGCCATGTAAATTCTGAAATTAAGAATAAACAACAGGGGTGACTGGCCTAGTTCTCTGACAAGAATTGTAATATTCATAGAACTTCTGAAGAGATGCTGATCCAGCACAAGTGAACCATTAAGAAAAATAAAGTCTTCACTAGACTCACATGTTCAGCACACTGTTTGCTCCTTCAAGTGTGAGTGAAGGACAGGCATTCACACTCCAGACAAAACAACTCCCCAGCTAGATGAACCCCATTTTACCATGGGGAGCCCCATTTTACTCCAGTTTGCATATTTTAAGAAGAAAATTTTCTGTCCCCACTAAGCAAGATACTACCAATGTCTGGCTACTATTAGCTTCTACAAATCTGAAACTGCTGCACTGGAAACACAGTGAAGGTGAGAAGTCAGTAAGTTTCATATCAGCCACATGCAAAGTACTTCATAATTTACAAAACAGACCTAATTAAAGGCTTTATATCTACCTACAAATCTTTCTTACACCCTTAGATCGTTCATTATCGCTTGTAACAAAACTGCACTCCAGAGGTAATTTTTGATTGAACTAAGTCTGGATGACAGCAGTCAAGCAGGTTATTTTCTGGGCCCAAGATAAGTAATTCAAAACTACTTTTTTTTTTCCTTTTTATTTAGTCGAGTTTGTTCAAAAAACAAGTGGGTTAATTTTATGTCTCCCAGTGTTTGGGGAAAGGCTGCAGGATCCACCTAAATTCTGGATTTCCTGGGAAAGAAAGTAGGAATATGCAATAATTGATCTACAGTCAATGCCAATTACTCCTTTGAAATATGGGCTACAAGTAATTTATATTTTAAACTCATGTATAATTAAATGTATTTCCTCAAAATAACACATATTATTTAATTTAATGAAAAGCTATTTTGAAGGCTCTATGGCTGAAAAATGATGAAATGGAAAATAAAGTTTATAGTAAGGAAAAAGACAGGTTAAGCCAACATTTCTGTGTTTTAGCATTCTTTCAAAATAAAAGCACAGGACCACTCTTAAACTTACTTTTTTCCAGTTCTGAAGCTAAAAATTCTTGCCAAGTTCTCTTAATTTTGTGGAACAAGAAGGCCAGATTCCAAGCTCCATTCTATTAATTTGTCACAGATAGCTATGCTGTTTTCATGGTTATTTTTACCCTTCTATCTTGCTGTCCTTCCAATCTTTCTTTTCATTCTGTTGCTTTCTCTTCCACTGACTTCAGTTTTTATTTGTGTGAGGAAATAATGTAGTATTTGATTCATGGCTATTAAGGCTTTGACAAGAAAACCTCTGAAATGAGAGATTATGTTATGATGGACTAGATATTCAAGTCAAATTAAAATGAAATAGCTATTGATAATGCCAATACCTATTGTTTCCAAGCAAGTTTTCTATTTAAGAAAGCTCAAGATCTCTGCTCCATGTTTAAAATGGATAGAGCTATTCATTTCTATAGGGGCATCTGGGAAAATATCTTGTATTGGAGTAGTGCAGAACAGGAATGCATATACAGATAAAGTGTAAATCTGTCCACATGTTCCCTACAGGGGAATGCCTCATATTCATCCATCCCTGCAGGGACAGATAAATATGAGGTATCATCCACCATGTGTTCTTGAAGGAAATCAGTGTAGTAATTTAAAAGTAATTACACTCTGTATTCAGGAAAACTAGGAACAAGGACTCGAGCCTAAAAGAAGAAAGTAGAGATTATGGTTTTTGGAACCAAAAATGTCAGCAGAATTAAATGAGCATTTAACACATTTGTTTCCTGCAGAAAGCCCGCTGGTGATATAGGGTCATGACTTAAGGATATCTTCTTTTCAGTACATTATAGGCAAATATACAGGTGTTCCAAAATTAGAAACTTTGCTAGAAAGCAGAATTCTGTCAATGAGGTTTCCTTGTCTTTGAAAAGGAATATAATCAACAGATCTTCTAAAGTATTCTGAATGAGTATCTTCAGAAGTAGTGTGGGTAAAAAATGAGAAATACCTCTGCAACATGTATAAAATACAAGGCTGTATCTTGCCTACCTTGTCAAATGAACTAAGATGAGAATTTAATGAATAGTAAAAGCGAGAAATGCAAGTATAAGTATCTTTTCTCCTGTTCTGATCTCCTGCTTCAAATCCAACAAGTATTCCCCTTGAAAGGAAATTGTAAGTATCTCTACTGAAGTTGCACCATGCTATGTGCAGAGAATTAGCTTTGCACTTCCATACATATTAACAGTACACTGCCAGGAAAATCGTGCTACTGTGTTGAAATTTACCACTTAGGGACTCAATAGGTTTTAAGGGTTTAGTGATTCAAATGGGTCAGATCTGGATGGGTTGACACACACAGAATTTTCTGATAATCAACACATGAACTGCTCCAAACTGTGGAAATTCTTCACAGACAATTTTTATGGAAGAGGGAAAAAATTCACTTATTTTTTCTCTGTTTTGGAAATAACTGAGATAATTCTTTTTTGTTCATATTTCCACACACAGAAAAATAAACCCTAATCAGAAAAGTAAAATGCTTGGCCAATCAATAAGCAGTCATTTATATGAGAAATTACTACATCACCTTGATTACCTATGATTTGCAAAAGTGAAAACTATGGAGATTTGTAAATAATCAAAGTCAATAAACTGTCCTCCTCCTCTTCCCACAACACATTCTGAATTAGAGTACACATTAGAAGTAAAATAATTTTAGAAATTTAAAACCAGCAATCATAACTTGTTTGTATTGGACAGATCTTTCATTTTGACTACCACCTTTCTCTACAAATCCCTAAAACTATTTCTATGGGATTATGGTGGATTAAATGACTGTTCAGGGTAAGACTGGCAGAATTAGGTCCTAGGAGATTTCCTTTGCTATGCTATGATCCCTGAAGAGTAGGAGTAAGAATTACACTACTAAAATTATTAAAGCCAAATGGGATTTATTATTTAATATACCCTTTAAGAAACATTTCTACATCAACATGAAGACAGACAGGATGACACGGAACTATATATACTTTGCTTGTGTCTAATTTGTCAATTTCAACTTGTTCTTTGACAATGTTTTGCTGTTTAACTTTATTTTTAAATCTGAGAAAGAATAATTATTTCTATTACTTGAATATATTAAAATTATCCGCTCATAGAATAAACCCATTTACAGAAGGTCTGGGGTTTTTTCATTGCTTGCTTTCATTTGGAGTTTTTTCGGTTTTTTGGTTTTGGGATGGAGAGAGGGACATGAGAATTCAAAACTATGGCCTATGGGATGGGGAAAAGTAGAAACTAAGAAATTATACTGTGATTTATTTCATGAAAAGAAACTATAACTCCTCATTGTACACTGAAAATGAGACATTTGAGACATTGCACAAAGTGAATTAGCTTAATACAATGCATCAATTGAGAAACAGCAAATGCAATACTTGATACTCCATCCACTGTAAATATTATCCTTTTATCTTATCTGCTTCTGCTGCACATTTTCTTACCAAAGTGTTGCAGTATTCAAAAACTATTCAAAATGTTTTCTGTAAAATTATTTTAGGAGAACAAATGAAGCATAGTAAATGTGCATCAAAAGCACTCAGGAGACCTTTGAAACAATAAATAACCTACAAAATTCTCTGTCATCCTGAGTTCATTCATATAATTAAAAGACATAGAAAGACACACCTTGCAACCTGAAATATCTGCCAATGGCAAGAATCTAAGCGAACTAAAGTTCTCTTATTCTCATCTTCTCTTACCTTCTTTTCATTTAAATTACTGGTTTTGTTTTGGTTTGGGGTTTTTGTTGTTGCTGTTTAAATTAGCCTGTTAATGTATGATACTCTTACAGGTCTCTACAGTGACATATAACACATAATCCATAGGAACATACTAGTCCACTTTTAAATGTGAGATGGTATTGAATGGCAGCATTTCTGAAACCACTGTATCACTTGTTCCTGTGATGTGACTGGAGAAGTGGAATCTGTACCTGTGAAGAGCAAGGAGACTGCATTGCTTAAGGGCAGGTGTTTCTTCAATAAATACAATGACACTGAAGTAGCATGAAGTTACCTAAGCAGGAAAAGTTAATAGCAAATCACTTTTTGTTTGACTTCAATTTCCTTAATTCACCTTGGACCAGCTTCAGTTTTTTTAAAAAAGCAAAATCAAAATATGTACATCTAACTGAAGGAGATTTGTATAATAGAAATATAGAACATAATGAATGAAGTAATTTCTGCTTGCACAAGCAGAAAGGGTTCAGAAAAGCCCAAGAGCTCGTGCATCTTCCAGCTGTAATATAGGCAAAATATTGCTTACAGTCACAAGTGCATGCCACCTGGGATGTGTTCAGGACCACTGTTATTGCATGCAACTCAGGTGTTATCGAAAAAACACAATCTTGAGTTTGCAATTTCCTCATCAGCATACAGAAACTAGGGTTTCAAACAGAAAAAGCATTTTTTTTCAAAATGCAGATTGAATTTTCACACATGCTTGGATCTCTGTTCTTCTTTAGAGACCCGTTCCTTTCTTTTGATAGCCTTTACATTTATTAGTTTTATTCTCAGTGCTCATCATTTATGTTCTTTCTCCAGTCCTCTGTCTCTGGCATTCATTTTTCTCTGTTTTTTTCTCTTGCTTGTTTATTTTTACATCTTCTTTCTAAGAGCTCTGCCATCCCCTGTAGGTTCTAGTGATTGTGCTTCCTGTTTTAGGTTCAATCTTGCTCAAGGCCAGTGAGATGCCATGTGGCTGTGAGAGGTTTCAGAGTTATTATCCAGGCCCCAGGCGTGAAAGCTCGTTTCCCAGCCAGCCTTGTTCCCAGGAGTCATTTCACCTCCTCCTGCATCTCCAAGACATGCAATTCTCTCATCGTCTCCTGAGGAACCACTTCAGCACAAAAGTCTACTCTTCTTCTCCCAAGTCTGCCCAAAAGGTGATACTGACATTTTTCAGTTCACTTTCCCAGTACTGAGGTGCTCAAGTGGGGAGGACTTAGAGACAAAGCCTTGGTTCAAACTGTTCTACTCAAGCAAATGAGAAGGAAAAATTGGCTGTATCAAAAATATGGTGAAAGGATTTATGAAAGTCATGCGAGGCTGAGAATTTGTGATCACAGTACCATCAACCATTCACCAATCCTCCCACATCTTTAGCTGTTTATGCAGAAAGTGTATGACTTTTTGGACCAGAAACACTTGGCTCTCCTTCCTCTGGAGAAAGCCATCAAAATAGGCTTTGTTTGTAAATTATTGTTACCTTAATCTAGATCCATCTTGCCCCTACAAAATTATACACATTATGCATATACATATGGTCGCCCTGATTGCATCAGTAAAAGTTTGCTACACCAGTTAAACAGGTGAGTGTTTTTAAGGTAAATTAATTTTTGAAGTAAAAATACTGAGAAGAGATTATAGTTATGCCATTGACATGTATGTATTTACTCAGAAAAAAACCTGTCAGTCTTTCTGAAATCTTTTACTCTGCTTTTTCTTTTGAAATTAAGCAAACTTTACCTAAAATAGTTTTGCATAGATTAATGAACTACAAAGAAGAGCAAAGTGGCCTAAATTGTACTTTAGCATACTAATATAACAGTAATAAAATTAAAATCCTGGCAAGGGGAAGGATGAGTAAAGGCAAGAGATATCTTTGGAGAAATTATGTAAATTTGTGGAGAAACATCAATTTTAAAACTTGTGAGGAGAGTGACTAAGTAGATTTGAAATGATTATCTTATGTGTATATTTTTCTACATACCTATGTCTCTGTGTTACTTTGAAAATCATTGTCCTTGGGACTATACATTGAAATACATAGAGGGAAACAGTAAGGATTTCTTTGCATCAGTCCTGTGACTGATCATATGTGTCAAAACAAGCTCAAAGCACCTGATGGCAAAGGTGTTTCCCAGACCCAATGATTTCAGGAATAAATATAGGGAAAAACATGAAGGACATTAGTTCTGATTTTACTTCCAAGACTGATTAATAGGGTATCCAAAGTCTCCCACCCATCATGGCTCATTTCTCTTCACTTTCCTTTCCTTCATCAAACACCTCTCTGACCACACAGTTCCCTCCAGAACTGTTCTGACACTGTTCTCATTTTTCTTTCCTCTCTATTTTTAGTTTAATTTGCCTTTAGAATAACTATTTTGGATCAGGAGAAATCAATTAACAAAACAATGTGCCTTAAGTTGTTCAAGTTACCATCTGTAAGTTTTTTCTCATGTCCCATAGAGGCAAGAACCACAGACATACATGTTGTGGTATTCTTGCCAAGCAAGCATGTAAAGAATTCTAAGAATTCTCATTATATAGAATAACAATTTACTTATGTTCAAAATATACAAGAGGGTTAACAATTAGGAGAAATAATTATCAGGAAACAATAGAAGGAAGCTCATAGTTTAAACAAAGGTATTGCTGCAGTTTACAAGACCATTAAGTTCATAATCTTGGCCCAAAGTCCTTTGTCTGCCACCTTTACAAATGTCTTAGGAAGTCCTTTAAAGTATTTTCATTGTGAATAAAATAACTATTAAATTGTTCATGCTTCTGTAGTTAACATTACATCAGCAGTTTTACTGTAGCCCTTGGTTTCACTGGTTCATAACTCTACAGTAAATATGTTCTTCAGTCTAAGGCTCAGCATAGAAAAGAGAAATCATAAAAAAAGTAATTCAACTATCAAGAAAAATATTCATTTAGTGTTGGATTTTGAAAAAAAATGAGTTTAGATAAGTATGGTAGTCTAAAAATTGTTTTACACTTTGGAAACTAATAAATACGTAAAGATTCAGTGTGCCTTTCTGTGGTTGTCCTGGTTTTGAATGAAAATAGGTTCATCATGACAGACTGATGTTATATCAAAGTTGTCAGAAGTATTTAAAAATATCCATAGTCTTCTAAACATGTCCACAACTTTGTGTCAGAAAATCTGCAGTGACTTTTAGTCTTTAAAAACATGCCCATGTTTACAAAGGGTATTTTTTCAAGGTTGACCATTAGAACTTTAAGTCTCTATCATATCAACCATTGAAAAACCATAATAATAATACTATAATTATACAATAATAAGAGGTAGATATAAGGATGTAATGATTTTCATAAGGAATAAGGTTTTTCAGAATTAATACTATTGTTTTGCCTTATTGATCCTTACCGAGCTGCTAAAGCTTCATGCTATATGGTAGAATAACTGTACCATATGCCATAACACAGATGCGAACTCAATGTAAATAAAGTGAGTAAGTACCTTAAAAGGAGTTAAATATGCCTGAAACACTGAGTGAGTCCAAGGAGTGGATGCTTTAACTTCACTAAAAGGCTTCCATTAAGCAGGAGGGAAGATAAAGGATCTGATCCTATTTTGTACCCTCCTAAAGACTCTGTTGAGACCTCTTCTGTTGCAAAGATCACAACTTGCCAAAGCAAAATGCACAGTAACTTCTCTGTTGTGAACACTTGCAACACGGAATTTCTTTCAAATTGATGCATCTCTGTCCTCCTGTTAATATGAAAGTTCAATGAGTCTGTGGCTTTTATTTAAACATATGCTTCCACAGATCTGTGCCTGCTGCAGGATTTCCTATAAATTCCCAGGTGCTTTTCACAGCTATAAATCCCATATTCTGTAAGGAGGACACTGATTTCTATTGGGATGTCATATCCCAACAGTCATTCTGTCCTAAACGAGATTTACATTGCTCTGTCCCCAAAGAAATATGGGGCTTCACAACTATGAAATGACTTCTTTTAGTTTATTTATTCACTGTATAGGAGGAAATAATATTGCAAGCACCTCACAAATATTGAAGTGGGGACATTGCTTAGAGCAATTCTTAGTTTCAGGCTATTTTATAAGTTTGCATTTGAATTACTGTATTAAACTCGCTGTAAAAAAAAATCACCCAACAGAAAGGTCACAAGACTTACTTTCTACTATGAATACAGAACAAATGCACAACAACAACAACAACAACAACAACAACAAAAAAATTGAAAAATGCAAAGTTAAAAGGACACTAGCAGTATAAAAGTCATATTTTTTTAGTGGATGTCATTTCCTTAGCTACTAATAACATTAGATTTATAAGAATGAGAAAGGAAAAGGCAATTGAATTTTCACCAGTTGTATTGTATATTGCGAAAGCTCAGTCTCATCACAGCACAGTACCTACCAGCATCTGATAGTATGTAAATCACACAAACAATTCCAGAAAAAAAAAATAGCATTAATAATTAATCTAATGACACAATTTATAAGGGATAGGAGAGATGCAACTTTGTAAAGTATTGAGTGTTGGAGTGATACAAAGCAACCATCCTGAGTGCAGGGCACATCTCCACAAAGAAGCAGCAGGGCTGTGTTTAGTTCTCGGGTTTATAAAAAATTATTTTTGTTTGTCTCTGCTGATTGGCTGTTTACCTGATTCCCGAGAACGCAAACAGAGTCTTTTCTCCCAGCCAGAGAGTTTGAAGAACAGGTTGTGAGTCATCTCTTCTTGTGTTTTCTTCACAGTTTATTATTTCTTATAATTTCATTCTGTTCCTGACCTGCAGAACTCTCCATTGCAGGTCAGTTCAAGGCACAAAGCTCCAATTACCAATGCTAACTACCTAATACCAAATACAAAATGCTCCCACCCTCAGGGTGGCGTGGATATTTATTCTACAATCCACGTAGTCAGTATTTATAATACTTCTCCAATAACTATTATCTGTGTTAGGAAGTTAGACTCTATTCTAAGCCAATTATAATGTGTCACCTCACTGCAGAACATGGAGGCAAGGAAGAAGAAGGAAGAAACCCAAAAGCCATGTGGTTCCTCCATCTTGTCATCACCTGCTTACCATCCTAAAAACCCCATATATCTAAAATTCTCACCCTGTGATAAAGCTACACACTATTCTACTATCTAATACACATTCTTGAGAACTCTGCTTCATTTCAGAGCCTAAAAGCCCTTTTTCCATGAATAAAGGTTAAAACCACTGTTTGTCAGAGATCTTAAAATCTCTTAAACATGCAAAGAAATATTTCTCATAATTCCAGATTCTGACATTTAGTATTAACCAAATATGGGAAATTGCCAAATTTTTTATCTCAGCAGAGTTTCTGCAGCAAAAGAACTACTCCAGCAGAAGAACTCTTCCATTTTCTCGCAGCAGCTGGAGGCCTTCAGACAGTTTAGAAATCCTAGATTAATGATCACTACTTCACCCTGAATTATTTTCTCTGATTACAACAAATGCATTTGGGGCTGAAAGAAATATTATTGCTGTCTGAGTTCTTATCATTATTAGTATTACAGTATGTAGATGATAGTAACTAAATGCAAAGAAAATTATTTACTTCGTTGTTCAGTGCTTAAATAGTAATCCTGAAAAGAGCAAACAAAATCTATTATAGCAACCCTCTGATCTGTGTTGTGCCTCAAATTATTGTTCAGAAGCATCAGGGTACTCTAAAATTAAATATTCCGTAAATATTCCTCTGAAAAGTTACAACAGTCAATACAAGTAGTAGGAAAGATGACAGCACAACAAGACAGTTATGAGAGCTCTTGGCAGCATTTGCATTTGGCTGCAAAATGGAAAGAATAAACATAGACCAATGCTGCTGGTGCACAGCAAGAGTACATAAGCGAGACACAAGCAATTAAAGTAATTCACAACATCATTGCAAAGCATAGGTGGATCAAGAATGAGAGGCCCTAGAACAGAACTAATCCTAAAAGAAGGATACAGAAGGTAAAGCACTGCACTGAAGAGACAACAAGTTAAAGTCTGGTGCTCCGTATTGTTTCTTCATTTTTCTACAGAGCACTAGATCTTCTAGAAATAATTATATCTGCTATAGGCTGCTACTGCAAAGAACAGGCATTTCAATCCACTTGAACAGACAATTATATTGGAATTATAGAATATCCTAAGTTAGAAGGGTCTCAAAAGCATCATTAAAGTCCAACTCCTGGCCCAGAACAGAACAGCCCCAAGAACCATAACACGTGCCTAAGAGCATTGTCGAAATTCTTGAACTTTGTCAGGCTGGTGCTGTGACCACTTTCCTGGGGAGCCTGTTCCAGTGCCCAACCACCAGGTGAAGAACCTTTTTCTAATATCTGACCTAAACCTCTCCTGACACAGCTTAAGGCCAGTCTCTCAGTCCTGTCACTGGTCACAAGAGAGAAGACACCAGTGTCTACATCAGCACCTCACTTTAAAACAGAACACTTGATCAAAATGCCAATACTTAGAAAAAATACTTGGTTTATGAAAGAGTGAGTAGCACCCATCCAGAAAGAGACTATGTAGCAAATCTTTGCAAACACAATAAAAATAAAGCTTCTGTCCAAAAGACCCATTCTGATTCAAAACAGAGTCCAATTGCTGGTTACAGAGCAAATGTTGAAGAAATCTGACTTAAAATTTCATTGATACCTAGGAATGTTCTTAGTTTTCTAATCTCATAGCATTGTCTGATATTTTGTTTTTAAATAGATATTTTAATATTTTAATATTAAAAAATGAAAAATTACATATTTTGCTGCTTTGCAAACATAATGAAAACATTTTTGAGATGCTATAAGTCCATCATGTCTATGTAAGTAGAGAAAAGATTTCACCAGAGGCTAAGATTTGTATTCAACAAAAAATTAGTTTAAAAATACATGACAGTAAATTAAATATTGCGGTAAACATTTTAAGAGTTTATTTCTTTCATAGTTCAATTAATTCATGTTATTCATAGAAGGCATGTTTCTTTCTACAGACGCTATTGGGAATCCTCACTTTTGAGATGAGACAGCTGTTTTCTTTGAGGAACTGTTTTAGACAGTTAAAAGACTGCAGATAATTGACTGGTCAAATCTGTAGGAGTCCCTTAGAGGTTGTAAAACATTCTTCTACATTTGTAATATTAATACCTAGTTTAT
This sequence comes from Certhia americana, assembly GCA_018697195.1. Lineage (NCBI taxonomy): Eukaryota > Metazoa > Chordata > Aves > Passeriformes > Certhiidae > Certhia > Certhia americana. The sequence goes on along the minus strand of CM031857.1, from coordinate 74,139,967 downwards.
CCTTGCAAAGCAGCAAAGACTGTTTTTTGCTTAAGTTAGAAATCTCTTTTATAATGAATTATGTGAGTATTTGAGTTCTGAGCAGAGACTGGCATTGTCCAGGATAAAAAATGGTACTGAGTGGATAAGATTTATTAGGTTCTTCTAATAATTGTTCTTACTGGAACAGACAGAAAACATACATGTTTATACTGTGAGACTAAAAATGAAAAATTATACCAGAAGTTTAAAGAAAATTACATGGAGCCATAATTATACTACATTAAGCAGTCTTGAGATATTAATAATTTTCCATCTGTTTACTTATGTTCTTAGAATTTTCTTCATGAATGTACTTGAGATTTTGCTCTCCAGTGTTGCTAAGAAAATTTACATAAACACTGAGTTCTCAAAGGACTTTTCAGATGTTAGTAATGAAAACTTGGCCAGTATCCCCACTACCAGAGTTTGATAAAGTAAATACAAATATAGTTATTTTCTAAAAAAGGAAGACTGAAATCTTATATGCGTAGTTAGGTAATGCACTGCATGTAAGTTATAATAGTCATTATTTTTTAAATATGAGAATTTCCTTTGGTGGAAAAGCATAGGGTATTATTAGCTGTTGTTACTGAACCAGTAGACAGTGCTCTACAAGCAGGTAGTTTTCACCAACATCAACCTCTTTGGCAAAAAAAAAAAACCTGCCAAACCAACCAAAAACAATAATCAAAAAAGTAGTCATATTTATTGTTACATATTGCTAGCCTCATCACATATTTGGAAGTTCAAATCTCCCAATTCTTTTCTATAAATGATTTTCTATGTTTCATATCTGTAATCTGTTTATCAGTCAGACTCAGCCCTTTTGCAGGTTTTCTTAATGCCTTTGGTTAATCATATATTAAAATATATTATTTTCAGTGTTTTTTATTATTTTACTACCCAGTGCTTAATAATTCCCATAAAAGATTTCAGAAAGAAATTTGATTCCTTTCTTGAAAAGCAAATCATATGTAGGCACATAATTATCTCTGAGGATGTAGTCCATATGAATCCTAGTTTCCATGAAGAAAACAAAAAACTTGGGCATTTAGAATCAAGGAAAGTTTGTCTAAAATGCCTAAGATTTTTTTTTTTTAAATCAGGTTTACGCATGAAGCTGAATTTTAATGGGAATATATTCAGATATCCTTCTGTTTTCTGAGTGATCTAGAGTCTGTATCTTGTCATCATAGAAAAATGCAACATATGGAGAAAATTAATTCAGGTTTTATTAATTTCATAAGTTTTGATCCAGAAAACTTTATTTGGAATTATCCAATTTTCTGGATAGAATATAAAGTGAATCTGGAGTACTCTAGATTTAGGAACTAACCTTGAAATTGAGAAAAATCCCACTTTAGGTCACTTCTATTCATTGTTTGAACAAGAAAAGAATTTTTTAAAAATCTGTATTTTTGCTCACTTTTTTTTATATTTGAACTTGAACTGAAAGTTAATTATATATAAGATGGCTAACAATAAAATTTGGACTCTGTATTTCACTTATATATTTGAGAAAAGGATTAATAAAAATGCTGATGAGTGGAAAAAATCCATTTTCTCTGAGCACAAAAACTTAGTACTCTTTAAAGTATGATGCACTGCAACTTTGGACATTATTTTTACAACACAGGGAAAAGATCTTTCTCTATATTGTAGGCATTCATGAGGGCATAATAACTTACAACGTCTACATAGAGTTAAATTCCAGAGTGATATAACACATGGTTTATTTATTCAGTCAGCCAAATAAAAGCTGCAAGAAAATTATCTTTTCCCTGTAGCCAAAGACATAGAATAACATTAGGGAGGATCTCAAGTCACTCTTCAATAAGAACTCAGAGTGCATTATTAAAAGAAAAAAAATCATGCAATAATGTGTGGTGGTCATGCAAAACATCAGAATTTCTCTCGTGGGACAAATGACATACAAGCTACATATTATAAAAAAATAAGTGGAAATGTCATTGGAATGGGTTTTAGATGTTCTGTAGCATTTATAACTGGTATGTATAGGTTAATTATTTGGCAATGTGTATGTGGTGGGCTAACCTCAGCAACAGCCAAACCCTTTCCAAAACTCTCATTCAGTCTCCCACAGGATGGAGAGGAAATAGAAGGAAGGGAAGAAGGCTTAGGGTTTCAAGGCAATTGCAATATATAAAATTGTTTTCTTCAAACATATCTATACAAGTCTACATGACTATCTAGTCAGAAAACTGAGATTTTCTTATTTCAACTTCTAGGCAACACTCATTATCAGCATAAATGGGAGCAACTAAAAACTGGAAAAAACATCACTAAGACTATTATAATACGGTGACAAATGCTGAACTACTCAAGAGCCAGAAAACTGTTCTAGGAAGGATTTATTCTTACTTAATTCAGAAATATTTCTTTTACATGAAAAACAGATTTTCATGTATATTTACATTATTTTGGTTTCTTTGCAAGTTAATGGTGCTTAAAGACTTGTGTAAATATAATAAAAAATGTAACCAGTTTGTTCAAAGACAAGGATTTAGAAAAGAATCCTGACAGAGATTAAGCGGCAAAGAGAAAATTCTCTGTAATAGAATCTGAGACAATTATAGCACCAGTGATTGAATAACTCATCCATTTACCCTTTTAAAGAATTGAAAGAAAGAAAAGAATTTTACAAGCTGAAAATTTTTAGATATTAAAAGTAGCATATTAAATTAAGATCTTCCCTTTCAGCCTGCAAAATAATTTACAGCAAATGTTCCATCTCATTCATATTTAAATTATTTGAGCTCATAGAAACCTTAGAAAAAGTCAGAATAATTTGGGTTTCTTAATGTTTGCAAAACGCAGGTTATATCAAGGTCCTCAAGTCTACTAAATCTACAGATCAGCATGGATGCAAGTAACAAGGAATCTATCTACAGCAAACTTTGCAACTGAAAATACCAAATCCTTTCATTGACTTCAGTTTGACACATGCTTCTGAGTCTGCTATTACACAGTCTTTCCTTTTGGATTAGCACCTGTAGCTAATAGACATTACGCTAAACTCATGGAAAACTGGAAACAAATACAAAAAAAAAAAAACCCCAAACCATTTCTTAAATAAACTTACAAAATTTTTATCTTAATCTGTGTCATTAGATTTAAAAATAAATCATTGAGTTATAAACTCCTGAACAAAGAGTACTCTTTGTCACATCAAATTTCTATAATGTAATCCCCAGCACCTTAAAACAGAAGAAAAAACCCTGCAAATTAAAAGATAAACATTTCCCTTTTTTTTCCTGATAGAAAAATACAAAATACATTTAAATTTATATTTATTTGTAGGTTATAATGCACTTGTTTATATCTTTATAACTAGATAATTTAATGATTATTTGACTTTTAGTTTTATTCTGATGTAGTTCTTATGTTTAAGTAAAAGTGAAAACAAAAAGAAATAAAAATTGACTATATAACGCTCTTCAACTTATAATGTATAAGAGGACTATTAAGTTTGATCACAGTTTTGAAAATTAAGGATGTTTCTTTTCAAATAATATATTTCATATCCATATAAATATAAATATGTCCTTTCAGATTATCTACGTTCATGTAATTGTTTCATTCTAAAATGAGTTTTTTTATACTTCCTGATACAGTTGTTAACATATGTGCTTTTTGTCTCTGGAATTTGTTACTTTAGAAAAAGCATGTTAGTGGCACTGTGTGCACTGAGATTTAATTCAGGACTTCAATAACTTCATTTGTTTGAAGACTTTCTCTGGGACATGGATAGGTTTAAAAAGTTCTGTAAGGATAGGGCCATGTTGGAATACACAAAAATAAGATAAACTCAGTTACTTAGATTTTAGAGATTTCTGTTGCCCTGAAACTGATATGTCTAATACTCATAAGGTTTGGTGATGGACAAGATGATTTTACCATCATAAATATATGTATTCAATCAAAATTTTTTTAAATATTCAAGGTATTAATCCTAAATTCTGATATAGGGAAAAAGGCTTATTTACACTTACTTAATATTTATTACCAAATAAATTTTGTGGAGACTCTTCCTGTATTTTAATTATGCATATAGACAGGTACAACAGTGCTCTGTATTAACATTTCAGAAATTACAGAAGTAAAATACTGCTACCGAAATTCACCATATGTGCCTTTAAGAATGATAAAAAATTTATAAAATTTATCTAATCTCATATATTTGAAGACAAGGTGTCTTTTAGCAGTGATTCTATTCCTTTAGATGTTAGTTCTGATCAATTACTAAAGGCTTACTTCCTACCTATGATCCTCCAAATCGACATGCTTTAGAAAAATAAAAATGTCAGAATGTCAAAAGCACAACAGTCACCACGAATCCAAGATAAATTGGGAACAGATTCAGGAGAAGTCTTTCAACTGGGTCTAAGAACAAGGACTATTTTTCCAAGAGTAATCAGGAATATAGGAAGGGATGTTACAGAAAAGGAAGATATAGGAGTAAAAGCCTGGAAAACAGACAGCTATTTATTAAGGATAAAGCAAAGTAAGATAAGTGATGCAAGACTTAGAAGCATTAGGTGATTTATAGAAGTTTAAAGTAGAAAATGTGATTTAATATCATGGGAGTACAAGGTTGGCACTGTTTTACTATATCTGAAGTAAAACAAAGGGGTAACAGACAAGGAAGTACATTATTTAATTTCTAGTTTGGATGTATTCATGTGTGCACGCACAATAATCTCTGAAGAACTAACATCAATACTGGAATTACAGGTGAGATGGTGAGATCCATAAAGTGATTTACTAGTAGAAAAAGCCTGTATTCTCACTAGAATGTTTTTCACAACATTGAAGCACTTGTACGAGTGAGTTGTTGCACATTCTGTGTTACATAAATGGACAGAAAAAGCCCAAACAAATAAAACAATAAATAAAACAGGAAAGGCTTAGAGACCAGATAATGAAAAGATATTGCATTTTCTATAAAAAGCAAAGATTCCTCCTAAAAAGCCAGAATTCCTCTTCCTTGGAACCATTCCTTATTGGTAGCAGATCCACCTAGAAGATTTCTTCTTAACTAATAAAAGATGATGTGCCAGAGAAAGGATGTTTCTGAAACTAGTCTAAGTTCAAAAGAAGTTATACTGTCTTGAACCTGGGAAGGGTTTACAGCCTACTCTAAAAAATACCTGCTAAGACTCAGATGTGAAGTGATAATATGTCAAGCTCTTAAAACTCAATTATGGTTTATAAATGTCACTAAAAGAAAAAATGTATGCTGATTTGGCTAAAAAAACCCCAAACAAACCACCACTTACTAATTTGACATCTTCTGTTTCAGCATTTTCCTTTGTAGACATTTCATTTCAATTATTCACCAAGGAAAGATCAGCTCTTAATTTTGTAGGCAATGAATGTTAACACTTTGGAAGGGAAGATTTGAAAATCTCTACAATCAGAAAAGGTAAAAATAAATCTAAAATATATTATTCAAGACTGTATTTCTTTAATTATGTATGTTGTACAATGGGATTTGAGGCATTTGATTTGGTTTGGTTTAGAATAGGAAACTCACCATCAGGAACAGTCATTTCTCTGAAACAGCTTCATACGGCCATAGTACTTCTTCAAATTCATTTTTCCCATTCTCATTTCTAATGATCACAGCTGAATGTAGTTTTTTCTCTAATAACTTTTCTGCTATGCAGGAGTTTAAAAGTATGTAGGTGTCTTCTCTTTTGATGTTAAACTGTATACTGACCTTTACAGAGTAATGCGAAGAAGTGACGGATAGCAGGCTTAGTATTCCTCAAACTTTTTAGGCACTGCATACATACATTGTGGATAAGTATAATTTTATTTTCAAGTGAGAAAACTGAACTGAGCACAATTCCATTGAGAAGTTCTCTTTAAGGACCACACAGAACAAAGTTATAAATCATGCATTCATTCCTATCGGTCTTCAAGCTTTCAAAATAACTATATATGTACATATATAAAGACCTGTGGAAAATAAGCTAAGATCAATATATTCACTTAGGGGCTAAATAGACAAAAAGTTCTACAGGTGCGTAGTCTAACCCTGGCTAGCTGATACAGCCCCACGCAGATTCTAACTCATCCCTCCCCAGTGGGACATTGGACAAAATCAGAAGGGTAAAAGTGAGAAACTCATGGATTGAGATAAAGACAATTTAACAGAAGGAGTGAAAGCTGTGCATTCATGCAAAGCAAAACAAGGAACTCATTCACCACTTCCCACGGGTAGGCATGTGTTCAGCCATCTCCAGGAAAGCAGGATTCTATGCAACAGTGGGAAGACAAACACAATTGTGAAATTGACAAATCACTCCGAACATTCCCCCCACTTCCTGCTTCTTTCCCTCTCCACAACTTTCATTGCTCAGAACGGCACCATAACGGTGTGGGATATCCCTTTGGTCGCTTGGTGTCAGCTGTTCCAGGTGTGGCTCCTCCTCTGTGCATCCTCAGGCCCCAAGGTCATGGGGCACTGTGAAAAGCAGATGAAAGCTAATACATTGCTGAGTTATTAATATAAGTTTGGTAACAAATCACAGAATCACAGACTGACAACACAGAACCTTATCAAGTGCTATGAAGAAAATTGGTTCTACCCTAGCCCAAAACAGCACAACAGATAACTTGTTTAATTCTGTGCAAGGGAGATTTCTTCTGTTAGAAGAAAATATGCAGTTCTAGTCTGTCCCTTCAGTACCATCAGTCTTACTGACATCCTTAGCCAAGCTGGATAAAGGGCATCAGAAGTACAGCTTCTTACACCCTCAGATGTGAGACAATTCTTTAATCTCAGTTTGAAGAGAATTAAAAATTCTGGTGTATACACATAATTCATCCATAAGGAGAGAAGGGAAAGCAAACATGATGTGACAGATTATGCTATGTCACTTAAGGTTATTGTTGACCCTGTGATGATAACCATGATACAGGAACCTTAGTAGAAGCTAAAAGCATAGAAAGCTTTCGTTTGAATAATGAACTAGTAAAACAGAATAATCTTGTATCTATTTTTTTTTGTAATTTTTCTCTTATATAGTTTCATCAGGCAGCATGTGTCCTTAGATGATTTACATAATTTTAAAGTACAGGAAAGGCTACTCTTGTTTTCAGTCTTTGACTGCCTTCTCTTAAAAAGTACATTCCTATTCAGTATGGAACTAGTTCATGTAAAAAAGGTATCATCTTTCATTATAAGGCATCTCACCATGTGTTTAAGCTGTATAAAGCAAAAACAATGTATGTTGTTAGCCAATGTATACTATATGTATGTGGAAAACCACTACTATATATAGGTCATTAATTTCAACGTAAAGTATAAAATAATTCCAATACAGTTGATTCAATTAAATCTTTAGTAGTTTATTGATTTATATTCTTACTGGACCTCATAATTAAAGAATAAGAGCCTGGTAGTTGAAATGAACTTAGTGGAGGAATCAATATTTGATATTAAATGTGCTAAAAGAATAATTTGATTGCTTTTTGCAAAGAAAAGGGCACTCAGACCAAACAAGCCAACAATATCCATTCTGTATGGATCAGCTAAATACACATAAAATAAAAATACAAAATCTGATCATTTTTACAAAATCAGTCTCCAGCCTCTGAGTACTTTTTCATTCTTCATTGCCTCAGAAATGCATGAAAAAAGGAGCATAAAACCCATTAGCTGTTTCTTCAGTTCTTAAACGTCTCAGCAGAAAACTGGGGTTTTTTTGTTTATACAGGTTAAGAGAAGGAAGAGAGCAGATATCTGTGTTCTATAGTCACTGAATTCAACAATATGATCAATATAACAAATTTTTAGATCAACATTTACTGAAGTTGGGGATGGTGTCTTTGGCTTAGGAATGGAGGTTCTTGCCCACATATGAATGCATGGTAATACCACAGTATTTAATATCCCCTTCCTCCTTTCTTGTCCTTATTCTCACTGATTGTAAAGGTAAACTTGAGAATAGGAATAGATACAGTAAGGGTTATGACCAGGGCTGCCTCTGCTCCCAAAGTCTGTTGAAAGGACTAAGGCAGCTGAAGTTGTGTCAGCTGTCTCAAATGATCAGTTTCTGGATATTTGCTGCCCCTGTAAAAGGCAGAGCTTCAGGAGTCATGGGGTTACAGGAGAGTGGCCTTTAATATATTTTTAGCATTGCTTATTGTTGTGGAGGAAATTTGAAAATTTAAAATTATTATAACAATAAAAGTGGAATAAAAGGAAACAAAATGCATCAAAATACTCAAGAGGAAATTCAAACCTATTCAAAATCCAATTTTTGAGCTGTTAATTTTTGCAATGGGTATTCAGTGAAATCCTGTTAAAGCAGCATGAGGGATTCTTTGTGCATAACATGACAGCACTGAGATTATGCCCAGACCAAAGGAGAGCTAGTAGTTGGCTTCAGAGAAATGGGTGAAACTGAAATTTCCTGTGCCAGGAACAGCCAGAGAAGATAGCAGGAAAGCAAAGAATATGGTGAGGAAAAATATTGCTAAAATACTTCAGAGAAAAGAACCAAGAGACAGAGCACCTTCAAGACAGATGTTCTGAATTATGGACAAAACAAACAAATCTGCTATTTGCTTCTCACTTTACTCAGGAAACTAATGAGACATGTATTTCCATTAATTTGAAAAAAAATAATGAAGTTATTCCAGTGTCAGTTTCTATTCCAAGTGGAAGTGTACACAAACCTGAAGAAGGACTCACTAAATACTTAGATCAGAGTAGAAATTAATTGCAGATAATATAAGGAAGATTATCATATTAATTGCAAGTTTTCTGTGATAAGACAAAAAAGATTCATATTGCATGCGAGAATAGATAATTAGGGAAATTTTTTTTTTATCTTTTAATATGTGAATGGCCATTCTCAAGATTGAGGATTACATAACCTACTAATTGGTAAATCTTCTAGTATGTTCAATATACTATTCATTCAAATAATTGATATTTACAGTTTTAAATATTGACTTAACTGCTGGATAAAAAAGCCTGTATACAATCTAAGAATGCACTTACAGGATATCTTTCAATGCAAAGAAAAATTCAAAGGAAAAAGGTATTCTTAGTAAATATTGAACTTTTTAAAACAAGCAGCCAGAAAACTGAGAAAGATCACAGTCTGAAAAAGCAGCATGCATGATACCATGAGATATTTCCTCACACAATCTTAATAAAAAATATGACCATACTTCAGTCCTGTATGTGAACTACATACAGGTTTAGCTGATTATCAGAATCACCTCCCAAACTCACTACAAAATTTAACTGAAAGTACATTCATGTTCTCTTGCTTTCTGTTTTGTATTTCTGTTATATTTTAATAAAATATTAATATATGTTGAATTTGCATCACCAGGGTTCAGTAGCAGGGGGTCTACGTGAGTGGTCACTGTAAGCAGCTGCCAGAAGTTCCTCTCACTGTCTGACAGAGACAATGTGAGCTTGTCCCAATGCAGCCAAGGCAGAACCATCAGTAACAGGGCTAGCACCTCTGGGATAATGTCATTTAAAAATGGTGAAAAAACCCCACTGCAATCACAGCCAGAGAAAAGAAGGAAAATATCTGAGACAAACAGCCCTGCAGACAGCAAGGTCAGCGCAGAATAATGGGCAGGAGGTGCTCTGTGTGCTGGAGCAGAGATTCCCCTGCTGCACCCCATGGTGCAGACCCTGAGAGCCAGGCTGTGCCCCTGCAGCCTGTGGAAGTCCATGATGGAACAGCAGATATCCACTGAGAGCACTTGGAAGAGCCCAAGCTGGAACACCTGGATACCTAAAGGATGTGATGGTCCTGGCAGGACCTGTGGCCCCATGGAGAAAGGAGCCATGTTGTTAGAGAAGGTTTACTGGCAGGACTTGTGATCCCATCGGGGATCCATGCTGGAGCAGTCTACTCCTGAAGGAATACGCCCCATGGAAAGGACCCATGCAAGGAAGGTAGCGGAGGAAGTGAAGAGTCCTTCCTCTGGAAAGGAAGGAATGGCAGAGACATGTGATAAATTGATCACAAGCCCCATTCCTGTTCCCCGTGCATTACTGGTGAAAGGAAAGGTAGAGAAAATAAGGAATGAAGTAGAGCCTGGGAAGAAGGGAGGAGTGAGGGTGTCCTGGTTTGGCCCTGATTGGCCAGTTTTTAATATTGACACGATTAAACCAATGAAATGTGCCCAGAAGCACAGCTGTGAAAAGGCTGTGGAAATTTCACTAATGCAGATTTTCCATGTGACTGCTGTTCATGGAGAATTTTCCACAGCAGCGAGAGATGCTCCTCTCTCTAAGTGAACTTAAGAAAGACTATTCTGTAAGTGGAAAACTGACAAAGAATTCTGGGTGTTGTTTCTGTACATTGTCAGTGGGAATGAAAGAAGGTGTGGGGGAAGGGAGGATGACTGTTTTGTTCTGATTTTTATTATTATTATTTTAATTCTGTCAATAATTTTTCTTTATATCTTTAAAGGTTTAAGCTGGCTTTGCTCTTGGTTGGGAAATTCCAAATTGGCAAACCAAAACCACTACAGAGGGGATGGGGGTTTAAGGGTTAGGTTCATTTCTTATTACCATATTCAGATTTCATTTGTATTAAATTTTAATAGTATCTCCAAGTCAAGTCCATTTTGCCTGAATGGTAATCAGTGAGTGATATATCCCTGTCCTTATCTCAATCTGCAAGACTTTCCTTATATTTTCTCTCTCCTGATGAGGAGAGGAATCATAGAGTGACTTTGGTGGGCACATTGAATACAGGCACAGTCAAGTCACTACTTAGTGAAATTTAAATTATTTCATAAAAAGGAATATCTGAAGTGGTCCATCAAAGTCTTTAGTTTTAATTACTTTCAACATTTTATCACAATATTTACCAGTGATGTTTTCCAAAAAGAGGTGTGGGCATAGCTGTGACTAAATGCTTCATCACAAATGATTTTGGATCCATCATACTTTTTTATAGATAGAGATTAATTCAATGCAGCAAAACAGGAATACACAGTATAACAGTGATATGCACAGTGACATAATATTAATATATATTAATATTATATATATTTTATATATAATTATATATTATATTTTTAATTAATTAATTATAATTATATCTATTATATGTATATATTACATATATATTAATATATATTAATTATAATAATTGACTGCCAATATCACTGGCCCTACCAATGGGTTATCAAAAAGTCCTCTATTGCATACGAAACGCCTCAGTCACACTGTGCTTTGTCTCTCACCTAATATTTGGTACTTCTGAATAATGCATGTGAACATCAGTAAACATGAAACCCAGGGACTCTGGTGGAAATCTCGTTAGTTTTTGCCAAAATCAAAATAAGGCCCTATTTAATTCCAAATATACCTTTATTCACAGTTATTTTTAGGTGTATTTTGGGTAGAATAAATCTTATTTTCCAGAAGAAATTGTTGCAATTACTGGTGAAAAGGCCCTACATTTGTAGCAGATGGGATGCATATTTTATATACATTACCTTCTTTGGAAAAAATGCACTCTGCTGATGCATTTAACATGCACTTTCACCTTTTAATTATACAATTATAAGTTGAAAAAAGAAGTGCTCAACTTTAGGCTGTATTTTAGTATTAACAAAACAAAAAGATGCAAAGATGAGATGCTATGGAGAAATAATGAAGAATGTTTTACAATGTTTCTAAGCGAAACAGAAAGTCTCAAAGTGTAATTACTGTATAACATTTTATTGGTGGGTCCAGTAAGAACACTAATGTTCAGTCCATAGGACTGGCCATTTGCTATTATTAGACCAATTTCTTAGGTGTATTCAAGTAATTTGATTGTTTCAGCAAAAAAGTTTGATAGATGTTTAATCAAAAATAAAAATGGGCAGGTATGTGAGTTGGTCTTTTGCCTCATAGTAATCAACTCTTCAATAACCCGTCACTTGACTAAATATGCTTTCTCATTCCTCCCTACATACTTCTTGAGAAATTTGAGAGAAAGGACAGAATGATCAGCTAGTGTTTCATGGAGACAGGTAAGAAGGAATAAATTTCAGTGTAAAAGACATCCCCAGTTTCCCCACCACCTGGTGGAACTCAATGTGCCTTTCAAAGCCACAACACCGAGACTAGGCTTTTAGGGTAACTAGTTACATACGGTAAGTGATGAATTCTGATGACAAATTCTGTTGTTTCTTTAAAGAGGTGGTTACCAACAGAGGAGCTACTGAGTACACTTAACAGGGTGAATAGATGTCCTGGATGTAAAAACAAACCACTTTTTACCAGTAGACAAAGAGAAGACAGTAAACATAGGTGTTCTGGGTTTTAGAAAATCTTTCAATAATATCTCTCACAACGTTTTTGTGAATAAAATGTCCAGCATGCAGCTAGACATTCACACAACATGATGGGTGAACAACTTGCTGAAGGGTCAGGCGCAAAGACTTACAGTAAAAGCGGCATCACCTCTCTGGTGGCCAGTCACTAGAACTGAAAAATTCTAAATTCTGCCTGATAAGCCTGCTTGATCTCAAGACATGTGGTGTTTAAATATTAACTTTAAAAAAAGAATATTGATAAGACGTGGCATAGAATTTGTATTGTTCAGTGATTGTAATTTTTCCACCTTTTGTGGCAGAAGAACCTGCACAACTTAAATTCCACAACAGCATTTTGGTTATCCACTTGATGACACTCACATGTGACAGTGGATTGCAATGTCCCATTGGAAAACTTGGGATTTTTCAAAAGTGTTTTGAAATGGATTGGTTTGCTTGCTTCTTATATGGGCACCCTGAGGACAAACAATTAATTAAAGAAAGCTTGTTCAAAGAAAATGCTTTCTAAGTGCTTCTTCCTATTGTAATTCTTTATAGATTATCAATTTGAACTTTTTTTGACCATCATAGTGTTGCACAGAAACCTCCCTTCCTCTTCTCCCGTCACCAGCAAGTAGCATAGCTTTCAAGAGGTAAAATGTTCAAATTGTTCCTAAAATAAATCAAAATAAAATAAAGCATCCTTTTAGGTAGACCTTTTGGGAAAATATTTTCTGGCTGCTCTGTTTCTTTATCACCTGGGGATAGTTTCTAAGGCTAGTGATGGACTGCTCACTATGAGAATTTTTAAAGTATAAAAAAAAAAAAAAGAAAAAAAAAAGAACCATGACACTGAAGTAGACAGATGATCTCAAACCTCTCTGCGATTAACTGGATACAGAAGAAAATGAAATAGCAACCTCAGAACACTATTTTTTCAAAGTGATTTATATGGTATATTAAACAGCAGGAAAATCCTTTCTAGAAAAAATCCTTTGGAGAAAGAACATGTACTCATATTAGTGTTTGGTACACTGCTGCAGCACATAAATATCCAAGGTAGCAAATACAGGTCTAGGATTGCAGTTTATGAAATTATCCCATAAAATAAGTATTTCCTTTAATTCCCAGTATGTAGTTGGTTTTATTTAATTTTTAAAAAAATAAATAAATGCTGTAGAATCTCGCTCTCTCACCAGATTAAGACCCTGTGCTTTTAGCATACTTGCAGTAATACCTTCTCAGGTGCAATCAATCAGATGCTGTATCTGATAATATTCATGTCCTTCTCCCCTGTCATCAGTCTTTACTGTTTGTGAGTGCTACAGTGGCATCTTCTGGCATACAGAAGAATTAATTGCATTCTTGCTGTAAAAGAACACTGCTATTTAAAAAGGTAAGTTAAGAAACAAGACTAAAGAACTGAAATAAAAAGCACCTGCTGTTCTCCAATTATTCTGTTTAGAGCAATTGAAATAGTAATGAATGGTGAGAAATTAAAATCCACTTCTTTGCTAAGGGCCGTTTGGACACAAGAGTTTATGTGTGAGGCAACTGCTTCTAAGGCTATTAGCATCCTACATAATGCCTTGTAATTATGTCACTTGACATAAAATGACAAATGGTAGTTAATTAAAAAGGAAGGAGCAATAAAAAGGAAGAAAAAAGGCAATAGATAGCACTAAGTAGACGAAAAATAAAATCTGATTGTTCTCTTTTTGAATCCATATCAATACACTTTCTTTTACATTTATGACTTACATTTCTCAGAAAGTTCTACAAAGTAAAATAAATTAATGTTTATGGATTTCGGGATGATGAGAGTTGTTAATGAACTGAATATTACATTTGAAATTTTACTAGAAAACTACTTTATAACTTCATAAAATGTTACTGAGCTCACAGCTTTTAATCACAATCTTTAATTATATATGATATTTTCCTTTTCTATGAGATATATTCTATGTCATTATGCATCACATGTCTTGCTCAGTGCATACAAATAAGAAGTGAATCTTGAGATGCAGAAGCAGCCGCTTCTCAGTCTACTCATAAGAGCCTGAAAGGGCATTCAGGTTTTGAACACAGGTCCTGAGAAACTAGATTTTTTCTGCTATCTGTTGAATTTTTCCCTTCTTTGTGGAAGTTGTAAAACTGATATCAATCACGGGGCCATTTTTCACAATGTAAAGCTACTGGGATTTTGGTAGCTGTTGGTTGCTGTCACTTGGTGGCTGTCTCAAATGGCCTAATCCTGAATCCATCAAAATACTTGGTACAGGAACAGGAGCAGCCTAAGTCCTGAGTGTATGTAAGCAGATCTACAAGCAAGCAGAAAAAGCTGTAGAAAAAGCAACAGATTTTGCCCTCGACAGGCCAAGCCACTGCATGTGTGTGCAGCCAGCATGAGACTCTCAGCTGAGCCCGTGGGACTGGCCACAGAGCTGCCTCATGACCACAGCGAGTGACTAAACTCAGCCCTACTTCCAAAAGTGATTCCCTCTAGTTATCCAACACACCAGAGCCCAGTGTGCAATTGCACTGGGGTTATGTGCCCCAGTGCTGGCAGTGGGGACTGTTGGGGTGAGGAGAGACTGGGATGCCTCATGCGTGACACCGGCATTTTCAGCAGGATTCAGCAGATACATCACAGGGCACGGCTTAGCCCCACCAGTCAGGACTGTGGCGTTGCAGGGAAAATGAATTTTAAAAAGGGCAAAATTCTGCTTATCACAGAGAAGGAGGAGGTGAGGGTGGTGGAACTGAGAGAAACAACCTTCTGAACACCAAGATAAGAGAAGAAGAGGGAAGAGGTGCTCCAGGCACAACAGCAGAGACTCCCATGCAGCACCTAGAGAGGAGCTGATTACCACACTGCAGCCTGAGGAGGACTTTTTTTTGGAGAAGCTGGATGTGCCCTGAAGGAAGCTGCAGCTTTTGGTGAGGACCACCACTTCCCTGGCACAGGGAAGACAATGTGAGGAGAAAATGCAGCAGAAAGGAACTGTTATGAACTGGCTGCAAACAATCCCTCTCCGTGTCACCCCTGCAACACTCAGTGTCAGGAGGAGGCAAAGGAGCTGGGAATGAAGCAGTAACACAGACTTGAAAAGAAGTGGGTGATGGGGTGAAACTGTTTTGGTTTTACCATCTGATTGTATTTTAATTGGCAAGAAATTAACTTTCTTCAAGTTGAGTCTTTCCATTTTTGTGATGTTAATTGGTAAGTGATCTTTCTGATTTTATCTTGACACAAGAAAGTTTTGTCTTATCATACTTTTTTTAATTATTATTTGTTGAGGACAGGGACTTAGAGAACAGCTGAGTGGCTTTCTGGCAATCAACCAAATCAACCCTGCACATCTATATTAATATATAGCTGAAGAACATTCAGTTTGCCTTGAAGTTTTGGTCTGTGTTAAATAGCATCATTTGTAGTTCAACTATAGTGGCTAGAAGAAATACAACTACAGGGCATGAGCAAGGTGGGCAGCAGAGACCGCCTTCTCAGCTAAATTAATTTGCAGATGATAGTCTGTACTCTTAGTTTGCCCGTGTTTGAGGTGAGTCTAGGTGACTTATGTGTCTAAGTCTTGGAACTACCAGAGATAAGCAAATTATAACCTGGAAACAAACCTATTCAAGTTCCTTATTATCTTCATTTAAATATATGAGTAGGCATTTTCAGTTATTGAAAACAAAATCCCTGATGTGCACTTTTAATTAGCAAACCTTTAACAAACAATAAATATTATAATAAATCTCAAGGTCTTTTGCAAGTCACAATATGATCAATTTTTTTGTCTATAAATAGTTTTTGCTGAGCAATTTTATTAAGAAATAACTAATAGATCCTTCCTTTCTTTTGCTGATGATTGTGTTTATATATGTAAGGCAACAACACACTATGTAGTATATTATTATTTTGCAGCTGTTTGGCTCATATGTAGCTGCTTCCTTTTAGAACAACTCCCACATTCTGGTTTTGCTCCCTGACATTTCAGAAATAGTTTTTTTTTAACAGTTAGCTGTCTCCACTCTGGCAACTGACATATTTTCCAAATGTCACTGTTACAATCCATAAGATTCTCTTAAGAGTATTATACTTTCTACATCACCATCAGCTGTGCAAGTGCCATAAACTGTGTTTCTGACATCCCAAAGCTGGTTACAGGATCCACTCTTTGGCCTCAGAGATGCAGACATACATTTATGAGCATTTCTATTTAAGACTTTGAACACTGGAGAAAAAAAAAAAGGAAAAACAGTGGGAGAGAAATAGTACAGGGAGTGTACAAGTACATTTCTGTATTTCTCTCTCACATCCTGCTCTATTCAGACTTGTTCTCATTTGGACATCTCAATCAAACATTTTCCTCAAAAAAATCCTCTCTTTGTAGTTTCTTATTCATAGACATTTTATTTCATCTTATCCCTGTTCTCAGGTCTACATTTTTTCTTCTCCAGGCTAGGTCTCAGAGACATTTTGGCCCTGAATTAAAATTATATTGATAGAATTATGTCCATAATCCCTAGGGCATTACTGATAATAAAATAAAACAAAGGGCTTCATGTCCTTTCCAGAAATCTGACCAATCTTTCCATATGGTCTCTCCATGTTTATAACAAGACCAAATCATATATGCCTGCATAAGAATTGTAGCAGCTGTTCAGGAGGCCCTCCATTCAGCTTGTGCTTTAAAAGCATTTACCTGGGAATGACTGCAGGCAGCAAGAAATTGAGAAAGTAATCCAAATGGCAGAAGAGATCCATGTTTCAGAGACATAATGGGCTTGACATAAAAAATGCTACTGACTGCATGGTTCCACAAAGGATGCTTTGATGAAGTCTGTGTCTATTGAGCTGTGGCGTAACCCTCTCTTTCTGCAACCAGGTATATCACAATGAAGCAGGAGACTTTCCCTTCCTTAGGCACATCTACTGAGAAGTGTCTGCTTAATGGGGCTCTAAGTAAGGAAAATAACTCATGTTAAGCATGTCTAACTTCACTGCCACTGGCCAATATCTGGGAAAGCTGTTCTAGTTAGCCAGCCTTTGAAAACACAAAACCTGGAATTTATGTTCACTTTAATTTATCTAAATGTAGGTATCTAGCGTATAAGGTTTAATAAGTCTGAGCTAGTTTCTTCTATAGGCACTGGAAAGTGAGTTCAACTATCAAAATAAACCAGTGATGACATACAGAAACAGACACCTGAAATGATCTGCTAAAATGACAGTGTGTCTAAGCAACAGAGTCCCACCCCACCAATTTGGTGTCTGCTCTAGTTTTTGGGGTTTTGCCATGCAAAAAACTTTTCCACACAGCCTTGCAAAAACCTTTTCCATACATTTAATTCCAGAAACTCAAAATCAGTACTAGTGCCTATTATTTGACTAATTGTAGAAATGAGACATCAGACTCCTAAACCAGATCGAAATTATACCTAACCACTTCCTTTTAAAATAATAAAAGAAAAAGGAAACTCCACTTCCTGCCTTCCAGATGCATTATTTTGCAGAATACAGGTCATAAGTGAGTATTTTGAATAGTTTCACTCTTTTTTAAGGAACTTTTCATGATTTATATAAGTGTGCATGTATATATATATATATATATATATATATATATATAATTACACAAATTTTGCAGATTTTAAGATCAAGATCTTTCCCTTACAAATGGTTTCCTGGGGAAAAAAAAAGGTAGTGCTAAGTTTCTATAACAATTTCTTTTATTTAAAAGTTAACAAATTATTTCAGCATGAATTACTGAGAAGCAGATTAGTCAAGGCATTGGAGGTATAATCATTAATAGTGGAAGATACAAATATGAAATTAATCTAATTTAGGTCTCTGCACAGGTTGCAAAGGGAACTCAGGAGATCACACACATTTTGATTTTCTAAAAGAATATAATAAAGACTGGGGATGTATGACAGGCTGAAGAGCAACCTTTGACTATAAATCATCTTTGAGTAAATCGAAGTGTGACATTTATAATGGTTACAGTCTGCTTAAGAAATAGAAAGAGAACAGTCTGATATGATTCACAACTTTGAAAAAGGACAGATTCTTTCATAATCAGATTTTAGAAGTGTTTTACAATTCCATTTTGATTCAGTGAAATAATTTCTTATTCATGTAATGGCTATTAAAATTTTAGGTTGTTGTACTTTACATTTATTTTTGAGTTCAAAATCTAAAAGGAGAAACAGGTCAAAAAGATACCAAGACAGTTTGATAACAAAACACACCATGGGATTTACAGACATTCCCAATTCTTTTTCCACCAGTAGCTATTTTTTCTGTGACAGATGACAGAAAATAGGAATTATTCTTTCTCCCAGCAAACTAGGGTTTGAGACAACAGGAATTCTGTTTTGCTTGTCTTATTAGCTGTATTTGCATGTATTTGCCCCTCTATTTTTTATTGCAAGAAGTCATTAATGATACTGACAATAAGACTGTGAAGTACACTGAAAGATCTTCAATCCTTATCTAAAAATATAAATCAATATTAAATCAGAACCAGAGTGAATGCAAAAGAATCTAACTTCAGGAAGGCATTTTCTAACTAACTTAGATATCTGATATAAGCTTAAGTAATATCTTAGATAACTATCTTAGATATTACTTAAGCTACAGAAGCTTGTCCTTTAACAATCAGTTGAGAGAAATAAGGATTGCAGGGCACAATTCTCCTCTTAACAGACAGGCTTAATGTAGGCGTAATGAACTGTGCCCTCATGTATTTACTCATTTTCAGTGGTATGTGTTTATTTCTTTACAGTGACTATAAAAGAAGTCTAAATTTTTTAGCGCATGAAAAAAAACCCTGTCTGTGTCTATCATTAGTAAAGATTGAATTCTAAGCAAAAAAGAGAAATATACAGTAGGCTATAGCTGTCCTCTTATATTCATGTTTAGATTTTGGATGGTAACAGGTGTTTTTACTGTAAACTTGAAGTAGCTAATCTGATCATGTAAAGGAATTGTTACTAGAATATGATATAATAGTTTCAAACTACATAGAGGTTAGCTTTGTATTTTCTCTCACTCAAAGATATAAAACTAGTTAATTTCTACCAAAAAAAAAAAAAAGGGAACTAATTTTGAGGCTTTTGGTCAGTAGAGTAGACTTAAACTGAAAATAAAAGAATCATCTAAAGTGGGTAATAAAAGTTATCACAGGCAGTATGGACAAGAGTGAGATGCTGCTCTTCTCCTCCTCCTGCCAAAAAACAAAACAAAACAAAACAAAACAAACAAAAAAAATCCCCTAAAACCTAAAACACGGACAAGTTTAAAAACAAAGCTTCAAAATTATGAAGAATTTCTTATAGAAAGATCACCTAGGCACAATAAAATCAGTCATAAAGGTAGTTGGAGATGAAAGTGACTTTTCAGAAGGTCTGTTGTTTAAAAATACATTGACTTCTGAAGCTTTATTTGAAGTAAAAACTGTCAGGTCTTTGAGAATTAGACCTCACTATGTAGAGAAAGGGATTGATTTAAAATACAATTAATTAAAAAGAATGTATTTTTGAAGGAAAACAGCTACTCATTTTTGTTTTGTACAAAGGAAAACAATATAAATTCTCATCCAATGAATTGATGGAAGCATTTGATAAAATAGTAAATGTGGTTTGAATACAGTGAGCAAGAGTTATAAAAAAAGTTTCTCTTCATATCCTTAATACATTATGAAATACATTTCAAAGAGCACATTAACAAATAAAGTATATTTATTTATTTATTTATTGAATTATAATCAATGACTTATCAGAAATTATTAAAATAAAATAATTTCTAATAATAATTAAAAATATAATAATATAATAATAGTGACATTGCTTCAATGAAATAATACATGCACTAAAAGGCTCCAGATTTCTGGTAACTTCAGAAGTAGTGGTATTATTATAAAGTAATGCCTTTAAAAATATAATTAGAACTTTGTTACTCCAACTAAACTTATTATGTGGTCTCTCTGGAAAATACAAACACATATGAAGTCAGTGAAATGATGCCTACTCAGAAAGAAGTCAATCAGAACTAATTTCAAACCTAACATATTAGCCTTATTATTTTCCAATTAACCATACTTTGCATAAACTAGCAATGTATTTTTGTCTTGATTTTGCATATATCAGATGCACATGCAAAAATAAATAGCCCATAACCTAATATAGAATAAATAAGAAATTTTAATGTCTTGTACCAAAAAAAAAAAAAAAAGGATGGAGATTATTTTCAAAGAGTTGTTTGTTCCCTTGATGAAATTTTCAAGCTTCTTCTCTGTTAATGGGATGAATCATAAAACTTTAAAAGTTTTTTTTTTGGAAAAAAAAGTTCAGGTCTAACACTAGTGAAGCGGTTATACTGGTTTTAGACTGTATGTGCCAGCTGAATGGCTTTAACCATAGCTGCAGAGAATTTGCCTGATTATTATCTCCTACTCTATCCAAATAACTAAACAGTCTTTGCCCCAGAGAGAGACACTTACAATAGGTAAAGGTATGGAATAATGTATATGGGATAGTGTGCTGCTTTTTGAAGGATTTGCCTTTACTGGTTTGCCACTGGCTCATTTGAGGGGATTGGTAAATAACACAACTTCTATGGCATCACATAAACCATTTGCATTTATACTCACATTTTATTCTGTGTTTGTTGAATGGATATGGTTAACAATTTCTTGCTTAGCTAGAAGAACTGGCATTTAGTGATTGTTCTTGACACATTTTAAAGAATTGAATGTTGGCTTTTTTAACCTTACAAGTCTATCAAGAAAAAGTCTGTTTGTATTCCCCATCTCAAAATTCTGTTTACAGATGGTGGTTTGTCTTTGAGACATGTCTGAAAGATCCTTGTAGAGGAGGAGTGGCAAATGAGGGAACTCACAAAACAATCCACCCCATTTTGAAAGAGACTACAGCCTTGCCTTATGTAGGGCAAAAACTTCCACACAGAAGGTGTCTTTACTCTCCACCTTTGTTACAAGTACAATTCAGAATTAAATCTTATAGCCCACAGTAGGAAATTTGACGTTCATTCTCAGGTCAATTTTAGCAAGGACTGTATCTGTACTTGGCTTTCTGTACCTCTGTAATTGCTTCTGTGCTTTTTGGCATAAAATTTAGGTGAAATAAGGAAATGGTGTATTAGTTCATCATTCAGTATACAACTTATTGATTGCAAGTTTTAAAGTGTTTATATATCTGGCAGACCTATCACAAGAATTTGGGCTTTTTTTCCCTCTCTCTCTCCAAGGAAATAGCCTGAAGTGTGTTGGTGCTGGTGAAAAGTTAGAAGGAAATGCATAAATCCATGGAGAGGAGTTGGAGCATTACTGTTCCCCAGGCTGATCAATTACTCTTTCATTAATTCATTACCACATAAAGTGTCCATCTACATGAAGATACCAACTTTATTCTGATATACAGCATACCAGTTCAGATAAACAACTTGCATGATACCTTGACCACACAATACCATATTGTGTATTTCTATGATTATTCCAAAAAGGAGCTCTTAAAGACCTATAGTCTTCACGGGAGAATCCAGAGCAGAGAAGGACACACTGGAGTATATCCTCTGTGCTCAAATTTGAGACGCATAAAGCAGGAAGGGGTTTTTGGAAATTTTTAAAAAACTAGGAAGTAATAAACCAGAATTTTCTCAACAGGCAGATGCTGTACTTTTGTAAAAGTGGCACAGGCTACTTTTATTCTACTGCTGTGGAAATAAAAAAAGCATTTAGGATATACTTTATACTGATATTCTTTATACTGATACACCTATTATCTTATTAGTTTTCCTCAGGAAATATAAAAGAATGGAAGAAAAAACAATAAACATTAGTACTTTCCCAGAAGTTTGTTTCTTTACTGGCAACCGTGAATGTAAATATTTATACATTTGCTCAATTCAATAATACATGTAGTAACAGGTTCCAGATTTCTGGTAACTTCAGAATTAGTGGTATTATTATAAGGTAATTCCCAGCAAAATATAACCTCATGTTATCAGTACAGGTCATTTGTAATAAGCGCACTGATCTGATGTGCTGTTTTAAACCAGAGAGTATGCTCATTGAACAGTATATGATAACTTAAAAACCTCTGAAGAGCAATTGTGCTTCTTTGTTTGTGTTTGATAGCTGCTGTCATAAAAATCTTCATGTGGATGTAACATATTAATGCAAGGCAAAAAATACACTATTGCAAAATAAAAAAATTTATATTATCTGACTTTATTTCTGTTTCTGTGTAAATTCCCTCAGCAAATTTTACATAACCCTTCCCCTTATTTGTTTTTGAATTAACAATCCAACCTGACAGTACAGTTTCAATCCATTACTCAGGTTCATCACTCAAGAAGTACAAATGTTGACTTATGAGAAAACGTGTTAAGAGAGAGAGATGATACTCTTTAAACAGAAAACAACCAAAAATTGAAATCATCATCTTTTATTTTTTTTCCAATGTGTAACATCATCATGCAGGTCACACCTTTTTGCAAAATACTGCATAAGAAAGTTGTATTGTAACTTTTCTCAGTTTTTAGAAGGCATTTTAAATGGAATCCTTTTGGTTTTTCTTTCACTGCTTGTATTTGTTCTGTCTGAGCTGGAGTTCGTTTTTCCCACAGCAGCCCTCACAGTGCTGTGCAATTTGGTGGCACCTGGCACCTGTCAACCCACCACAGTGCTTCATGTTGTTATACATCTGGCAGCTTTACCTGTTCAAACTTCATTGGCTGGTGAAGGCCTCTGCTTAGGAATCCAGAAGTGGTTTTGGGAGGTTCTTTTTTATTTTGGTGGAAATCTTTGGAATTGTTCATCCTTTGGCTTTGTTTATGTTTCAATAATTTATAACATCACATATTTTTGTGCCAACACTTGATCATACATACAGAAAAATGTTTGAACTTCATATGTGTTTACAATTTGTATCTTCTTGCAGAAAGTAAATATTATTTCTGGAAAGGCAAATTTTTCACGGGAATGCACTAATTGCAATAAATCTTTCTCTTCAAAAGATTTTCAGCTCCACAAAAGACAAGGATATGAGAGAAAACCAGTTCATATTGTGACAGTCTTTATGTGAAAAGGAAGGGTGAGATCCCCCTAGCCTCTCAATTAGCAATAGCCTATGAGAATATTATTAAAAAATTAATACAATATTTAGACCATGGATGGCATTCTCAACAAGATCTTCTATTTTTCTTATTAATTTTTTAGTAGAATCGAGGTGTTTTGAACTGAGTGAATTATGAACAGTGAAGTCATGTAGCTCTTCCAAAGACACCTGAGTAACACTTCACATTAACATTCAGGAATTAGGAAGAATATTCTTGTGTATAAATCAAACCTGAAATCCTACTCAGACATAAGGGATGTCTTACTTTACTGAGGTAACAGAATGTAGATGAGAGTTTAAAAGAATTTAACAGATGGCAAACATCATAACGGAGATTTTATTGCCAGCTTTAAGTCGTTTTGGTCCCAGAATATGCCACCAGAATCAGATTTAACAATGAGAAAAGCAACTATATTGAAGTGGGTGAAGGAGCAGAAAGAGAAGGATGTTTGAGACTTGAGAATGCAGTATAATGTCAGGTGAGAGACATAGAGATATCACAACATAAAGCCTTTTCCAAGGTATTTTACCTCTACAGCATGATTTGAACAAGAAAATATTAATCTAAAGACAAAGAAGCCTGAGAAATAAAACATTTCGGAGACTTCTTTCATTGAAGAGGATGAATATCAGGTGAGATTATGAGATTATTAAAAAGTGGGATACAAGGTTTGCCCATATATATCTTAAGCACAAATATATCCTCAGTATTTCTACATATTTGAGCCCTGAACTAGGAGATCTCTAGCTGCAGTAAAGAAACATGTGTGTTGCATGTTAAAATGAGCAAAGAAAGACAAACTAGTGGTAGAGCACCTTTCAGAGAATCGGTGGTCTTGCTAGAACTATTATGGGAATTTTGATAGATGGTATTGAGAACCCCAGTGGAGTGATATTGGGATTAGCCCTTCCTCACAGAGCTATTTGAAAACAGATTCAAATCAATATCTAGGTGATAAGTATTTGTTGTTATTACTGCTGCATTCTGCAGGGGGTTTCGAAGAGGTAATTCATTGTGACGCATGAAATAGTCCTGTGGGAGCTCCTGGGTTAGAGGAGAATAAAACTAGCAAATGAAGTGTCAAGACTTTATACTACTGTTTATTTTATACATTTAAAATACACTATCCTTTCTAGTACCATTTCTTCAAAGAACTGCACCGATTTACCATATTTTAAAAGTACTTATAAAGGAAAAAGCCAGTCAGCACAATTGTAGAACTTTGAAACATTGAAAATAATGTAGTGATTGACTGATAGGAAAATGATATTTTTTCAAAATATAACACATTTTAAACATTTTCTAATGCAAGGCTATCGCTCCTGTGTTACAAATACCAGATCTCTTTGCTGGCCTTCTAAAGCCTAAAGGCTGTCACCACACATTTGTCAGTCTTCAGCACCAAATTAAATCAATTCTTGCATCTCTAACACTGTGTGGAAACTTCACAAGCTACATGTACCCATAGAATTGGCACAATTTTGTTTTGGCAGAAGTGTATCCCTTCCCTTCCTGTCTGTTCCTTCTGGGTCAGAGAATCAGACACATGTCCAAAAGGCAATGACATGGCATCAAAAAAAATTTGGATGTGTCTTTATATTTTATTTTTATACACAGCAATGTAATAAAAGGGGATAGTTCGGTATCATACTATAATAGCTTATTAAGATCATTAATTTGTTGCACACAAAATTATCTCCTTGGTGAAAATTTCTGCAGAAACTACCAAAAAGAGAGCCTGAGCTATGGCTAGGACCTCTAGACTCAACTTTGGAAAAAAATATGCAGCCCTCCCCTTTCTATCCTGGCTGGTTATGAGAGAAAGCAAAGTTGTCCCAAAGAACGCAGAAAGTTTTCTTGATAAGGAAAACTAATACTAACTCTATGACCATAGAGAAACTAATGCTGAGGATCAAACATACTGTGGTCAACTTGTAAGTTTACCTGAAATTCAGACATACTTTTCAAGGAGCTGTAAGCAATATCATCACAGTGAAATTTTAACTTTTCAGTTTAAAACCAAGGAATTTTAAATCTTACTTAGCTTTTAATTGATACCAGTCACCCAAAGCTAAAAAAATTACACAAAACTATATGTTGCATAAATATATGTAATATATAGATATTAAAAATAAAAGCCTAAGTTTTTATTATGTTTTCAACTCTAGTTCCTCACATAAAATCTGAAATTTTGAGAAAATATTTTTTTCTTATTAAAATATATTTTTTTCTCCAATTTAAATCTAACTTTAAATTTCCAAAGTCCTACTCATATATAACAGTGATGCAATAGAAGAATTTTTCAAACATCTGTTTCATTTATCTTAAGCATATTCTTAAATATACAAGTGATTTCTGAAAAAAAAATATTTTCTTGTCCTATATTGTAACAAAATTCTACAAAATGGAATGTTTTAACTGTTCTTTTGGACAGTCCATGTTTGACACCCCAGAACAAAGTAGGACTCTTTCTGGTCCATATTAAAGAAAACTTTTAAGTTGAATTCCAAAAAGGAAATGCATGCCAGCATAAATCCATGAAATCACAACAGCTCATGGAAGGTACTAGTAGCTCAAGTTTTATGCACAAGTCAAAATATCAAACAGTATGGATTCATATTTTTGTTCTATAATATCTTAGAAAAAGTTTAAATGAAACAGAATTACATGCAAATTTCACTATGCCTAACACATAGCTTATAATTCTAGCAATTTAGAAGATGTAGTATAAAAAGAATATGAAAGCTAATTATAATTTTGACATTTTGAAAAGATTACACTAAATATATCAATATGAAGAAAATTCTAAAGCAGTAGTAGAGAGTGAAATAAAATATACCGTACTTGAAATTCTTTTGTCATTTAATACTTTCTTAATAGCTGTAGTCACATTCTAAGACTATTTTACAGTCCTTCAATACCACAGTGTGTCATTATCAAATAGATATAAGATATATACAGTATTACAAAGAACATCTGGTTTTAAATATTTGAACTCCTAACTTCTTTCTCCAAAGTTAAACCTCCAAGGGCACTCTAAAGAAGTAAGTGTCCAAACTTTTTTGGATATTGCTCAAAATCCCATCTAGACTTCTAGCAGGACCTGAAAATGTGTAGACTAAGTGTCAGCACAAGAGGATTTTAGGCTGATTCCAAACTGATTTATTAAGGCATGCCCCAGAATGTTCTGTCACATTTTTCCAGCAGTTCAAAAAGAACTGGGAAACTGCAGGTTTTCTACAGCCACAGTTTTTAAATTGCCTCTTTACTGTCAAGTTAAAAAGGACCTGGGGTTCACATCTAAGCCTGAAAATACATAGCACCCTCAAATTCAGTGAATACAGATAATGCAAAGTGCAAGAAAAAGAATGCAAAACATAGAATGGAGGTTAGATGAAAAAATTAATCTATTGCCACCATCTCTGCCTATATTTCTACACTGGGAAGAGAAATAAGATGCACTGAAAAATGTCCTGATTCAGAGAAGTAGTAGCTTACTTTCTTTATGGTTGGAGTTCTATGCCACTGAAGTGCATAACCACAGTATTTTTAATGAAAATTATTACAAATGTGTTTCAGACAATAAATAAAACAAAAATAAAATGCAACCAAACAAAACCCCAAACTACATAAAAACAAAACTGTAAGAAAAGTGGAAAGATGTATAGGAATCATTGTTGACTGCTTTTGTATATTAGTTCCAATAGTTCTCCATGAAATGCAGCTACCTTCACTGAACCTCATGGTTTGCCACAGTTCCATCAAAAATTAGTAGAGTTTCTCTTTTTAACTGCCAAATCTCTTATGTTAATGTAATTACTCAGAGGGACATGTCACTTTACACCTATCATTTGACTAAAATACTATGTTAAGTCTATATTATGCCAAGTATATTTTAACATGTGTTATGATGAAACTGATACTCATACTGATACCATGCTCACAGAAATCTCATAATTGCAGGCCTATTCCTGTAAATCTTGGAAACAATACACAGACAATTTTTCACATCTTTTCTGAGATAATTCAGCGCTATGTTTTAGTGGAAAATATGACAATTCACTGTTCAAATGCATGAAGGAAACAGAAGCATGGACTTACGGTCTGTAATTTTCAGGACTCTCTTGAATTCTCCACTTCCAGATCCTCCGCAACCATCTTCATCATCACAATCACCACTGATTTGTTCATCTGCACCTCCACCACTGCCTGTTCGTTGGAGATCCCATTTGTCATATTTTGGAAATGATTTGCCCTGCAACAGCTGAAGACAAGATATAGCACTCAAGTTAGCAATACATACAGAGAGCTTCAGTGAGTACCCAAAATTCCATATATGTCCCTAGTAATTACCTGACCTGAAAAGGAAATTTCAAGATCAACAAAATGCGAATTCTGATTTTTTTTTTTTTTTAATCTGACTTACAGATAGATTTAAAAGAGTGGTATTTGGAGATGTATAGTTTAGTTTTAATTAAAAACCCACAAAAATGTCTTTATTGCTATAGAAGAAAATCAGGCACCCCTTTCTGGCCCAGAGGCCAAGTGGAATGGATAAGTACATAGAATATAGAAAAGTTTGGGCTGGAAGGGACCTTTGAAGGCCATCTAGTCCAAATTCCCCTGCAATGAGCAGGGACTTCTTCAACTAGATCTGGCTGCTCAGAGCCCCACCCAACCTGATTTTGAATATTTCCAGGGCTGGGTCATCTACCACCTTCCTGAGAAACGTATCCCAGTGTCTCACCACCCTCATTACAAAAAACTTCTTCCTTGTATGTGGTCTAAATCAAACTTCCTTCAGTTTAAAATCGTTGCCTTTATTTCTACCACAACAGACCCCACTAAAATGTTTGTTACCTCTTTCTTATAGGCCCACTTAGAGCAGACAGCATCTGTGATACTTAACAGCTGGACCTGGATCTCTTAAAGACCCATGTGATGTCTATGGAGACTTAAGATACATTTATTATTTCATGTGAATTTTTCACATTTGAAATATCTGAAATAGTATGAGAGCTGTGTTGCGGCTCCATATTGGTGAAGCCAAAACATGTCTGCTCTGGGTGTGTCATATGGAAATCTGGTAGAAGCTGAAGGAAAAAAAAAATGCGTTGGGATGATATCAAATGCTAGACCAAGGAACAGTAGACCAAACCAGTTCAGTCAGAGGCCAGGCTAGCATGGAGAAAACTATTTCCAAAGGGCATCCAGGCATTACTTTGGTAGAATTAATATACAAAAGTGAGGCAATATAAAACAAAGGGATAGCCGATACTGGTCTAAGCAGTGTAGATGATTTGGTTCCAGTAAATTCACAGAATTCACAGAATGACTATGTTAGAAGAGACCTTCAAGATCATTGAGTCCAATCCATGCCCTAACACCTAACTAGACCATGGCACCAAGTGCCATATCCAGTCTTTTTTTAAACACTGTGATGGTGATTCCACCACCTCCCCAGGCAGACAAGTCCAGTACTTTATCACTCTTTCTGTGAAAACTTTTTCCTAATAGCCAACCAAATTTTCCCTTGATGCAGCTTGGGACTGTGTCCTCTCATTCTGCCAATTGCTGCCTGGTGAAAGAGACCAACCCCCAGCTGACTACAGCCACCTTTCAGGGAGTTGGAGAGAGTGATAAGGTCACCCCTGAGTCTCCCTTTTTTGAGGCTAAACACCCCCAGCTGTCTCAGTCATTCCTCACAGGGTTTGTGTTCCCAGCCCCTCACCAGCCTCATTGCCTTCTCTGGACACACTCCAGCGTCTCAACATCCTTCCCAAATTGAGGGGCTCAGAACTGTACACAGCACTCAAAGTGTGGTGTCTCAGCACAGACCCCTGAGGGACACCACTGGTGCCTGGCCCCCAGCTGGATGCAGCACTGCTCACCACCACTCTCTGGGCCTGGCCATCCAGCCAGTTCCTAACCCAGCACAGAGTGCTCCTGTCCAAGCCATGGGCTGCCAGCTTTTCCAGGAGTGTGCTGTGGGAGACAGTGTCCAAGGCCTTGCTGAAGTCCAAACAGACAACATCCACAGCCTTCCCTGCACCCACCAGGTGGGTCACCTGGTCATAAAAGTAGATCAGGTTGGTCAAACATGACCTACCCCTCCTAAACCCATGCTGGCTGGGTCTGATACCCTGGCCATCCTGTAAGTGCTGCATGATGACACCCAGTATAAACTGTTCCATCACCTTACCAGGTACTGAGGTCAGGCTAACTGGCCTGAAATTACTAGGATCCTCCTTCCTACCCTTTTTATAAATGGGTGTCACATTGACCAGCTTCCGATCATCTGGAACCTCACCAGTGAGCCAGGACTGTTGGTAAATGATGGAGAGTGGCTTAGCAAGCTCATGTGCCAACTCCCTCATCACTCTGGGATGGATCCCATCTGGTCCCATAGATTCATGAATATCCAGGCATCTCAGCAGTTCTCTGACTGCCTCCGCTTGGATAAAGGGGGGACCATTCTGCTCCGACACAATCAACCAAACCAAGAGGACAGTTGTACTCATGGCAAGTTGTTATCCCACTAAAGACTAAGGCAAAGGTGTGAAGTACTTCTGCCTTCTCCTTATCTGCCATTACTATGTTCCCTCCCTCGTCCAATAAAGAACTAGGGTTGGTCTTACCCTTCCTTTTACCATTAATATTTTTGTAAAATCATTTTTTATTGTCCTTTCAGAAGTCACCATTTTAAGTTCAAACTGAGCTTTGGCCTCTCTAATTTTTTTCTGACATGCTCTAGCAGCCCCCTTAAATACTTCCTGAGAAACCTGACCCTCCTTCCAAAGATGATACATCCTCTTTTTATTCCTAAGTTCCTCCAAAACCTCCTTGCCCATCCAGGCTGGCTGGATGTTTGCATCATCCACTCATCTTTCAGCACAAAGGGACAGTCTGTCCCTGTGCCCTCAAAATCTCTGTTTTGAAGCATGCCCACCTTTCCTGAACTCGTTGTTTTTAAGGGCTGCTTCCCAAGGAACTCTCTGAATAAGTCTCCTAAACAGGCCAAAGGCTGCCCTCTGGAAATCCAATGTAAAAGTCTTGTTGATGTTCCTCTTGATTTCACTAAATATTGAGAACTCTATAATTTCATGATCACTATGCCCCAAGCAGCCTCCCACCACATCTCTCAACAGCCCATCTCTGTTTGCAAACAACAGGTCTAATATAGTCCTTCCCCTGGTGGGCTCACCCACCAACTGTGACAAAAAAGTTGTCCTCCATACACTAAAAATTTCCTAGGATTGCTTTTTTCTGCTGTATTAAGTTCCTAGCAGATGTCTGGCAGGTTGAAGTTGCCTACAAGAGCAAGGGCTGATGATCCTGAAACACTGTCCAGCTGCTTATAGAAGTTGTCCACCTCTTCTTCCTGATTGGGTGGATGATAACAGACTCCCAGTGGGATGTCAGCCTTGTTGGCCTTCCGCTTCATTCTTACCCATAGGCATTCAACTTCATCATCATTAGTTTCAATACCTATGGCATCAAAAGACTTCCTAAGATAAAGGGCCACCCCTCCACCTCTTATCCCTCTCCTGTCTCTTCTGAAGAGCTTGTAGCCATCCAGTGCAGCACTCCAGCTATGTGAGTTATCCTACCACATTTCTGTAATGGTGACTACATCATAGCTCTGCTGCTGCACCATGGCCTCCAGCTCTTCTTGTTTGTTACCCATGCTGTGTGCATTGGTATATGGGCACCTCAGCTGGGCTAACTCAGGCTTAGCACCCTTGGGCCTGCTTCTAGACAGCCCAGCTGCATCCCCTTTCCCCTTCAAACCTAGTTTAAAGCCTTCTCAACAAGGTCTGCCAGTTCATGAGCTAACAACTTTCAGCCCTTAACGAAGAGATTGATCCCATCTGGTTCCAGCAGGGCAGGTGCCATAAAGGTTGCCCAATGAGCAAAGAATCTGAAATTTTGTCGATGACACCTACCCTTAAGCCACTTTTTAATGATGTGAGTTCTGCTATACTTTTCACTGTTTATCTCAGCCACCAAAGGGACTGAGGAAAAGACTACCTGTGCCCCTATCAACCACTTGACCCAGTGCCCTAAAGTCCTTTTTAATTACCCTGACACTCCTCAATCTTATCACTGTCAGCCTGGAGTATCAGCAGTGGGTAATAATCAGAGGGCTGAATCAGCCCAGGGAGTCTCAGTATATCTCATACCCAGGTCTTTGGGAGGCAGCAGTGGGATGGGTCTGGTCAACATATGGGGCCCTGTTTCCCTCAGAAGGGAGTCATCCACTCCGACTACCCTTCTTTTCTATTTGATATTAGAGGTGATGATGTGTCTTACAGATGAAGCTCAGTGGGAGGCTCACTCGGCAGATAATTTTCTTCTAAATCATCCCTAGATTCAGGGCCTCATACCTGTTCTGAAGTGTCTCCTGGCTAGGGGATAGGGAGGAATTTGTATTGTTACCTCCCCAAGCAGCGATCCGTTTCCACTCCCCTTCATTCACCAAGTGTCCTCCTATCGCCTGACAGTGGGAGGCAAAGGAATCCTCTGACTCTTGGTGGGCCTCCATCTAAGATGGCAGGGCTGAACACCACCAATCTATTTCACTTTCATTGTCCCTGATACTCCTTAGTCTTTCAACTTCCTCCCTAAGCTTGGCCATCAGTGAAAGGAGATCATTCATCTGTTCACACCACAGGTAGGATTCCTCCGCAATGCCCCCTGAAACCACTGATAAGCTCAAATACTCTGGGACAGAATGGGTCTGTACAGACACATCCTTTTTTGGAGGGTTCCATTTGGTTACATACACTTGTCCTAACGACGGTTTTAGATCGCATAAAAACCATTACTAACAGAAACCCCAAAAACAACCAGCCAACAGAAGCACCACAAACAACACAGAGCAAACCTTGCTGGCAAGAAAACCTGCAACTCTGCCTGCAACCCTGCCTGTTGCCCTGGCTGCACAGACTGCTGTGCCATGCCCCTAGAGACGTGCCCTGCTCCTGTTTGCCCACTCCTGTTCACTGCACTCCCCACAGGCTTCTTATAATCAGTCACTCAGGAATGAAGGAAGGAAGCCCCACCCCATTCCTGCCTGAATCACAATTGCCATAAATAAGATAGTCCTCTGGATCCTCTTTATTTCCCACTATAGAGATGGTCAAAGATTTGGTTTGAGGTTTGTTTAATACATTTCTCCACTCTGTTGAGCAGTGTTGAGCAATCACCTGAATAATGTTAATCTCTCTCATTTATCAAATGTACAAGTACTGTCATACGGTTTTTAAATACTAGGTGGTACAACTGTCATATATACACAATGTGCCCTCTTTCCCTATTCAGATTCAGTTCAGTTTATCTGTCAGATAAATATAAATATCATAACCTATAAAACCCCAGGTTTTTACAAATGTTAATAATTCTTATAACCTCATCTCATCCAAAATACCAGTTTGTACAGGTTTGTGCACTATTCATGCTTCAAGCCAGGAAGACTTCTTTACACCAGCCAAAACCTCAGTCTCAGATTCTTTAATTTAATAATCAGATAGTACTTTCTCCTTAAAGAAGATACTAATTAGTTAGAAACAGACTCAGTTGCTTTATATCTTCATAAATGTGTTTGCTTTGTTGTTTAACAAGATACTGGGTTCATATTTTTAACCTATATACTGAGTTTATTTTCAGATTATGGAGTCACTTCCCAGATGAGGACCTATTAAGTGCTGTACAGTGCCCAATAAAAATATTTTAATCACTACTACAACAAAATAATTCAGATAAATCTCAATGCTTCTATAAAATCCACTTGCTCCTCTGTGTAAGAACAGAAGAATGCCACTCACCACTAAATTAGCAGAACCAATTTATGCAGCACTTTTAATTCCAAAGTTTTATTAGACATTTATATGCCACTTGAAAGACAAACTACCTAGGTAAGAGGAAAAAAAAGCTGCTTGGTATTGCTTCTCCGCTCCCTGCTCATTGTGTAATCCATGCCATACTTCTACAAAGTAGTATTTATTGAAACAAAACACAGATTATTTAAGCACACTTATTTTTCTCTCCAATTCATATTGTGACACATTATAGTGACACATTATTGTGACACATTATTAATTGTATGATAAGGTACTCTTTATCCCTGAGATCTGTAGAATAAATGTGGACAGGCACTTCCAGGAAGACAGTTTTTTTTTTTAAAAAAAGTGTTGTCGAATTTTCTACAGTATACCAAATATACCATATATACCATATTTGCTATATATATCTGGTGTGTGTATATATATACACCTATGTGTTTGT
>CM031857.1:74039861-74106089 GCA_018697195.1 Certhia americana | reverse complement strand
TATATATATATATATATATATATATATATATATATATATATATATACACACACATTTTTTCAGCCTGAGAACATGCATCCTCTATATCTCGGTCTCAGCCTTAGAAATATATTGACTTAATAAGGTTTCATATTTTGTTGCATCTTTAAATTTCAGCGCAACTTAATTATTTCTCTTTCCTCTCTTTTTCTTCCTTTTTATTATTATGCATTATTGACTTATGACTAGAAACCTAAAAATACAGATGATCCCACTTAATTGCTTTAAAGGTAGGTTCAATATTGAAAACATGCTCTTTAACTTTTTCCAAACTTTTCACTGTACTTGAAAAAGTAACGATTAAATAATGAGTAAGCTCATTTGTTATTTGGACTTTGTTATTCTTTTTGGTCTCCTTAATTGTACAAGAAGAAATATTGTCTCCGTATAAGTTCACAAGTCTCAGTGCTGGTTCTCTACTAAGCAAGACTTGGATCAAGTATAAATTCTTTAATAAACAGAAATCCACGTAGTTCTCCAAAGATAAATTGATTCACATTATAAATAAAGATAAAAGTTGTTTAAAAGAAATGTTCTCTTCTGCTGCACTTTTAATGAAGGTATTCTTAAAGAGGAAAATAGCTACATGTTATAGTTGGAAAATTTTGTTGTGTATACATGTTGTATATTGGGTCGTTAAGCTGAATGAGGAGGGTTAGTAGCTGTATACTATTTGCCCCTCCAAAAAAATGACTGTTTTCCCATTGCGTCATAGTGTAAAATAGTCTCTTTTCAATTTGTCAAAAATTTTTTTTTCCATTCTATCAAACTTTTGTCTCAAAACCCCCCAAACCCCATGAGCTTAATCACACATTATTGTCTTTCAATTTCAATGAAAAAGGCAGCAAATACTATTGGCAACTGTGATAATTTGAATGAGATATGGCAAGGATTTGTTCACCGCTGTTCTGAGACTGCAGTAGTACACCAATATTCCAGATCTGCTGGTTCTTAATGTTGATGGCAGTTTATTGAACTAAGACTTTGGTATCAAAAGCATGTCCTCTGCTGGTGGCATTTTATTTTCCCAGAAAATTTGTGCAGCACTACTATGGTACATGTGCATGGGGGAATGATTTGGGTGTAAATCAACTGGAAGGTCCTTGGGAGTCCTCAAGCTTCACAGTTTCCTGACATAGCTTTGGGAAATTTGGTCTCCCCTTTAGATCTTTTAGTCCTCAGTTGCCAAAATACCTCTCAGGGCTTTCACTGATGGCTTAGTGGAGTGCCTTCTTTGACCCAAAAGCAATTCTAAACAAGGTCATAATACGAAAAAGTGCCATTAATAAATTTTGTGACATTTCACCTTTCTAGAATGAAAATATTTGCATTACAGAAGTTACATTGCTGTATTAAAGTACTTTCAGGATTCTGTAAATATATGAATCACTTCTTTGTACCATTTTAGTACGAAAATGAACTGCTTGCAGCAGCCACAGAGACACCTTATGAGGGTACTTGAAGCTTCTCAACAAATCTGAGTGTCCAAGCATAATTAGGAAAATTATCACTAAGGACGTATGATTATTGTACAGTCCTATAGGGCCTTGTAATCTTTCAAGTTTATTTAAGACTTTTATTGATGATCTGGAAATCAATATGAAAAACAAAGTGATAATGATAAATCTTTTACTTCCATGAGAACTGGAGAACTACTAAATAACAAGAAGAAGTGACAAGCTAAGAAAATCTCATCTGGCAAGTGAGGTAATTGAGTGAATTTTAAAACACATACTATAATAAAATACAGAAAAAAATAAATTTGCAAGTCTAAGTTTAATATTGTATTACATGCATATTAAAAGATAAAATATTCTGTTTTGTAAATTAATTGCAGCTGTCCTGGGTAGCCAGCAGAATAAGAATTACCCAGAGCAGTGTTCGAGTCAAAGATTTTAATGGGATATTTTTGGGGATAGAAATAGGAATACTAAGTGAGATTAGGGGTGTTATATTATCTTAAATTCCATTCTCATTGTCTTTGTTCAGAAAGGATGGCCTAGAACTGAATTCCATTACAGTGATTAAAATGGAACCAAAAATCCTTTTGTTTTAACCATGGAGCTCATCCTTTAGTACACTCAAAAACCCTTGACCTCAAGAATTTATTTAGCCAGCCTTATGAACCTTATAAGTGCCTATATGGCAAATACAGATTTAACAGATTCAGCAGGCCAAAGCATATGAAAGTAGCAAATTAATAATTTTTTTTATTTAAGCTTTCAAAATTAAAAAAAAAAAAAATCTATGCTACCAGAATCATATATTTTAAAATATTCATATAGATCTGTATAAAAATAATTTTTCAATAATGAGCAATAATCAACATTATTGTTATGATAAGAGTTTTTTGGTTTTTGGTTTGGTTTGATTTAGTTGGGGGGTTTTTTGTTTTGGTTTGTATTTTTTCTGATTCAAATAGGCTTTGGTCTTTTAGAATGAATTAGTTCAGAGGTTCAAGGACATGGTAAGCATGAGGTTAAAGTAAAAAATAAAATGGTCCTTTCTGCTTCTCAAAAATTAATTAATTCATATACGTGAATCTGAAATGGCAAGAGTGTACTCTGTTTTGCATTTTTCTGCTTGCGGGAAGTTTTAAGTGATTTAATATCTGTTGTTTTTTAACTCGGCAGGAGCATCAGACAGCCATTCGCTCACTCCCCCTCAGTGGAATGAGGGAGAGAATCAGAAAAATGGTAAAACTCATAGGCTGGGAAAAAAGCAGTGTAGTAGGACATAAAAGGAACAGCAAATAATAATCGTAATGATGATGAAAACATACAAAACAAGCGATGCACAATGCCATTTCTCACCCCCAGTGACTGAGGACCTGAGCAGTAGGCCACCAGCCCCTGGCCAGCTCTCCCCAGTTTATATGCTGAGTGTGATTTTGTATGCTATGGGATAGCTCTTGGGTCATTTGGGGTCAGCTGTCATATTTGTGTCCCCTCCCATCTTCTTGCACACCTCCAACCTGCTTGCTGGCAGGGCAGTAAAAGAAGACAAAAAGTCCTTGATAGAGAAAGCGCTCTCAGCAACAATTTAAATGTTACTTTGTTATTAACATAATTCTTGTCCTAAATCCCAAACACAGCATAATACCAGCTGCTAGGAAGAAAATTAACTCAATCCCTGCTAAAACAAGTACAATGTCTAATGAATGATGAACACTGAAAGGCAATAAAATTTATGTTTATATGATTGAAACTGATGCAATACAAAAATCTAGTATCCTATTCACTTATTCTACATCATAAACCTTCATGGGAAATATGGATTTTCTATAAATTTTATTATACTGTGTTTCAATGAAAATATCTTGATGTTCTATTGCAGTTTTGTGTGAACTAAGCTCAGTCTTAGTAGTTCCTCTTTCATTTACATGCACATGGAATCTTAAAGGAGCCCAGTAGTGAATCCAATTTAGCTAATCAAGTCAAATACAGAAGAATTATTTCTAGAAGTTCACTACCTTGAGCTCTTTCAAATGAGAGGAATAAACTGCTAATTTTTTACCTCTGCTTAGCATTACATACCCAAGACTTAGAAATCAGTATTTCCTTTCGCGATCTCTAAACAAAAACCTATTCATACATCTGTAGGCCAAAATGTCCTGCAGGATTTCATTTCCTTAACAATACTGTGCATTCCAAATTAGAAGTCCAGTTTATCTTGGAGACTGGTATTTAGATCGCTAGTATGGCAATTCATAGTTCCTTATGATAGTGCCCTGTGGGGATTTTTTTTTTTAATAAAAAGCTGTAGCTTGTAGCTTTGTGTGAAGTACATCAGCTCCTTTTTTTTTTTTTTTTAACGATACTTTCAAAAAGAGAATGAGATTTCTAATCAGCTATAGTCTTTATATCCTTAAGATGATACACAAAGTACAAGCAATGCATACAGTGCTATGTCAAACCCAGAGTTTTCTGCCTAGATCCAGGACTATAACTGTGTTTCAAGTTTGAAAACTCATTCTTCTCCATAAAATCACCAGTAGCCTGAAATTCTGATGGAAGTAACACAGTATTTCTCTTGAGTCTAAGCTAACTCAGCTGTACAAAGAAAGAAATATACATTCATTCTGCTTACTGAACTGCAAATATTAGAAAGGTGGCTGAGAGCCAGCACTGCACAACACAGCTTTAACCTACCCTTTGTGCTTTCTAGATATAGCTTTACTACCTCAGGATAAAACCAGTTGCTGCCTGAATAGTGGAAAAAAGAATCACCCCAGCTTATTATTACATGACTACTTCAAAATCCAGATATTTCTCCTCAGTAGTTATTTATGTACTATTCAAAACCACCTAGTAAGAGAACAAAATTTTCAAAGAAAGCTAATTGCTAAATTAGGTACCAATGACTAGCAATTTTCATTGAAGGTACAATTCCTCACAGTGAGACTATGGGTTCAAGCACAAGCACACACTGTACATTTTGTTCCATCCTTAGCATGCTTCCTGACTATCACAAAGTTGAATTGACCTAACTAGCACACTCCACAAAAACACTTGACCCCAATTCGAGCCTTAGCATAGTCTACAGACTGTTCTGACTAGGCAGCCTGGATATGGTTATTCTGCTGTAAGAAGTAGGACTTGCAGTCCCTGAACATTTTTAGTTATACAACAGCTTCTGGTTTTTTGGGATGTCTACAGTGCCAAATAAAAGAGAACTGGGCAATAAGGTACAGTGATAGATACTGAATTTCTCAGTCTTTGTAACTTACATCTGTTTGCCAACCAGTTCTCCCTAAGGTAAATCACTTATTAAGAGTCTGTTTGTAAGTACTGGGGATATGGAGCAGTGTGTTCTCACCCTTTAGCCTCTTTTTACTTAGCAGTATAGACACAGCTCCTAAATGGAATTGTCCATTCACAAATACCCTTTTCCTAATTTGTTACATATAGAAATCTTGCTTCATATCAGGGAGTGTATTTTACAGCTGAATCCCACCAACTCAGCTTTTAACTTGAGTTCTGTCATGAGTGATTACTTTTCTTTCCAGTTGTTACTGGTTCAGAGTTAATGTAGGAGCAAAAGCTTGGTGCTTATCCTTTGGTGCAATCCCTGACGCCACAGTTGTGCACACTATCAACTTGATTTTTTCAAAAAATATTTAAGTATTTCCAGCTGTAAAAATGCATGTCTTGCTAACATTTTACTGCAGGTTTAAATCATTCTCAGAAAATTAAGTAAATTAGTTAGACGTTTCTAAGATAACAAATGAGAGCAAAATTAAACCCCAGAACAAGAGCATGTACCTTTATTTCTGTCTAATAGTTGAAATAACAGAACAAAGTCACATTTTATATGATTAATGTTTAGAGACTAATATTCTTTGCCTGTTTCACCAATCCATTCATATGCTTGGGGTTTTTTTGTCACTGTTCTTTTCTGTTCATCTGTTTCCTTTTGTTCGTTTGAAGGTTATTTATTTGGTATAACCCCCTCCACTAGATATTAAAAAAAAATTTTCAGATAATTTGAAAATAATTTTATCCTTTACCTTATCATTATCTGAATTTTTGGACCTTTCTTCCTTGGCAAGGGTTGATATAGATAGATACATATGACATATATTAGACAGTTTTCTTAGGTCTTAATAGTAGACTGAAATTATAACTTTCCAGAATAGAATATGTGAATCACTCACTAGACAGCTTAATATCAAGTGCTTTAATGAATGATTAATGAGGTCTAGCCAAAAATAAGGAAAAGGAATGATTTAAATAACATGGCATACTGTGATCAAATAAAAGTCATTTGAACAAACAGAACCAGGACTTTAGGTGGTGTTGGACTTAGAATTGTACACCTCAGAGTAGATGTCAAAAAATTCACATTTTTCTGTAAGAGAAGTGTCTAAGGTCCTCAGTAGTAATTTGCATTTTAGAAGTTTGATTCACTTTCATGGACATGGTTGTCTAGTACTTTTTGGTATGACCTAGAGTATCTGGGGTTCTGTGCAGCAAGAGAGGAATAATAGAGAATTTGCAGAAGACCTTGTTGAGCCACAGCTGGAGGCCAAGGAGCACTGAGCAGCTGGAATGGTTCCAGGTATCTGAGCTCATGCAATTGAACCATAATCTTAGTTAAAGCTGGGAGTTATTCAGCTAAGCAAAGGTTGGAGTCCAAGCAGATTTGTAGAAAAGAAATAACAAAAAAAATGTTTTCCAAGAGGATTCTTAATTCTTTTAGCCAGGCAATGTAACAACACAGCTCATAGCACACAAGGCCAATTGGAGAAAAGCACAGTGGGTTCCCAACCATTTATCTAGATGCTATAGATACAAAATTCACCATTTGTCTGTATGTTCCCTCTATACAAATAGCAAGAAAAAAATCAAGCATTTGTGAGGAAAAAAGCTGATTACGACTTAAGAATTAAATTTTCTCAAAGGAAGTTTCAAACCAAACATTTTCCGTGTTAACAACTAGGACTTGGAAAATCATATGGAGAATTAATCAGAATTACAGCCAGCTTCAATAATCTCTTGACTATCATTAGCAGGACAGTTTTTCAAATAAAAAAAGAAACCAATGCATACCAATGAAGCTGTGGAACGGAAGAGGATTCACCAACCTGCAAGATTTATATATACAGTCATGAGTACACGATCATTAACTCATTATCATGCACTGATTTCTGCTGATAGTAACATCGATTTGTTATTAGTCTGGCTGTTACTTAGAAATAAAAGTCATTACATTAGTAAAATGTAAATGTTCAATTTTATTTTTTTAAGAGTAAATTTTGTTCCATGCTTCAACATGTTTATACTAAATTGCTACTGAAAAATATGCTATATATGGGTTCTACAGAAAATTATCTATACTACATCTGTTGTTCATCTGTATATTTCCATTCTGTGGCAGTTTGAAGCTTGTGTCTACAAAAGTAGAACTTCATGTTACTTCTTTGACAAGTTTTTTTTGCATAAGAGTTAATAACCTGTAAATCCTAGTTTCCTCTCATTATCAGTGGAAACAGAAGTCTGACATTACTGCAGAAGTAGATGAAACATAATGATACATAATGAAAATCACAGACAGACTATTTCAGGTTTTGATTTCGTCTTGTGCTTCACAGATCTGCAGGTGAAAGGGCATACTATTAAGCCATTTAGAAGAAGGACCTTCTGGAACACTTTTCACTTTATAAGAATATGCTACTTGACATTTCTTCTGGAGGCCATTCAGAAGACATTATAGATAAAGCTGCATTGAAATAATCTGTGATGCTATCATGAGCAAAATTTTGACTATACTGTTAGAGGTACTTTTGTATACCTACCCTATTGTGAGTGAATAAATTGGTGATTTATCCAGAGAACTGATTTCAGAGAATAGAATTCAGTAGACAGTCAGTGGAGGTGACCCACCAGCAGTGCTTACTGACATACTGCTTTCTCTTATCCACCAGCAGCATGATAAAGCTACTTACATCTTTTACTAGGTGACATTTCTAGCCCTCAGATCACTGGACTCAAGTGAGTGAGGAAAAGCAACAGCTGCTGTGTAAAATTCAGGAAGACTAAGCTGACAGCAAGGCCAATACTGTGTAACTTCATAAAAATAGTATGCTCCTAGCAACATTTGAAAGCAAGTAAAATGCAAAAATAAAATAAAATAAAATGAAGCCTTTACTTTTGCATTAGCCACTGCTCTGTAGATAATGCAAGTGAAAAATGGTCCCATATACTCAAAAAATTGAAACATTAAAAATACATTTTCCTTTTCAGCAGTTGCATGTACTTTTTTCCTTAAATCAGAACATTCTAAATTGATGTAGAATATATGACAGTAGACACCTATAAAATTTAA
The DNA here is from genome assembly GCA_018697195.1 of Certhia americana. Taxonomy (NCBI): domain Eukaryota; kingdom Metazoa; phylum Chordata; class Aves; order Passeriformes; family Certhiidae; genus Certhia; species Certhia americana. The sequence continues at coordinate 74,098,223 of CM031857.1, read as the reverse complement.
TGCAGAATTCGCTATGAAACAAATTCTTACAGTATTGATTTATCTCATAATGGACCATAGCAACGTTGCCTACAGAACAGTTTTTGTGAGGAGGGATTCTCAGTGCAAAAATATTGTCATGTCCCATCTCCCCTCCCTGTCCTCCCCTCCCCCCAATATAAAAGATATTATGCAGATATTATAACATATATTATGTTACTATAACTAACTAATAACCAGGAATAATAATAACATAACTAATAGCCAGGAAGCTCTTTACATTAATGATACCAAGTATCAATCACAAAAGCATACCTCCAGTCCTTATCTGTGACTTTGTTTGGCCCCATCCTCTAATAAGAGATTGCCACAAATCATACCACAGAAAAAGCAAATTTGGAATCTTCTGCATTATTTGCCAAGTATTTCTTAAGATCCAATATGTACTCTTTTAATTTTCGGAATATATCCTTCAGATTCAGTATGCCAGTATATGCCAGTAAGACAGAATGCCAGTATAAACTACTACATCAATTATGCCACACTTAAGTCTTACACTGAAAGTCGCTGAGATTATGTGCCAGCACTCTCCAGAAGGCAGGTGAATTCTTAATGAGGTTAAAACAAGGCCTTCCTGCCACATAATTTGCCCTTGAGTTCTCATTTATTTTCATTTCTGTATAACTATACTTCTCTGGTTATATTCATATAGTAAGGCTGCTTTGCATGAATTGAGACTTACCATATATGAAGGACTGTGTTTTTAAATCCTCTTTGCCTCCCAACTATTCTTAAAATAGTTCCCATTGCCTAGTCTTGTCAAAATGCATCATGCCTGTTTTTCAAAATCTTCAAGAGAATTAAAGCATCCTTGAAATATGAAAGTGGTGAAGGAGCGGACATGTACATTACTTGAGAACAGGTTTCTTGGTGCATAAAGAAGTGGACCATTTACAATCAGAGTCTTCTCAGAAAGATTTGGTAGAACAATTCTTTAGATCCCATTGGGTCTTTGTATGTGTGATAAGATTACAGCTTTTCTCACAAAAGCTAGCTTCAAGTTCAAGTAGCTGCCTATGCTATTTCTCTGCAGCATTACTTATTCAGATGCAATCAAATACCATGGAGAATATTATAAAATAGAAGAAGCCTTTTTTGAAATTCCTGAGAAAGCCTGGCTCATGCATTTTGCAGCTGTAATATGTGCGCAAAAGTCTAATTATAGCAATCCTAATCTATGCAGACTATGTTATTAAACGTGACATATATTTTAATTGTTGACAGATGGCTTTCAACCATATATAAATATTTATAAAGTCACATGTATTCCTATAGCTAGCACACACAAAAGTTCCAGGTATATTAGTCTGTCTTTTCTGAATCCTTTTATATGCACATGTAAACTCAGGATTTACATTTTAATAAGTATTTTATTGTTTAGGTTATCTGAAGACATAAAAGGATCATCTTTTTTTAAAAAGTGCAATGAATATTGCATAGATTACAGACAGTTTTGATTACTGTGGAAATCAGAGTACTTTTTCATCAGTACATTATATTGTGTTAGCACATGTGCTCACAGTTATTAAATATTTCCATTGTGCTGCTTATTCATAATCACCCATCTTCTCTTATCACTACAGGGAAGATACCTATAGAAACCTTAAAATCTCCAAGAACACTGCGTAAAAATGAGTTCGATCCAGCAACACTATCCATTAACATGTGAATCTAATGCACGTCCCTCTTATTTAGAACTCAGAAATCCTTGTTTACATCACATGTAGTGAAAAATTGGTTATTAACAAAACACCCAAAGCAAGTAGAGAATAGGCAACCTTTAAAAGAACTGCCATATAGGAGACACATTATCTGAGCTCTTCAAAGATGTCCAAGGTTAGGCTTAAACTAATGAATAAGGTGAAGACGGAGGGATCCCACAAGTCAGAAAAACAGCTTATGCATCTTTTCAGCTATTAGGGTAGGAGTCACTTCATGCAGCTTTAGAAATTTAAACTTAGGCATCTGTCTGTGCAGAAAGACAGGCAAGTCCAGTGGATAATTCATCTCCACCTAAAGTTATCTGTAAGATGTTTACTGAAGTCAAAAGTCAGATTCTTTGCTGATATGTGGTTTTGCAAAAAATTCCAACCCACAAACAACCAACCTACCAAACAACCAACAAACAAAAAAAAAAAAAAAAAAAAAAAAAAAAATTGTGCAGATTTACTTTAATTTTTTTTCCACTGTAGGACATTTCTATTCAACTTAAATACCTCCAGGCTATTTAAATGGTACTAGTTACCTTTTAGAGTCCCTAGAGATTTTTTAAGTCAATGTTAAAAAACAAGCACCTTCAAGAGCCTGATCTCATCCTAAAATAAATCATGCAAGGATGCATGGCCATATGCATTACTGATCTTGGAAGAGCATTATATGGTACTACATATTCCAAAGAGAATTAATTTTTTTTTCTGCCTGGATTCTTGCACTAAGAGCTCATTATGGCACAAACTACTGTCCTTTTAGGACATTAGTTCTAAGGCATCCATTTAAAACAACATAGTGAAAATTAGAAACCTTAGCACTTAACTTCAAAAAACTGTAGTCATGAAGTGATAGGATAATAAGTCCTTTCAAGAGGGTGTGATAGTTTCTTCCTTGAAAGTCTGGTGAAGGGATAAATCAGCAAGGAAGGAAAGAAAATAAATGTCACCCATTTGATGATGTCAGTCTTCCTACTGTCTCAAAGGTATAGAAAAAACTATTTTAAATTTTTGAGAGTAAATTACAAAGCTTTCATTTTCCTTACACTTAATACAAATTTTTATGGCAAGTTTTTATGCGTTTTTTCAGCACAGTGACAGTAAAGTTTCAATTCTTTTCCTTGTATCAAAAATATCTCACACAAAGTATGCCAACAGCCAAACATCAGAAATAGATGAGTCAGCATTCTAAGGGTTTTATGAAATACAAAAATAGCTTGAATTCTTTTGAGATGAGCCATATTTATTGTATTTTATTTTCTCTCATACAGAGCATCTAATTGGGGAAATACTGCAAACTCCAATTCAGTTATACACATTTCATTTTATTAGAAGTATGAATTTCTACCATTAAAAACTTTCATACAAAATTTTAAAAAACCACAAATTATTGTTCAAGCCAAGCATAAATATCATATACTATTTATAAGACGCTTTGAGTGTTTTTCAATTTCTCATAATCCAATTACATATGTGCATGTCCTAACTTCTCTACAGAGAATATATGACAGATGGAGTCTGAATTTTTTCAAATGCTAGTAAAACTTATATATTTTACTTAACCTGACACAGATTTTATTATTGCAATGTGTTAATTTCTGCATAATTGTGTAAATTTATGTAGAAATGGGAATCACTAAGAGATGAAGTATTAATGCCAAAAATATAGGATGCCTTTGATAAAATATGACACACAATATATAAGAATATTAAGTCTGGAGTTTATTTTCTAGAGTTCAGTGTTCCCATTTCCCTCAATATCTTTCAAAAATTGAATGTGTTGTAAGTTACAATCCTAGAATTTGTTCAGGTCAAGACTTTTACATACAATCAACTGGATATGCACTGGATATAACTGTTAGTAAAATACAGTTGTGTTTATAATAACAGAGCTTCAATCCATCACATATAATAAAATTTGATATTTTTGTTTTACTGTGTGTTCTCTTGCATGCAGGGCTGGGCTCCATAAATTGCAAAGAAAGCAAAGGAGTTCTAATGTGAGCTAGTAAACTACAGTGCAATACTGGGGGCTGCCAGCTCCTGTGCTCCAGCATGGGAGAAAAATTATCCCCCTTATCATGGAATCATAGAATGGTTTGGGCTGGGAAGGACCTTACAGATCAGTTAGTTCCAATCTTCCTGCCACTGACATCTTTCACTAGAGCAAGTTGCTCAGAACCCTATCCAGCCTAGATTTGAACACTTCCAGAGATGGGACATTCACCCCAAGAAGCAAATGTCCCCAAGAGACAAAGATTATTTGTACAAGCACAGCCTTAGGGAAGAAGATATGGCTCAAAAATCAAGAATTTACATGGCTCAGTCTATGTTAAAACTTTGTCAACAGAAGAAGAGATATCACTTATTTTCTTTCATATACTAACTTATTTATTAAGGTTTTAATGCAAATAATGAGAGACTTAGACTGAAACCCATACCCTGTTCACAGTGGAACATATCCATATTTTCTCCTATTACCCTAACTTTTATACTAGAGTCTATTTTCATTAAGAAAGACATGTTCTCAAGATATTCTTACAAAAAATTATCAGTGAAGAATGAATTCTTAATAGTTTATGGATCCAAAGTGATAAAGAGAAATCAGAGATTTGTAACCTCTTAGTTAAAGACCTGAAAGTTATATTAACTGAGGAATAAAGTTCTTCTTCCTCAAAGATCCTGTGGTTTTGATGTAGAGGCACTCTCTTTGGAATAAACTGAACTAGGATTTCTCAACTTGTACTTCAAACATCAAATTATCATTTGGGGGGTAAAAAGAAAAAAACCCAGCAGCTTCTTCTCTTAGATCATTGTTTAAAGACTGTACTTCTTAGAATAAGTGATTAAATTATCTCTGCCAATATGAAAGAGCACACATTAAAAATGGCTGGAGAGGAACTAAAATAAGCCAGATAGAGATGAGCCCCTGTCCCAGCCATCCCATAAAAGCCTCAACAGATGAGCTGGAGTTTATCTGTCTTCCAAACTCTACGGGGAAGGATCTCCATGGATCACTTCATATACTAAAGGAGTTATTTCCTTGGAAATACAAGACACTTCTAGGATGCAGGGGAAGAACATTTTGAGATTGTACAAAGCTTAATATGAGATGCTTAGAAGCAGAAGCAAAGATGGGGAAAGGTAGAGATCAAGGGGTTCTGAGGAGGAACAAGGATGGGAAAATAAAAGGGCAAATAGATTAAAAGGGCCAGTCAATTTTAAAAAGTCTCATCTGTACACTTAACTGGCTATGCTCTACAGGACCTGCACAGCCTGCCCTATATTCCATTCAGTTCCATCTCTTAAGTGTTGTTTGGAGTGAGATGCTGGACAGGTCAGAGGGTCTATGAGTTGGCTAGTGGAAGGGCCAGGAGGCCATTTGCATATTTAGGTCAGTGTGTGAGGCCACCAGAGACCAGAGTACCCTAGACTGGGAGGTAGATGAGTGCCTAGGGGTAGTTACAGAAAGGATCTCTAGTCTGTGTGTCTGCAGATATGGATGGGCAAAGGGCATCTGTCCCAGGAGGAGTCAGGCTGTAAGCCTGGAGATGGGATAGCATGCCCAAGTGCCAGCACCTGGGGACATCAAATTTCAGTTAGCGAAAAAGCTAGGTGTCCAAAGGCTAGTTGTTGAAGGAATAGTGTGTATGTGTGTATGTATATACACTACATATATATATAATGCATAAATATATGTGTGTGTATATAATATATATATACAGTACATAGATTTATATTTTTATTTTCCATTAACAGGTTTTCATCCTAACCAGTCAGAGAAGTGAAGAGAATAAGGCAGTTGGTGCAGCTGGTGTCTACATGAGCACTGTGTTTTCCATCTGTGTTGATATGTTGCATATGGCCCTGTTGTGTTTATACACATTTGCTTATTGGGAATACGTACTCAGCCTTGGTACTGAGGGAACCTGGGGACATGATGTTGCAGCAGATTTGACAAGCCCTAACATTATGCATTTGCATTAATAGTTTTTGTAGGATACCTCACTCTCAGTCCGTGTGTGTTCAGCAATCTTTAAGGATGATTACTAAACTGGGCTTTCCAAGACCGCTGCACAGAGAGACATCTTATTTCTGTATCTGCAATAGCAAAATTTTGTGGTAGTCATGAAGTTCTTCTGAGTAAGACAACTTCACAGGTGCAGAAAGCTTTCTTTTGGAAATTATAATTTAGTTTCTCACCTTCTGGGTTTTGGGTTTTTATTTGGTGTTTTTTATTATCATTATTTTTTTTTCAGGGTTAAAGGAGGTCTATCTAGCCTTTGAGGAAAATGAACATAATTCTGAAGAATGGTAGTGATCACAGCAGATACCCTACAGCCCTCTGGTCAGTAAGCTGTGAAAGTTCCACATTCTGTTAGAGTCCTGTGTATATTGGTGAATAAAAGATGGCAGTACAGAGCCAACATAATTAAAAAATGACTATTCCCTGTGAACCACCTGACTTTCCTCCTGGTTTGACCTTCATTTCACAGAGCAATTACTTTCAATGCTTGATGTTGAAATCCAAATTCAGACATATTTTTCCTTTTTTCTTTTTCCTTTCTTTTTTTTCCCTACAAATAAGCAAAGGCTCCAGGCCGGAACCTCAAGAAAATATTCATATACAAAACTGCATCTAGGGAAAGTTCATTCAAATTGTTATCAGTTCCATCATATATCAATGGCTGTATGTTGGCTAGCCTCTGATATTCTTCAGTATACTTCTATTGTTTTAAACCAGTTTTGATATGAACCATTACTCCTGCTCTACTATAGCATAAATGAATTCTAGAGTTCTAATAGCTTCTTTTTATTCCTTTAGCACACACTCTCACAGTTGTCTTCCTACTTCACAAGCCCAATCTAGACTATGCACTATTTGGCACATATCAGATAAATTAGAGTTACTATCTGGCCAAATAAGATATAGAATTAATAATTTATTTGATGTATCATTTTGAGAAGACCCATTACCTAGCTAATTAAAATGTAAATGTTGGCAGAGTAGATTACATGTACTACACAAGTCCCAGAGACATGCTTGTATTCTTGCCTACATTTCAGCCCTACTTATCTGAAATTAATCTTTTCATAGTTCTTTTTAATCTGAAAAATCATAGATTTAAGGGTTTTAAAATGCAAATTTCCTGATTTTCTTCCCTTGACTTGCAAAAACAGGCAAAATTTGAAAGAAAGCTATATTTGTTTTGCCATATTTTACTGCATTTAAACAAAAAGCCTTTACTCTCCAATTTATACTCACAGAACGCTGTAAGGACACACACTGTAAAATATACAAATAAAACCCATTCAAATACTCAGCTCCAAGTGGATAATCAGAAATGTGGCAAAAAATGCAGCTTGCAGTAGCTTACCATATTTTGAGATAAAACGTATTTTCAGTAATAAAGCCCATCTGCTTTCACTCTCTTCCTTCTTCTATTATTTCACTGAGTAACTGTCTCTTTTACTTTCACTTTTCTCTGGTTCACACCTTGCAAGCAGCATTAAGTCAGGACTGTTGAAATGAGGACCAGCTATTACAGCAGATATATTTTTTATCAAGAGAATTCAGAGCAATATATGATCCAAGAGAACATAATTTCATGTATATAGTTTGGATGCTGAGGCCTAATTTTCAATTATTCAATTATTCAATTATTCAATTATTCAATTATTGTTTAGTTATTACAGTTTTAAGTGTTTTGTGATAATCAGCAGAAACTAATTAGACATAAAACTATAAGACATTCATTTTCAAACACCTAATTACATTGTAAATGATGATATTAGCTGATTGCACTGCACTTTGTTTGGTTGCTTCATTAAATGATTGCTTTAGAATGCTCTAAAAGCAGTAACATTTGCCCACCAATACCTTCAGAGTCCATAGTAGATGCAAACTATTGAAGGAAAGACACGAATTATGTATGTGTACTGTCAAGCACACTAGATAGATAAAAAACCACTACTTACATTCACAAAGTTGCAGAGTGATGTCAGAACTGCTTTTTGTCAGTAGGAAATACAAATTATTCCTGGACACAAATGAATTAACAGAAATGAGTCTAGCATATTAGTTCAGAATTGCATGCCATCATCACCACGAAAGGAAAAAAAAACCCAAACAAACAAACAACCTGAAGAGAACACTAAGCTAGCACAAAAAACCCCCAAAAAACCAAGAAAATCCTAACAGTGGCCAAATACATTGGTGGAATAATTCTTTCAATGCAAATAGTACTTCTTCAAGGCAAAACGCTCCAATATCTGAAAGACTACATATTTAAATTTTATTCTGTTTCTATGCAGTTGTCTAGCTTTACAGTACCACCAATTTGTTTTGGTACTGTCTCTGTGGCAAATTACTATCATTCTATTCAGATTTTTCTTCCTGTAAAGTGAAAATTATAAAAATTAAGCCAAGCATATTAGTATGATGAAACATATAGACAACCTTGGCTTAACCCTTGCAAACTCTCCTTTGAGATACTCTGTTTATTCCAGGAATCTGATTTAATAGTAAAAAAAGCTCTTGAGAAGCAAAACAGAATAAAAAACAGAAAAACAGCTGGCTGCATTCCTGCCAGGCACTTTCACAGTTCATAAACCCGCAAAACACAAATGAAATATATTAACATCAAGCAATTCTTAGATTTCAACAAAAATCTTTAACTTCACAGATGAAAAATATAGAATAATCTCATTTTTCCTGAAACTGACTCACACTACATTGAAAGCCTTTCTGCAAAACAATCAGCATGCTGAGAGATTCAACAACAACAACAAAAAGCAAATACAGGACTAATTGTTTCTTCCAGGAAATCACGGGAAAATATTAAAGACTGCAGCTTAATTCAGAGCTAGTGTATTTTTTCTGCTTTCTCTGCTATACATTTTTATATGAGACTAAAAGAGAAAGTATAGGCAATGAAAACATATATAGAATACTATGAAAAGTTAGTATCTGAACACTGATACTGAGCACTTGTATTATTTCCCTTTCTAAATTTCAAAGAAAACTCACATATTGACAAAGATGAGTTTTATATTTATCAATGGTATATTAAGTAGTCTACACATAGAGAACTCATTTTAATACTGGCACAGATAATACGCAGAACGCTTTCAAAGACAGCCATGGAAACTATGAAATGCATTTTGCTAAAGCAAATAAAGCCTGAAAATTTGTATGTCCTAGCAAAAAATGCTTGGAGGATTGGGAATAGGTGTTGTCTTGGTGCTTAATTCACTTTTGAGTCTAGGAATTTTCTCTCAAATCTGGGTCTTGCAAAGTTTTTCTTGTGTAATTTACTTGCATTCGGAAGACCACACAAAGGTATCCCTATCATTTAATAAATAACTTGAAGCCATTGCTCAGTTATCAGCTGTAATCATCCTTAATTTTCCCAAAATGCTGCAGAAAATCGTCTAGCCTGTATCAGCTGGCAAGGGCCACGACTTCCAAAGAAGATAAAAATATTTAAATTGTAGTTGGTCTAAAGTGAGCACTTCAGTTGTCTCCACTTGTGGAGTTGTATCCATGCAACTTCCTAGTGTGGATACAGCCATCCAATCTGTCAGGTTGAATACATTGTGTATCAATATGAATCCCTTATTATGAAAGCAATATTGACAAACACATGACTGAGATGTTCAGTAGGCATTTCATAGCTGTTGAAATCCAGAATTAGACTGCCCAGTTTCCAAACTCAAATTCATAGAAAAGGGGAAATGTTAAATTTGAACAGCAACTCTACTCTAGATGTTGATATTCTTTATTTTAATGTAAAAATAATTAGCCTCATTGAGGTTCTATTCCTAAAAAAAATTAAAATCAATCAGAAGACTTTATCTGAGACTGAGACTCGTGAATCAAACTCCAAAAGCGTGAAATAGGAGTAGTCCAACAAGTGAAAGTTTTAAGTAGAAGACCATAATTGTTTTAAATCTGTCCTCTGTAAAAGCACATGAACGATTTCCTATGCGGAATTCAGACTAGAAGTAATTATCAGAAATAAAAATCAATAATATGAGAAGAATCACCAAGAGACATACATTACATTAAAAATGTGTAACAACCTCCCCAGACAAAATTTGAAAATTGATTTATGTGAAATTTTTCATGCAAAACACAAGGAAATACCAGAGCGTTCACTTTCAAATAAGCTTTTTCTTTTTTGAATTCATTATTTGGCTCCAGGTAAGCCACAGCACAACTCGGCTTGATATTTATGATTCATATTGTTCTCAGTGAAATATTTGCTAATCAGCCATTATTGCCTACAGGCATGAAGACAAAAAAAATCAGCAGAGTAGAACGTATTTTTTTTATTATTTTTTATCAGTGAAACTAATACCAGGACCTTTAAACCATCTGTTATATTTAAGGAAAAAGTATGGACAACTGGTGATTTTGCTACTGAAAAAATCATTTAGAGGAGAAACATATGTTGCAATGGCAATTTCCCCCCTGAGTGCAGAGGGAAAGTCTCTGTAAGCTTCATAGTTACTGTTCCAGAGTTCTGCATATTCTGAATTGCATTCCAAGACATTAATGTTTTTTTTCTACATCTGCTAGTGCTCACGGGAGTACAGGGGACAGAGTAAGCAACCAAGTTGTTTTGTGATGTACGCAGAGTTCACAGTGAACACACAAGGATTCATATGCTGATGACTGAAACCAACTTCCTGATCACTCAGTCACATTCTGGATAAACACTCTAGAAACTAACCTGACAAAAAACCAATTTGGTTTACTGCAGATACAAATTTTAAACTTAACCTCCATCTCTATTTTACTATTTCCAGGTTCCTCTGCATTTTAGGAATATCCAGTTAGAAGGATTGTATAAGGCCCAAGGCCAAGAGGGCATAGAGTGTTTGTCAAGGTTGACAGAATTGTCTTCTTGCCCCATTTGGAACTAACCCATTCTGAATCACTGCAGTATCATATGGGCAACTGTGATAGCTTGCCTTGCCAGCATCTCAGTTGCAATTATTTCCCTTCCTCCCCTATGTTACTGTGACTAGAAAGATAGACCACTTCACCTGAGCTTGTGCTGAAGCCTGTCTTTTCACAGGGCACATGAAAAAACAGAATCTCCCAACTGATTAAAAAAAATCTGAAAGACATGTCTATGACCTTGGCAATACTTATTAGCAAAGTAAAAAAAAAACCCAAACCTTTCTGTGAGTTTCATATTTCTTTAAGCAAGCTCTGACTCTTAGGTGTATCAATTCTTTCATGGGCATTTTTTAACTTCTGTGTCCAGAATGGCATGAGGAAGCTGTGCCAGGCCATGAGATATGTAGGGTTTATGCATTAAAAAGCAAATACAAGGGGCAACTTTTCTGGTTGTGGCATGGACTATGTGGTGGTGCCTGGTGGTGTCAAGCCTGCTTGAGGCACTGTTGAAGGTCCAGAGAGAGCCAAGGAGCCAAATGTAGCTGAATCACAGAACTGCCTAAACAAAGCTCTCCCTAGAGCAAAGGAATCTTGAATGATGTATTGGAGAAGGATTGGGTTTTACATATGTAAAAAATACAATCATGAAAACAGAATCTACATATTTATTTGCTGTGTTTTACAGTCCTCACAGAAAGCATTGATTATAAATCAGGAAAATGCAGTACACGTCTGAGTACAAGTCATTTAGAGGCCCTCCATGTGAAAGGAAGACAACACCAATAGCTTGTGTAGAGAACACAACTGTTACTTCTAATTTAGCAAAACTGACCTGATATGACTGCACACCCTTTTAGCGTTTACATATGACATCAGAATACCCTTACAGTTTCTTGTACTCATCATATGCAGTGCCTAAGGAAAAACTTCCTTTAGAAAGGATTTCTGAAGGAAAACGTTATCAGAATTCTAGTTGCAAACATTCTTGTGAAAACTGCTAAGAAATATGGTACTTTAAAAATTAAATCTCTCAGTACAATGAAAATTAATTGTGATTGTATACTCTTGCCTGAAATACAAAGTTAGAAACACGTTATCTGGAAAAGTGACAGGTGGGAGGTTTGAATGGGCAACATGCTCATATCAAAAGGGAGAGACAGGAATGTCTTCTAAGAATTTTAATACAATGATTGTGAGTGCAGGCAGAGTACAACAGAAATAGAGCACAAATTATTACCAAGATCACATTCTCCCTAAATGTATCTCCTAGTGCTACTGTAAGAGCAAGAGTACTGAACTCAATGGACAACTAATCTAAATGGAAAGGACTTTTCTGGTATTCCTAATCACTTGACACTGAAGGAATAGCAATCTGGGAGGAGTCAACAAAACAGAATATCCTTTACATAAAATAAATTAATATTGTATTAGTTTGTGGAAAAGAAAAAAAAAAAAAAAAACACAAACTTTAGAAGGTAGACGAACTGCTTTGATCTAGGCTAGAATAAGTACTATATATAGCTACATATTTTGCTATATATTGCTATATTTTAATGTATTTTTATATTTTGCATTTGTCTTTAAAGATAGGCTATATGTGACTAACATCACATTCTGATTTTTAGCCTGGGGATACAAACAGACTTACTACACTGTGTTTTTCCAAATACATACAGCATCTGATGACACAGATATCATTTAGTATAAGCACCTTACTGAGCTTCAGACACATGAATTATAAGCTCACGGGGACACAAATACAAGACAAACATTTGCACAGAAGTGGCTCAGTAGGAACATTTGTATTTGAAATAGCTTTTGAGCATTTGGATTAAGAACCAAAGCTGAGTGGGAGGGATGAAGACAGATTAGCCCAGACACAGATGTCTTTCAGTAATATGCCTTGAGATGCATAGCTACAACATTTGTGAATTTAGAACTGGGGGCTTTACCTGGTGAGAAAACTGAAAGAAAAGACCAGGTCTTGGGAATTACTTCATTTGAATACTTCATAATTGTCTTCATATTAATTTTTCCACCTTCAACTTTTAAACCGAAGTTTTAAAAAAACAATAAATCTTATTTTACAACATTCACAACTGCATTAATTAGGAGAAGTGTTTTCAAAAAAACATTATTCATTTATCTCTTCAGACATCTACATAACACAAAAAGTCTGAATCAAATACCAGAAGAAACTGGTTAAGGGTTAAGTTGCTTACAATTTTTAAACAGCATTAGATCCACTGGTGTTATTCTAACAAATTTCTGATTAGACATATCAAAAAAAGTTATATTTTGTCTTCCACATGCATGTCATTATTTAATGTAATGCAAATATAAAGGAATAAAGAATTCCTGCATCCCCTGAATTGGGAGGTTCATGACGGTTCGTCCACTCCTTTCTGCAAACATCTTCCTGACAACTCAGCTATTTGGCTGCATGCCCAAGCCCACTACAGATGATTTAAAATTATATACCTTAAGATTTATTATTCCTAAGTATAATGCAGTGCTTCAACCAGACTCTAGCAAAATGTGTCAAAATATTAAAATACTGATTTTTGGCGCTCTTTGTTTTGCTGTTGGTCACTATCTTGACATACATACATTAAATACATTAACTAACAAAACAAAACCCCATTTGGATACAAGACTTTTGTAGCCATACATCAACTGTGGTAATATCTGTAAGGCACGACCAAAAATCCTGTATAGGATAACCTCTGAAATTGGTTGTAATACTAAAAATGCAGACAAAACACGATTCTAGCATTCAAGATGAAGCACTGTGTTAAGTTCAAGTAGACCTTCCAAACAGGTCTTCTCCTGGGTGGTGGTGCCTGACATGCAAGACAGGAAATATAGTTATGCCTTAAATATGTTAAATATTTAATGTTAAAATATGTCTGCCATTTATAAGTGGGAATACTTTCACTAATAAATATCTTGTCAGTAGAGTTAGAGTGATAGTTGTCAGAGGGCCTAGAAATATGACTAATGGAAAGAAAGAGAGAAAAAAAGAAAGACAGAGAGTGAAAGAAAGAAGGAAAGAACGAACAAAGTAAAGAAGGAATGAAAGAGAAAAAAGGAAGAAAGAAAGGAGAGAGTAAAAAAGCCCCACCTTTTCCCCCAAAAAATGAATGTTAATCCAGATTCCACAACCAAGCTTCCATTGCCTTTAATGACACATAATGGGCTCCTCAGTCACAGAAAGACAGCAACATTTCTGTGTAGCACCAAGAACCCATTTACACTGAGGAAAGAAATAGCCAACTAAAACTAAAAGTTTTTGTGCATAATAGCTTTTTATGAAAGACATATGACCCAATTTCATTTTGACAGAAACCATGCAGTGAAATGGCCATCTGAGGTAAAATGCTCCCATTAAAATTCATTTGTGCTGTGAGCTTTAATTCTTAATAGAACTTGGGCCATACAGAATTTAGGTACAAATGAAGTCATTAACTCATGCAGAACTTAGCACAAAAGTTCTACTTACAGCTTGAGTCCTTCACTTAAAGGAAGAAATTGCCTACTGTGACATTTGCTGTAGCTACAACATGACTGAGAGGCAAAGTCCTTCCAAGCAGAAAAGGGAACAAGTCCAGAAGAACACAGTAACTCAGTAGGGTTTTTCAAATATTTTTATTTTAAGCAGGCTGACTACACGCCCTACTATAGTAAAACACCTTTCTACATGCTTGGCTTCTGGAATATTTCCACCAAAGTCAATGAGACAATTCAAGTGCTTGCAGGATGAAATGAGCATTTGAACCCTTTATGCCACTGAAAAATCAGCTTGAGCAAAGAATAGCCTAAACATTGTGAACCTTATTCTCAGTAAGTGCAAATTCCTATTATCCCCTGAGTTTGTTTTAACTCCACAGACTTACAGCCATTGATGATGTAGGGGCTGATAAATTGTTTAAATGCAACTTCTTGGAAGAGGTGCAATCATTTAATCTTTATTTTATCTCTAACAAAGTGGAAAGATAATTTAGAAAGTTATAAACAAGGCCTTGTTTGCACAGTTATTAGTAACAATACTCCATTTATTTATAGCATAGAAGGCAAATAACCTATTAAAAGTGAGCTAATAGATTCTGTAAATTTTATAATATAGTAAGATCAAGAAAAACATTAAGCTATTCACAAATACTCATCTTACAACTTTTCTCAAAGACCCAAAAAATTAAAGATATGAAAGATGCTAAAATACAAAAATCAAATAAAACAGATTTGAAAATTACATTATTTAAGCATTAAAATAAATTGTGTGCAAAACCACCCTAGAGAATACAATCTATTCTGAATTTATTTCTTTCTTATTTTGTGATTAAATATATGAACTGGCCTTTACTGACATTTTAAAACGCTACTTTTAGAGTCATGTCATGCTTTAAATATTTCCAGTTTGAAATAATTGATTCATGAGCAGTTTATCTGATTTACCTCACTACCAGATGGCACAGAAATGTTCTGTGTCATGAGCTGTGCTACTGGATCTGGCTAAAAGACTAGATTACTTTATGCATTGCACCTGTAGTGGCCTTCAGTAATGAGTCCTGTAAATTAGCTCAATAAATGAATTTGACATTTATCTTTCAATAATCACTGATTTTTAGACTACAAGAAAAGAAAAATGTTTCTGGATTTGTATTACCAGCTACGGTATAAGAAATTCCCTCCTAGGTATCATGAACATACACCTTGAACAATCTCATTTAGTGTGATCCAATACAGAAATGCAAGCAAAACCCTCATTAATGGTTTCCCCATGGGATATGTAAATTCTGAACAGTGAAAAATATGATGTTATTTTTTGAAAAAAAAAAAAAAAAAAAGCAATCTGCCTCAAATTCTGTGTTTCAGTTATCAAATTGAACGGAAAATTATTACAGCATCAGTTTTTGGACCACTGCAAAGTGCCATATAAAAATTTCTCTACTAACATCAACTTTCATGGAACAGAGTAATGCTTTAAAACATTAACTATATCCAGAACTGGGAACATTTAAACGTTATATGTTTAAGCATAGAGTTAAATTCTTTCTCTTTCATTGCATAGTTCTACATAACAATTTATGAGATGAATCTAGGAAACACAGAGTCAGGGACTGTAACTTAGAGAAAAAAACACCACCTTATCCATTCAAAACATTAAAGAACCACACACGACTGAGTATCTTGCTGACATCAAGGCAAACACACTAGAATTATGCCACCAATTACCTAAGCAAGAAAAGGATGCTGCAGCCACAGAAGTCCACTCCTGGAAGGTTGAAGAACAAACTTTTTTGCAAAGTTGATTTATTAAAAAACCCTGTTGGCATCTACCAAAACAGAATGGCAGCAGCTTTTAAATCCAAACTGTCTCACACAGATAGTGAAAAAAACCCTGACAGTGTTTATGCCCAGAGCTGCCACTACAGTTAGGAGAGTATTCTGTCCTTTAGAAATATACCACTATGTAAAGTGTGAAATGAGCTGATAGAAGGTATGCAAAAAAATTTGAGGTTGATCCATTCATATGAAAATTCAGTTCCACAACCATGAAAAATATTATCTAGATCAGGTGTGGTTTGCATTCTGAGCTAATTGTTATGGGCCTGGGTTTGTGGGTTTGTGTTTTTTTAAATTTTTAATCTGGAAAAAAAACAGAAAATGCAAAAAAAAATTATTTTTTGTTGGCTCCTCACCTACTAGCTGAGAGCAGGAGTAAGTAAAAAGCTGAGACCAGGGATGAACATAAAAGATGCAAACATGGCAACCCAACACCTGATGCTTCCCAAAAAGATAACTAAGTAGTAAACAGAAGCTGGAGGCAAAGACTGCAACAGATGGAAGTTATTCAGAGAGGAATTACCTTGTGAAAACCAGATCAGGCATGAAGAATTGGTACTTCACCTTTGAGGTCTGGAAATATCAGTCACTCTGTCTCAAATAGAGCAGGCGAATTTCCACTAAGGGGACCCACCCAGTGGTGGAGGAGCTAGAGGCCAATGCAGGGAACAGAGAGACACGAACACACCATCTTGTAATACTGGTGACCAGGCAATGAAGAAGTGATACATGGGAAGCAGGGCCTGAGCCATCTTGTCAGATTTCCTGCTTGGCCATTTGCTGACTGGCCCCAGGGACTAGGGCACCTGGTGGTACCATTTTGGACAGATTGCTGAGGAACTTCTCAGGGGGATGGAGGAAAGTTGAAAGACTGTCACTCATCCCTTCACTACTGATGGAAAGCACACACTTCTGACATCAAAGAATGGAGACGTAAACTCCGTGAAATGGAAGTGCTAAGCACTGAAGAATGCTCTGAGGCATGTTGTCTTGAAATTGCTGGAGCAACAACAAGAATAAGCAGTGATAGAAAGCACTGACAAAGTTATGATTATTGAATGACAGCTACTTAGGAAGTCATTCCAATTAGGTGTTTCAGATGCTTGTTTATATGCAGAGGGTAGACTTTCTCCATGTCATATATATGCTTGTCTTTAAGAAATGGCATGGTGTGGTGTCTCAGCAGTTGAACACTTTAAATCTTTATCTTTTAATCACTTAGAGAATTTTGACCTATACTTTATCAGATAAACAAACTGAAGGGAACAAAACTGTTTTATTTATGTTATCTCCTCAACACAGTCTGCAGACTTTTAGGGTATATCAAAACTATGTAATGTGGGTACACTTCTGATTTCCTGGACTCAAGCACTAACACCAGCCATATTGCCTCTATACTTGAGGATGAAAAGGGTTGATATGTGATGTTGGCATCATGCTACAGATGAAGGAAAACCTTTTTACAGCATATAAACACATTCATTACCTTAATTTTATTCTGCTTTTAGACATAGGATTCTGAATCAATGCAGGTGATGCTGCTGCTGTTTGTGCACAGTAACAATACACTCAGACTTGCCTTCCACATGCCATTGAACATGTATTTACTTTAAGAACATACATACTCCTTTCAGATACCCTGCTTGAAACTGTAAATATAGTCAATTTCAGTAGAGTATAGTTTCTATATTTCATTGGTAAATTCCAAATTTGATCTTTCTGATATGTGGATTTAGTTCAGGGATCCGAACTATGTCAAGCAACCATATATCAAGATTTTATTTCCATATATTACATCTTATTTTAAGCCTCAAATAAACCCTATGGTTAAAAACCTGAACCTCCAACAATATGTCTCTTATTTTACTTCTTCCTTGGGGTTCTTCAGCACTGTGAAGTATAGGTCAATAGAAAGGTTCATACAATCATGTTGATCCCCATTTAGAAGATCACAAAGTATAATTTTTAAGAAATCTAAAATGATCCATTATCCAGTTGCATAACTTTTCCTGTATCAAACCAAGTAACTTTTTCCTTCTAAATTATTATTATTACTATTATTATTATTATTATTATTATTATTATTACTATTTTACTACCAGTGCCTTCAAAGACATGAAGGACCAGAGCTGTTAATTCACTTAAAGTATGAAACTACCTTGTGCAACAGATAACACTCCTGTGAATTTTAATTGATTTAGTCTGCTGTACTACCAGAAGACTAACACCATTATACAGATACTTTGAGCAATCAATCAGCCAGTGCCCCAAGGGAGCAGAAGCTGAGCTTTGGAAGCTTTCCCCAGCAAGATCACAGCTTCTGAGCTTCTGAATGAAAAAAAAGGTTTCTTACTGCTTCCCTTGAACAAAACTTAAAAATAAAAATAAAATATAGAATACAAAATGAAAATCAAACTCCATTCCAGCTGGAGGAAAGGGAGGAGAAAAAGGCAGCAGATTATTCAGTGAGTTTCTCTCACCTATTTTTGATCTGAACAATGCAATCAATCTCTGCATTACCATATTCACTTTACATTTTGCCATTTGACTGATTTTCAGATGGAATCACTGTCGCATAAGAGCACTAGACAGAATAACTGTGTCTTTTCTGCTAGCTACTGCATTACATTTATAGTTCAATATCTGGTGTTCATTTTCTTTTTCCTTTTTACCTCCTTATTTTACCTTGTCTCTGACCAGTGACATCCCTATTCCTAATTACACTCAAGACTTTGCACATACTCGAGGGTGGATTTTCCTTATTTATCAGTAGTTTATCTCCTAAGTGCTTATAATGTACAAGGTAGCTTCACATTACACTGTGCATGGAAATATGCACGTAGGAGTAATAACATTCTTTGAAGTGTTTTCTTCATGTTGTGTTCCAAATCTAACTCCCTTTGACGTGTTTGCTGCATTATTCTGGATTCAGGACATGAAATAGATAGGGCTATTATCCACAGTTTTTGAAAAATTCCTCTTATTTCATGAATAACAGTTGAAACAGTTGGGCACAGAATGGCATTTTTTACAATCTTATTCTGCTTTGTTAGCAAAACTGAAAACTGCAAGGATTAAATATCAGCATGTCAAAAATTTCAGATGCCAAACCATGAAGCAATCAGAAAAGCTATAAAAATAAGGCTTGCTAGATTAAATAATTCTAATGCACGTTTCCAAGTTTTACTGTGCATTATGAGCCTTCAGTAAACAGTACAATATTCCTGTGTAACACTGGTGCTCACAGCTCATGGTACTGGGAAATTCAGAGAATATGGGTCCCAGACCAGTTCTTTTTCCCACACATAATGAAACCACAGCCTTCATACCCTGTACTCTCTAACTACACTATGACCCTAAACAAGCCTCCATTTATACAGTCCCCAACTAGGAGTATAACACCATGTCACCATTTTTTCCTACAACCCCTTCAAACTGGTACCATATCCATGCATTTAACTTCCTCCCACATCCTTGTAACTGATAGCTGTAATTGTGTCTGGGGAGGTATGTAATCCCACAGCCAGAAGTCAGCACCTCCAGACAGTCAGTTATTACTCTGAGATTGCTAAGTGTCAGAGATTTAGCTTTAAGAACTCCACGGAGGCAATTGTTAATCACTGATACCTCTATTATCTAAGGGATCTAGCCTGCAACTAAGGTGAGCTTCTCCACACAGGCAGTGGAATCAGATGGATCTATTTCCTGGAATAACATTTCAAGGTTTACATGCACTAGGAAGTTTGTAGGGTGGCCAAAGAATTAGCTTTTATAAAAGATTTATAAATCAATGGTGCCATGTGTTTTTGTCATTTCCTAAATTTTGTAATCTAATCAGGATACTGATCCTGAGAATCAGAACCTGTCCAATCCAGAATACTGAAACTAATAATTTGCAAGCATGTTTTCAGGGAAATATATTTGCATATGTCAATTTCTTCACAAGGACAGGAGAACTTGATTTTTTTTTGTCCTGGAATTAAAAAGTACGAGTGTGTTGTTTCAGAGGCTGCCAGAAAACCCCTTAAAATTTTTAAAAGCATTACTGAATTCCAGACAAATTTCATAGAGGGACCGGCATCTAACATTTCTATTCATATCTCTGGGAATCAATGACTAACAGACATTTCATAAAAGAAGGGAACGCTTCTTTTCTTCTTGGTCAACTAATCAGCTGTGGAATCAGCAGCCTAACATCACAGATGTCAGGGGAAGGAAGTGGGAGCGTCCAGAGAACATGTGTGCACTATACACTAGTAACATGCCTGTGATGGCAGTAGGTTGCAACTGTGACTAATTATTGATTAAAAATTCTTCTGAACCAAATAAGAAATAATCAAAATTTCTAGCCAATCTAATGAACTAGTGTAGTTTATTCCTTCCATACTTATAATTTTGAATTTGAAATTACAAATGTTTAGTTCCATTGTTTGCTTTAATTTTGCCATTAAATTTAGTGTTTAATTGTGAAACATCTAGAAATGGTGAAGTGAAAGCAAGCTTATTATTGAGAATGGGCAGATCTGGTTTTAAAAATCCAGATGGATTACAATGTTTTCTCAGAGAATTTCGTTATTTTAAAAACTGCTGGAATCTAGCAGAAAGAGAAATAAAAATTATGTTGAGAAGCCACAATTCAAGTAAAATGTTTAAGTTTTAAAATTAGTAATGCGGGTTGGTACTAAAATAATATTTTGTCATGAAGGAAATACAAAACCACTCCGACTAGAAAAGGTTCACAGAGCTTTATTAGGCATTGATGCCACCTACTGGAAACCAATAAAGGCAGAAACTCCAACTCTGAGCAGTGATCAAATACCCAAAGAAAAATGAGTGAATTTCTGTCACATATAATTACTAAACACATAAGCCTGGTATCAAACATGTGGACAAGCTCAATGAAAAAATTAAAATCATGATACTGTGTAGGTGAATAACTAAAGAGAGTACTTGCAATTGCATATACTGAAACAAAGAAATCAAAGTCCATTCTGAACTTTGAACTCTAAGCTAAAACCAGGAAGTGCTTACAGAATTGTGAAGTTTTAAGAGGGTTTTTTGTACAAGAGACAGTCATACAAAATATGTGACCATATGAGATAGCTCCCTATAGCTTTAAGGCAAAGACAATTTCTTGGTTGAGAGTTGAAACAGACCTTCCAATTCCATTTGAATGCGTAACTTTCTGTTATAACTTGAAAAATCATGGATCTTGCAACTGAAAAATGAAGTCACCCTATTACATCACAATCAGAAAAAGGAGGGTCTCTAGCCTATCCCTAATCAGAAATTAAATCAAAATAAAAATTACCTTGAATATTATTTATTGATTTGAATGGGAGCTAGTATAGCCACCTAACAATGTATGTTCTAAAGCAAGAAGTTTAACATTCCCACTTCGGCAATTCAAATCTTTTTTCCTCTCACATACACAGAGCATTCTGGGCATATATATTTTGTGTCAATTCAAAGTTTCTGAGACATCAAGACATTCCAGACATCCTCATATTATATTACATATTGATCTTACAATTTTACATTATTACATTATGATCTTAATATTATAGCCCAGTAATCAGTGCCATTCATAAGCATCCCACCTACAACCATTCACAAGCATCCCACCTACAAGCATGAGAACGTTTTTTTGATGACAAAGTATAAAAGTACAAATTATAATGGAAAAAAAAAAACCAAAAAACATCATAGAATCACAGAGTCATACAATCATAGAATATGATGATTTAGAAGAGATCTGTCAGGCCAATCCTGGTCCTGCACAGGACACCCCGAGAGTCACACCATTTGCCTGAGAGCATTGTCCAAATGCTCTTGAACTCCGTCAGTGTGGTGCTGTGACCATTTCCCTAGGGAGCCTGTTCCAGTGCCCAACCACCCTCTGAAGAACCTTTTTCTGATATCCAACCTAAATCTCCTCTGATTCATATTGATGCCATTTCCTTGAATCCTTTCACTGGTCACGGGTGAAGAAGTTGGTACCTGTCCCTTCTCTTCCCTCATGAGGAAGTAGGAGACTGCAATGAGGTCTCCCTTCAGAGTTCCTTCAGGCGGAACAGACCAAATGACCTCAGCCATTCCTCATAGAGATTCCCCTCAATGCCTTCACCAGCCTCATGGCCCTCCATTGGACACTCTCCAGTAGCTTAATGTCATTTTTATATTGTGGCACCCAAAACTGCCCCCAGCACAAGAGGTGAGGCCACCCCAGTGCAGAGCAGAGCAGGACAGTCCCCTCCCTTTCCAGCTGGTGATGCTGTGCCTGATGCCCCCCATTTGTCCCTCCTTGCTGCCAGGGCACTGCTGACTCACATTTGTCTTGCCAGGACCCCCAGCTCCCTTTCCACAGTGCTGCTCTCCTGCCTGTTTCCCTGGTCTGGACACACAACCCTGGTTTGCCCCAGCCCAGTGCAGAGTCCAGCACCTGCCCTTGTTAACTTCATGCAGTTGGTGATTGCTCAGTTCTCTAATTTGTCCAGGTCTCTCTGCAGGGCCTCACTGCCTTCAACTCCTCCTAGTTAATTGTAAACTTAGTATCTCTTCAAGTCCCACACCCAAGTAATTTTGAAGACCTTGAAGAGAACTGGGCTGAGGATGGAGCCTTGCAGAACACAACCAATGACCAGATGCCAGCCTGACGTTACTCTATTCCCTAGAACCCTTTGTGCCCAACCTGTGAGCCAGTTCCTCACCCTTATTAGCTGAGTGCTGGATATTTTGTCTATAAGGATACTGTGAGAGGCAGTATCAAAAGCTTTGCTGAAGTCCAAAATTATTAGATCTACTGGTTTTCCTGGATCAAGTTAATGGGTTACCCTGTCATACAAGGAAATCAGGTTTGACAAAAAGAACTCTACCCTTGTGAAGCCATGTGGATGTTGGATATTCTTAAAAGAAATAAATTTGAAGTAATTTCTGTTTCTAAAGTAATGGTTTCTGATTTTGTGTATTGCACTCTTTTCAGCAAAAAAAAACCCTTAAATGTCACGTTGGTTCTCAGTGTCACAACTGCTCTAACTGTTACAGATATACCAATGCAATACTCTAGACAGAGATAGAAATGACAGAAACAAGAAAGGGCTTAGATGGGGTAAACTTGCTATAATAACTCCAAAGAAATATAGAATAATAATGACAAAATGTAGTAAAACATGACAAAAAGAAATCCTGCATCAGATGCTAAGTCAATTAGGAGTTAAATTTGTTTTAATATTGCTCTAGAGCTCAATATTAAATAAGACTACATTCACTGTATGCCAATTCCTTGCCAACCTCTTACTGAGAATTCTTGTCAGACAAGACTTGGCTAATTTGATACTTTATATACTTCAAGAAATAAAAATTTATCCCAAAGAGAACTCTCGTTCCCTTAGTCTCATAAAATTTCAGCATTTTTGCAGTGCCATTGACAAAGGTAGCAGTAAAATGCATGGAAAGATTTTAAAATTGACAGTATCCTGCTAAGCTATACGAACATTTAGTGGTAATGGTACAGGAAAAAAGCCTAATGAAAGGCTGCACAGGACAGATATATGCTGAACCCAAAGTGTAAAAATGAGTAAAGCTGGTCCTAAAACTATGCAGGATATACTTTACAATTACTAACTGATCTCATATATGCAGGGACAGTGCATTCTTTTCAACGTAAGAGATCATGTATCCAATTTCCATAATCTCAGAGTAGTTATGGCAACTTTGAAAGGGCTATAAAACACGTGCAGAGAAAAAGTCCTTTTCTCTCCAATGCTGCTTATTCCACATCAATTCTCACTGATCTCAGAAAGAAATTTATAAATGAGTATACAGCAAAGTCCAGCCCCATGTCTTCTGATATTATTTTTTCAAGTAACACAGATGAGTAGAATAGATCTGACAAAGTACAGGTGTAACTGAATGTAGAGGACTTTGAGGCAGTAAGATCCCTGCAGTTAGGAAATCCAAGCAGACAAATAGATCTGCAAAAGGAAAAGGGGCAGGAAAATTTAAACAAATAAAAATAATCAACTTTTGGAGTGGAAGAAAAGTTGACCATTCCTAGCCCTCAAGCTGTATGCACTACACTCAAACTTAGAGCTCCTCCCACAAGCACTTTCATATCCTTGAATTTTATAAACCATATGTAAGACAATGCCGATCTCATTAAAAAAAAGCCTTAGCTACTGGGACAAAATCACTCCTAAAATAATTGAAACAATAAAGTTATTCATATTTCACTGTGGAACTTAAAAATTAAACCCTGTTATAGTTAATGAGCTGCTAATTACATTGTTTAGGTAGAACGTGGATTGAGGTTCCAGACTTCTCTGAGATGAGCAGAGCACAAACAGAAAGGTGAACAGGGGAATCCCATGAAAGGATTTGTTTTTACTGCAGTACAAAATGAGAAATTTGATGTTGAAAATTAACCCTGGTTATTTTTCACTAAAGTGTAGATTACTGATAACAATGCTCACTTTCATCTTTGACATTTTATTATTAAATAATTCAGCTCCAGTAGGTTTATATTTGCCCTAGAACGAAAGTATTTAAACTGACTTTTCCTTTTCAGTCCCCAAGAACATCCACAGAGACTTTTGTCACACAACGCTGCTTTGGTGTTACTTGCATATTGTTTCCATTGAGCTATACTGTTCTGACAGCATGCAATTTCTAAGTCTAGCCTGCTGTCACTCTTTAATGCTCTGCTCCCAAGAACTAGACATATGTTCAGTTATATTTAGAGCATAATTCAACAAAATATCTAAGTGAATGTTTAAATCTATTGCTATGAGTTAAGTACTTAGATAACTTAGAAGATATGTGGTTTAAAGTATTTCTCAGGTTTTATAGAGACAGTATTCTTCACTTTGTATGTGAAATTCAATTTTTAAAAAATATGTATTTATCAGATCTTATCCTTTCAGTTAGCACAGTTGAAAAGAAAGTGTGAAGAGGAAATACTAGCTGACATACTGTCAAATCACAGCCAAAACCTGGATTTTTAATCTCTAAGAAGTCAATACACAAACACTGAATCAAAATTAGCCAGAAAAAGAAGGGATTAATTAAGTTGAAGTCTTGATAACTATTAATTGTATTTTACTCACATGTATAGGCACCATGATTTATCTTTCATTTTGATACATACAACAAGGAAGGAAGGAAGTTATGCCTGGTCTCATAAACTATTTAAACAGGTTCCTATAAAAAAATTGGAAGCATTTGTGAATTTATAGAAAAGAAAATTCTTCTCAGTGGGTTCATCTGATTTTAATAGCAATGGAGTTCTGGAAAAGATATACAGAGACAAATTCAGCAAAGGTCTCTATGCCTCCAGCAGAACCAATGCCAGTTTATGTAACAGGGCTCACAATAATAATGAGGTGTCTTTGATATTAAACATGGAGATATCCATTGGCAGAAGGTGCAGCTCATAGACAAAATGTGCAGAGAAAAACAGGAGTGTGAAATGTCATCTTTGTTCCAGAGTTTAAGGATTCCAACACAAGAAATCAGAACCATTCTTTTAGTTAAGTAACCAAAGAACCCACCCACACTTAGGCTGTGACTGTGATACCACACCCTATGTGTATGGCGCTTCTCAGCCGCCTGTTGGAACTGCTTTTACTGTTGACCAAAGAATTTAATGAACAAGGTGAGTGAACACATGAAAAGGCCACTTTGGTAGCCTAGTAATTATGGCTGAGAAGATACTTGGCTTGTGCACTTGGATGTGTACCTGCTACAAAGGCTGCATTTTTAGGCAGTGGTGTTCAAAATGAGGTTTAATCATTCCTGAAATAAAATGCCATGTTGAGTTTATATTATGGTCCTAATGAAATGCCTGTGTGATAGATTTGACACCTATAATTATAGCCCAATTCATGAATGTAGAAGAGAAAATCACCTTTATTTTGCTTACTGCTTTCAATATTGAGCAACCTAGTCTAGAGGGAGGTGTCCCTGCTCATGGCAGTGAGGTTGAACTACATGATCTTTAAAGTCTCTTCCAACTGAAGTCACTCCATTATTCCATAATATCACCACTGTTGTTATTATAACTATCTTATGAATTAAAGATTACTGAATGGTCCTACTAATCATAAAACTATGACAAAACCTGGTTTGTCACAGACATATGCCCACCTTCCCATATGTTTCCTCTGTCTATTTTCATTGAAATAAAAGAAGATCTCACCTCCATCCTATCCTTAAAACAACCCCACAGCAATCCTTCAGTTGTTTTCTGGCAGTTCCCAATTCAACAGTAATGACAGATTCTCCTGACATCCCTATCACCTGCTTGCCATAATTCAGCAGACTTTCATCACAAAATCAAATCAGTTCCCCCAAGCAGCACATTCCTCTAGTAGTACTAGCTCTCTTTCTCCCTTTTTGGTACATGGACAAATTAAGTCAAAATCACTGCAATATCCCACTTCTGAGTGACATCCATTCCTTTGTTAAATGTGGATGAAGAAGGGTAAAAGGCACAGAAGTTATCAGGAGCATTGGTAAACACAACAGCACTGCACAGATTTTAGTTTCTTAGGAGGCTGAAAAGATGTTCGCATCTGATTAACAAATCCACCTTACTGGAGATAACAACATTTGGATAGTCATATTTCTCTAGGCAAAACCTATTTTATGTTGCAAAAGGTAACTGGAATCATGGTACAAATTGATTTATACAAAATATTTTGGTGCAATGCTGCTGGGAAAGTGTTTATCATCTTATATTAAACTAGGTCAATGATGGACAAGCATCTGTACTGTAGTAAGAAATATCTTCTTTTTTATTTTTTTTTTTCTAGCAACAATATGGTGTATGGAACAATATTTATGTGTCTTACATACATGAATGCATGTTGCTAATGCATACTCAGTTTCCACACTGTAGGGATGCACACTACAAGCAATTCAGTTTTAAAAGCAAAAAAAATTTAACAGATTGGCTCTCTGTTGAATCCAAAGTGGTACTCAGACATGTTAGTCAAGTTAGTAACGATGCCTGCTGTTCAAGTTCATCTTGCAATGTGGTTTTGTGGAATCTTAAACCACATCTTTCTCTCATTTGAATAGCCAGTTTCTTTATCTGGAAATAAATTACTTTTGGAGGTATTTTAGTGAGAGAAAAAAGTTTCCAAGCATTTCTCATACATAAAATATATCAAGTCCATGTGAAATGCCTCAAACAGAACACTCAGCTTGTAGCAGAGGCTTTCAATTTTACCTTTTATTCTCTGTAATAGTTACAAGCCATTTTCCCCTTCTTTTCAGCATTTGAATGGCATATTTCATTTCACACATCCATTGCTTTCTGCCCAGCACTGTAATTCAGCTAAAGGAAAAAGCTTAGTATTTGAAAATGTCAGCTGCCCAAAAGATATTTAGAAGTCTGTGAATGTTAACCTTTCTAACATTTGCTTAAAGCCATCTGAAATTAATTTTCCTCTGCCTTCCCATATCTGAATAAGGAGAATGAACTACTCTAAGATGCCTATTTAAGCAGAAACTGATACAAGGTGTATGATCTCTGGGGAAAACAGGCTTCCTAATATATGTAAATAACTCCCATTCACATTACCATAACTGCAGAGGAATAGATTTTCTCCCAAGATTTTTATTCAGTAAATTAAATTCATGTTCACCTCTCTTAGTTCCTCTTACTTATTCTCATAAAAATTGTTTTTTTCTGATGATCTGTGCACACCTTTCTCAGCAGTTCACCCTATATAAAATTAAATGAATAGAGGTATACAAGTAGCTTTAAATAATCTTAGTGCTCAAGATATTTGTTTTAACCATTGATTATCAATTCATCAAGTCAAGACTACTGGAAAACATAAGTCCTGAAGAAAGCTTTGAAATTATTATCAATTCAAATAAGACTTCACTTCTTAACCACAAAACACAACAGAAATACAGAGTAAAATACTTCAATTTGCTGGATCATCATTAATGTGAATGTGATACTGTCTATTATATGTTTGATTGCATCCTCTCAATACAAAGTAAAATGAAACTGCAGATCTGACTAAAAATAACACACCATGTAATCATTTCAAAGCAACACAACAGAGCTAAAATTATTTGTAAAGAAAAAATAATTATCTTAAAATGATTTATGCTTGAAGCAAGTAACTTTTTGCTATTGACGCAGTTTGTTCTCTATATCACAACAAGGTTTTAAAAACTGTATTTCCAAAAATAAATAGTACATACTTAACATTAATAGGTCCCGTTTGGATAAAACAATATGAGTTTACAGAGGCAAATGTGAATTTTTCACTATTTTTTCTTCCCTCTGTGTTCTTGAGAAAAGTTACACTCTTTCCTGCTGATGTGTAATCAGAGCCTCCTGCGGAAAAACTACTTGGTCCACATAAATGGAAAGTGACCATGGCAACCAGAACAAATATTAGACAATGTGAGGCCACAACCAAGACTCATATAAAGTCCTACTTTTTACTTTTGAAATACTTAGCTTCTCCTTTTTCTTTTAAAATCACATCTGAGCTCCATCTAGAATCCACATCATTCATTATTCATCCACAGTATTATCTTCCCAAAACATGCTAGAGCTTGATGTCTAGCATCCTACATCCATACATCCATCTTACCATACATCCATCTCCTTAACCCATGACACATATATCCCAAGCCCACCCCAAGAGACAGAGAGCTCCACTTTTGCACAGCCGAGCACTACCCTTCCTGTCAGGAATTCCCTTTATTCTTGACAGGAAATTTGGCACAAGGGACATCTGTACCCACATGTAGGATCTTATCTTGTGCTACTATTCTGAGAAGAACATAAGTTTCAAGGCTTTAAATTAGGAATAGCAGCATTCGAGGTCCTGGGAGCCAAGACATATTCTTCATCATTCCAAGAATACCTGACTAGCAAGAAAATGCTCCCTGCTGTTGCAAAACTGTCATTATAAGTTCCTAATTCAATATGAATCTGGTGGTAATAAAAGTCTTAAAAAATTGTTCTTTGTGACTCCAGATTTCTATGGTTTGCATGACACATTTCCACAGCATCAGACAGCTTTGTCCAAGCTGAACTCCTCAACCATCATTTAGGGTACTTACACACACAATCTACCACCAGATTCGAGACGTCTGGTATCCTTCAGCATTTATGTCTTCCAACAGAGATTCATCTGCTTTCATCTCCCTCAAAAAACATCAGTCTCTGTGCTACTAGACTGTCAGTGTTAACTGTGAATATTACCCTCCTGCTATTTTGACCCATATATCCTTGTCTGGAGACTTGCAATTTTCAGCCACTACTGAACCCTGTGAGGTTAAAGATGGATATATACCTTCAGGCAAATGACTCGATGCTGAAGGACTTCTAGGGACAGTTTAGAAACCTGCATCCCTAAAACCTTGAGGGTTATCATGGTTTATTGCACCTTGCTTTATTTCTGAGCAAAGTCAGGAAAACCCCACCATGTACATGAGTTCAACATACTTAGTTCAATTTAATAACGACTGGGGCAACTGCTGCCATCTCCCTAGTACTCAGGAAGGGAAACAAATTAATGTCCCATGAAATATATGAATGTTGAGCCTTAAGGGCTTTCACCTTCCCAGAAGGCTGCCCATCCATGCTGAGAAGTATAATTGTAGGGAGAGAAAGAGATGAGCCACACTATTTTCCAGAGAAGAAAAGACAGCAGAACACGTAGTAACCAAATGCAAACTGATTCGCAATAAACCATTCTAAAAGGATAGTGTATCTTAAAATGAAGGCACTAATTAATCTGTTAACTTGCAGGATCAGCCAGTCTGACTGGGAAAAAAATTAAGGGAAGGGAAGGGAAGGGAAGTGAGGGGAAGTGAAGGGGAAAGAAGGCACAATCTGCCTATCTGCTGCAGACATGATACATCAGCCTGACTGCCAAAATGAGGTGATAGTATCTGCCGGTCTGTCTTGCCTCTGGATGTCCTGTGAAACTTTATTTATATCCAGTTGTTTACTGGCTTTGGTAGGACTTTGGCAATGATTTTACAGTCAAAGGCCTGACACAAGTTGATCTAGCATATCTACTTAAGTATACCAGATAGCAATTTTCAGTGTTTTATTTTTTCTGAACTCCTAAATTTCTGTAGATCTGAATTGAAATACCTTGTCCCTTTGTCATTGGCCACCAGGCCTGAGTTTTCCAGATGCCAGGAAACAGTCATGAGATCTGGGAAAGCATCAGAATTCACCCTGTAGAAATCAGTGTTTTCATCTTCCCTGGACCTCAGTACTTGCTCCCTTCCAAGGCACTGCTGAGTAAAATTCTCCTCTGTGCCCACAATGCAGAAATTAAAGAACTGATCCAGACTGAAGCAAGGGAAGTGTCATGGTTTCAGTTTGAAACCAGGTAGAAACCCCAATTTTATATTTCAGTTTTGGTTTGCCAATTCGAAACTTCCTAATCAAGAGCAAAGCAGGCTTAAACTTAAAAGGAATAAAACTTTATTAACTAACACTAAGAGGAAGAGAAATAAAAAAATCAGAATGAAACCTTCAAAACACTTCTCCTCCCCTCACCAACTATTCACTTTCTTACTCCAATATAAAAAGACAAAATCTGGGATTCTCAGTCAGTTATCACCCTAAAAATAATCATTTCTCAATTCATCAAGAAGAAAGCAGTCTCTTGGATACCACAGAGATTTTCTACAAGATACCAGTTCTCTTGTTTCCACACTCTACAATGGAACGCCCAGGGGAAGAAATGTTGCCATTGTGAAGTCCCTTCCATGAAATAACCTTCCACAGCAGCTCATGGGCCATATCAGTTTATTAGGGTACAGTTTAAGGATGTTTCTTTTAGTATAAAACGAAAGTTCTCTTCATCTCAAGGAACAGAGTTCATCTTCTCTCAATGGGAAGGGCATCATCTCTCACTTCCTCAGACTTCTTCTGTTCAATTTTCTCCAGCAGCTCACAACTATGTCTAGAACCTTGCATCTCCCTGAAAAACACTCCATAGGTTACAGGGTATTTAGTGCATTTTCTATGGCCTCACAAGAGAAGTCCAGCCTAACCAGGCCACTCCTTCAATCTTCCTTACCATTTAAGGTTCTCTTCTCACTTTCTCTGACATTAAGACTCATGCTGTGTCTTTTTACATTTCATCCGGTCCCTTCGTTCTCTCACTGGGTAAGATTAATTCTTTGGAAGTTTCATCTGGTTAGAAAAAGAGTTAACAGCAGGGCAGCAGCCAGGTATGGGCAGTCAGGGGATGCATTGCAGTTGTGTTGGAGCTGGGCCAGGATCTCAAGGCCTGGCTGATGCCCTCAATTCCAGCTGTGCTGAGAGAGGAAGGCTAGGATTTTTTCCAGCCCCGTCAGGCTTCAGATGTCTCACACCAGGGCTGATCACCTCCCTTTCCCTGCTCAGCAGACTCTGGGCCTAGCTCAGTCCACTGTTGCTGTGTGGGCCATCCCGGATTAGCAGATTTCAGCAGCCAGGACTGGGCTGAGCCTTCCTCCCCACCCCCCTGCCTCTCCTTCCCCTTTGCCTGCCAGGGGTGCCAGAGGAGGGCAGGGGGAACTTCGTCCTGGCCTGGCCCGGCCATGGGGAATGGCTGGGCCGAGGTTCTCAACTCACTCCCACCGTAAACCAGAAGAGAGATATTTCCGAACTCTCACCTCAAAATGTGTGTTCACTAGAAGTGTATCCACCCTTTTCATTGGCTTAAACAGGTGTCAATATTAAAAAATTGTCCAGTTAGGGCTAAACCATGACAGGAAAAAAACTAAATTAATTTTAGTGTGAATGACTTGATCCCCATGTCAAAAAGTAAAACATGGTATTATCCAACTTAGGTAATTATCCTCAAACCTCTGGCCACTTAGCCTGAAATTCTACAGAGTGGTTGGTGGATAAACCTCAACTTCAGCTAAGTCTGATCTCACACAGTCCTTGAGAGGCAGGACTTATAAAAAAACAAAAAAACAAAAAAACAAAAAACCAAAAAACAACCCAAAAAACCCCACAAACAAACAAACAAAAAAACACCACAACAAAAAAACCCCATAACCTTATGCAGCTTTACCTTCCTACATTTTTTGTTCTCTCCCAATATAGCTAGCTCTTCTGAACACATTGCTAGGTTGGGGATTTTTTTTGTTTTTGTTTTTTGTTTTTGTTGGGTTTTTTTCAGTGGAGTTTCAAGTTATGCTGTATAAGATAAATATTTTAATTCTATTTCTGGTTATTTGCAAAGCAAATGGTGTTTAATCATTGCCAGAGATGATTTGACATGACATTTTCAAAACTGAATTATTGTATTTTTTAGACTAAAATCTGACCAGTTTTAATCTCAGATATGCAAAGGCCCATGATTGAGATGGTGATTATGACCATGCAGCCTATACGTTATAGTCTACTCTGCTTTATGTAATTAGAATTTATCACCCATTTCTCAGAGAAGTGACATCCTCGAAGAAGTTTCTCTTCACCAAGATCCTCTATATAACCTGTATGTATGAATTCCGTAAAAGTCTTAAACAGAGACATTATGTAAAAGTTCATCCTGTCAAAATCGCTGGAGCTGTAGGTAGCAAGGAACTGATAAATAACTTCCTTTTTCTTTATAAAATTGAGAAAACACCTGCACTGGAACCTAAACACCATTGAGAGATATATTTTTTGCTTGTTTGCATCTAGTGTCTGTAAATATACATAGTCAAAAGTCACATAGAAAGATGATATTTCAGTATAATACTTACATGTATAAAATCATCAGTGACCTTTGCTTGAAATAAAGACTTTGGCCTTTCTATGAAACAAAAACACTGAAATTTTAAGACAGCTCTTTAAGGGAGTATTATCTGATTTTCATAGATAGTTGTACTAATTATATCTGTTATGATTACTGAACTTCTAAAGCTTAGTTTAGATGGGACACTAACAGATACTCTGTTGTGTAGCGTCAAAGTTTATGGCTGTTTTTATACAGCACTGGATGAAGTCTACAGGTTCAATTGTATATGTGATACCAAGTTAATTTTTCATTATATAACCTGTATCCCTTTTTCTCTTTCCTTCAAGACTCAAAATAAGAATGGTGCAAGACACATCTGAGTTCTTGGCTTGCTCTGATGAAAGAAGGAATGTGTAAAAAGCTGTGGTCCCACACCAACCTTTCCTCTCTGCTTTCAGTTGATTTTGCAGTTCACTGTGTCTCAACACAAATTGATTTAATTGTCTATTCAGTTAAATACAACAGGAAAGAAAGTGATACAAATACAGACCTTGTAAATCTTTGTGCTGATACCAGTATCATGAGCATTTCAATCATCATCATCTTGCACTGCTACTAAAAATTGCCATCTTGTTTCTGACATGTCTGTGACTTACTCAGGTTTTTTCCCCCTCACAGATCTTGTGCAGCCAGACAGGGGGCTGAATCTGAAAATTAACTACTGCTAAAAGAAATCCTCCAAATATGTCAGGTTTGACTTGTGTTAGGTGCCTGATCCTGTTCACCACATGGTCATGTTAACTCACTGTTGGGGGTTGGGTTGATTTCTTATAGAATTTTTTCCCAGAAGTTGCTAAGAAGCTAATGGCTGGGTGCTTTTCGGTACTCATGGGTGCTTGGGGACAAACAAAAGAAGCAGCTACCCAGAGACATTGATTTCACTTCGCTCTGGGCAGTTTTCTGCTCTGGGGGAACTGCCGGGGCTGCTCGTCTTGGCGAAGCAGAGAGCTCTCACCATTCCTTCACCTGGGACTCCGTCGGACCACCGTCTCTTCGTGTGTCCCCCGGGATTTTAGGAACCCGTTTCCTCCCTGCCCTGCACCCATGGCTTCTTCAGTTTTGCTCAAAGTCTCCCCACGCTGTGTTTTCTGCAGCCCCTGCCAGCCGGGACACTTTTTCCAACAGCTCCAGCCACTCTAAACCCTCAGAATCATCTCATCCTCCCAGGGCTGCAGCTAGCTCTATTAGACTGTACTGAGGGGGGTGGGGGGTTACCAGAGGAAAAACTGTAACTGGATTGTTGTTTTTTTCCCTTTTTCTTCTCTAGTTCTGTTTGTTGTCAATATTGTAGTTATTATTGTTAATTTACCTTGTTAGACTAACTAGTAAAGAACTGTTATTCCTACCCTCATTATCGTTGCCTGAGACCTCCCCTTCATTTTTGGAATTATAACAAACCCCAAGGGAAGTTTCCATTTTTTTTGGTTCCTAGCAGACAACCCTGTCTTTCCAAACCAAGACACTCACCTGCAGAGAATACGCATCCAGCTGTGCAGAACAGAGAAGAGGAAAAACTCTCTTTCAGAAGCCATTTCAGTTGATAACAACTTAAAATGTGACAGCCCAATTTGGTGGGGTAAGAGGTGTACTATTCATAAATTTTTAAATAGTAATTAGTTTGGCTATACATCCAAGAGTTGTAGGAAAATGTGGTTAGGCATCAGCACCTCATTGCACGCCTAAGGAAGAGCCAAATACAAGTTTCAAGTGTGAAAATCTGTTCAGTCCATTGAAAATTATACAGTAGTAAATTCTGAAATCACTGTGGTAGTAATAAACTCAAATGCTTATTTTGATGACTAAATAACAGACATTGTTAAGGGCATTAGAAAACCTCTAAGGTCTACTAAAAAGATATTGGCAAGGATGATGGATGCCAAACAACTTTTTAGGATGACTAACTTATGATGATTAACTTTTTAATGACTGCCTTTGCTTTGAACACTGGACTGACAACAGCAGCATAAAGATGTTTAGAATACTACCATCCTTCCTGCATTTTAATGACATAAATACATTACTTCAGGAGATATTTTTGTTGTAAAATGTAACCCTAAAGCTCTGAAATCCCTCACTAAATTGATTTGTTCCAGAAATTCTCTCAAAGGTTTTTTCATCCAAGATACCAACAGCAAACATGATTTTGTATCCTTCCAAGTATACCTATTTTATGGTAAAACGTCTATCACCAGGCCTTGCCTTCAAACACTTCACATCTGAATTCAGTGCATGTTCTGCTGCACAAACCAGTCCAATGAGACTAGTCCTTAGTTATAAACTTCTTTGAATAAAAACTGTGCACTTGTGAAACAAATTTTAAATGGAAATATAACTGAATAACAGTTTTAATGTGATGGGGTGGGTGTGATTTGAAGATAAAGTCAGTTTACAGTGAAAATTCTTTACAAACTGCTGAATAAAAGAACCTGGAGGAGTTCAGAGGAGTGCAGAGCTCTTTGAAATCTATTTGCATGGACAAACTGAAATAGTGCACACAATTTTGTTAAAATTTATGAGATTTTGTTAAAATTAATAAAATTAACTAGTAAAAGTTTTCACCAGAACTTGCAGTATAATATAAAGCTGGATTATTTCTATTATTTAGTTACAAAAAAAGGAAGACAAGTATCGGAAGATGTAAGAAGTATGTTTCTGGAATTAACAGAGACTTTCAGTCAATTAAAAGAGGCCCAGTCCACTTCCAGAGGTTAGGGACTATGAGGGTTTTTTTTGTTTTAATGTTTTAATAGTGCTACTGTCATCAGAGTTTTTTGGAAGAAAATATTTACTCCTAATATGGTATTATGGTCCCATGTAGAGTGGAATGAATGGTCTGTGAGATCTCCTAACTCAGACATCTGTTGCACAGTTGTGGACTGAAGGCATCAGAACTCTCTGATCCACATGACACCTTCCTAGCCTATATTTTCATACAGAAATAATGATCACTGTTGCATAATCAAAGATTGAGCAAATATCATGCAGGTAATAGTACTTAAGTTTCTGTTGATGCCAAAAAGATTCCATTTTTGTAATTTTAGTTATCAACAGGCAATGGAATAGAGTTCACATGTGAAAAAACAGTAATGCTTTAAATGAGTACATACAGAAGAGATTTGCTTGCAAATCATCATGGTTTAGGAATGATTCTCCACAATTCATTGCCCCCACTGAGACTCCGAAACCACATGATGCTTTCTCTCCCTCACTCGTTTTACCCTTCCCCTTCCCACTGCAGCAGGATGGAGCTGAGTATTGGAGGTGCAAAAGGCAAAGGTCAGGGGTTGAGATAAGATCAATTTACTGGAAACCTCAGTGAGATAAGAAAACAAATAGTAGCTGGAAAAATACTAATGACAAGGTAAAAAAAAATCCCCCAACCAAAAAAATCCCCAACCAAACAAAAAACCCCAAACTATTCACATGGGAAAAAACTGTCCTGGTAATAGACAATACCAGAGAGCTTCCTCCAGCACGTTTTCTTGGACTGGGAGGAACCACTCTTCCATGGAAGAGAGTTCCTTTTCCCTGCCACTGTCAATGATATAGGTGATATAGAGTAATGTCTGTGTCCTAACCATGCTCCCTCAGGCTACTGAAAAAAATTGACCCTGTCCTGGCTTGAACCAGGACAAAACATCTATTCTGACTTTCAGTTTTTGTATAATATAATTGGGACACAGAAATTTGTCAAAAAAAAAAAAATTTAACCATACTTCTCGCAAGAGATTACTTCTTTCCACTTCTCACTTTTTAATTCACCTTTTACCACCAGAAAGTTTTAGTGTAAAAGTTTATGAGAACATTGAACCACATATTTTGCATTATCACCTCTGGAACAGTGAAAATGAGATTATAAGAGAGTGATGTTGAATTATTTAAGTTGTAAACCAGTTTCAAACCATGTTAGTAGACAAAAATTATTTTTACCATAGACTTTAGCATAATGAAAAAAATACTGCACATATTTCAGTGTGAATAGTCACAGCAATTAAAATATTATAACAGAATCATTGGGGAATCACAGTTTTTCCATTGATTTAATTGCAGGTATAGGTATTCATATCAGCTAAGCTTTATTTGGAAAACACTTTGATTGTGCATTACAGAAGTTAACTGATACACTTACTTATAATTAAGATTTTTAGTTAAACCCTGATAATTTAATAAGCAGATTCTCTTGACTTCATTGAGACTGCACTAAAGGAAACAAAGGGATATAATTGGCATTTACAGGTGTGATGGTACACCTATAGTTAAAAATAGGGAAATATTAGACCAATATACCAATTTTCTTTTCAGCAAGTAGGAAAAAACAAAGAAAACCTAGAGATGTACTTAGCAATTGAGGATGTGAGTGCTCAGGATGAAACCAGTTACTTACAGCATAATTTGAACTGACATCCTATAACCCATAGCCTTCAAGTCTGTTCTACAATATCAGCCTATAAATATGAAAAACGTAAAATTCCTTAATCACAAAGAAGCTAAATGCAGAATGACATTATAGAGCAGCAATTGGTGTGCTGGGGGCCAGAGAGAAATGTCACAGATAAGCTTCTGAATTCTTACACTTGTCTTCTTACTAACTACTTTGTAACTTCACTACAGTTATGTGCTTTACTCTTGCAGGCTTCTTAGTGGTTTAAAGTTCAGTTTAGATTACTACATGCTGGTACTTGTAATTGCCACGGGCTTCACATCTGTTTTAAGAGGGGAAATAGTCAGAGACCATCATGTAAAAGGCAGTGAAGGTAAAAGCAAGCCCGTAGGATATTTCATAGGCCAAGTAAGCCTCACATTCCAGGTGTAAATTGGAAGAAAACTTCCAGTTATTTCTATTGTAGAATTCTCCTGCCTGGTGTCTTGATTAAATTCTCTGTTTGGAAAATTAAAGCAACAAAAAAAAATCCACGAAAAATCTCAGCTTCCTTGTTAGGTTACAAAACATTTCCCTTAAAATCAATTTGTGCAGTGAAGCAGCCATCTACAACAACTCCTTAGCTAAAGACAGCTGGGACCCAGTCTCAGCAGTTTTAATTAATCAATTAGCAAGTATTTTATAAAATATATTAAAGAGATATTTCAAAATTAAAAGGATTGCATTTATTTGGAGGCAAAAGCTTCATATTTATCCTTAGCTGTTAGAGAGATTTTTCCAAGTTAATACACTAAAGAGACTATCAAAATCTTACAATGTTAAAAAATTAAAAGATACTATGTCCCATTCACTTGCAGGAGCTTTTTGCACAAATGAAATCTGATTATAAGGAACAAATAAGCATAGCATGTGGGAGCTTTCAGAATGAGTACAAGAGGAGATCACCAAGCATCCCTGGCAAATCTTCAGGTACAGTGGTTACTCCAGAATAAATAGCCCTTCAAAATATTTAATTCTGTTAGCACTGAAGAAATAACTAGTCCTCACAAAAGGCATATGTCTTCTGACTAGAAAAAAAAAAAAAAAAAAAAAAAAAAAGAAAAAGTACTGATGTAATGCACAAAAGAGCAGATCAAAATGTTGACAGCCACTAACTGGTTTGGCCATTTTACTCCAAAATTTAAAATTTAGACAAACTTACAAAAACAGACTATGTGAGTTTCAGTCCCAGTGAAAGTCAATGGTGTTCTTTTCAGACATTTAAATTACTTTATGGAAAATCTTCGCTTAGTGTATCTCTTGCCATATCTATTCTTTTCTGCAATTACAGAAGAATGGCTTTGCCCATCACTCCATTCAATGTGCTGCAAATGTGGATTACCAGCAAAATTTTGCTTACGTTTATTGTTTTAAAGAAAAATTAAACCTTGATTTTATGAATAAAGGGTAGAATTATAGTCTTAGTTAAGATTTTCATGTTTTCAATTTACTGAAATACCCTGAAATGAAACTGAAACAGAGAAATATGCAGTCCTAATGAAAATAAAATAAATATTTTCAGGATTTGAGCTCAGTATTTTCTGCAAATGAACATTCACAGCATGTTGCTGTGAATAGACCTGAAATCACCATTATCAATTCCTGATGGTAAATTAATCTGGGAAAGGAAGTACTCCCTTCTACCCCTCTCCAAGACCAGAGAGAACAGTCTTTTTTTTTCTTTTTTTTCTTTTTTTTTTTTTTTAAATAACATTTATACAATGTGCAAGGTCCCTTCTCTGCTTTCAAAATTGGCAACTTTATTCCTTTTGGTGTAGGTCTTTTTATGATTTGTTGTAGTCTTTGTAAACTCAAAGACAGAACGATAGCTCTACAGATCTATCTCACTGAAATATCAATGAATCATACCAAATCTTCTAACAATGATAGTTTTGACCTCAGGCTATTCCAGTTTTCTGCAGAGACCTCTTCTACACAGCATGTTTCTTCTAGAGGCCTTGACATATAAGTAGAATTTATAGCAGAAGCCATTTTTTTCTCTTTAACACTTTTTCTAAAAAGACGAAAAATATGGTAAGTAAAAAGACTCACTGAAGATTTGTGCATAACTGAGTGCTGTACTTCTTTGTATTTAAGTTCCAGACTAGTTAAAAAAAATAAACAAACAAACCCAAGCAACAAAAATAATAATTTAAAAAACCCCACCAAAACAAAAAATAACATAAAAGAAAGTCAATGGGGGAAAAGTTAGGGGGTACTCAATCATAACTGCTGCATTCAGTCAATGGGCTGAACCTATCCTCTCCCCCATAGGGATGCCTACTTGGTAAGAACCATGTTCTGTGCATGCTGAGTACTTTTATTGGGGATTAGAGCTCATCTGTGTATTGCTTTGAATGTGTCTTTGCAGTCAGATACTATCACAGACAATCCTCAAACCTTAACCTGTCACACTTTTATAACAAAGAGTCTTATTCTGTAAACTTCTACTGTGAGTTCTTCAAGGGCACTGGCAGTCACTGGCAGCGCGTGATATACTTGAATGAAGTGGGAAGACCCACTGAGGGGTCATGAAGTGATGTGTGAGGTGGTGTGTGTCCCTAAGTCAAACTGCCCTCTAATCCAGAAGAACTGTTCAGTGAAGGACCTCTGACAGATGGCAGGACACAAGGATCTTGGCTTTTCTGGAGAGCTGACAGACAAACTGAATATTAAGGGTTGGGGAAATCTCCCCCCACTAAGGGTTGAGGAGATCTCCCTTTTTTTAACATGAGAACCTCAAGTTCTTTTCACAGCTATCTGTCTTTTGTATGGCCTTCCCCAGCATGCACTAATGTATGGGGTTACTCTTTGCCAGGCAAAGGACTACATATTTCCCCTTGTTAGGTCTCTGTCAGTCTATTTCTGCAGACAGTTGAGGTTCTCCAGAATGGCAGCACAAATACAGCGTAAAACTTGCAAGCATCATTTAGCTGGATAGAAAGAATGATGTCAAGACAAGGCAAAGATGCCATTGGCATAAACAGTATTCACTGCAGTCTACAGAGTAAACAAGTTTTTCTGTTTAGGTATGTGGATTACCCTACTCAAATAAAGTCAAAGTGAGTTTTGGCCTTATCGTCTCTTACACTTTGTGTTTGATTTTATATGATGGTTTTCTAGTGCTAATAACTTCAGCAAATGTTAATACTTCAGACGAAAACTCTGCAGAATGCAATCAATATTGCCAGTGCAAATGATAAAAAAGTAGCCAATATCAATCACAGATTATCACAATAATTCTTACAAATCATCAGGTATTTTAAAATTTATATCATGAATACATAAGTGTCTTCTAAGTTTCAATTTTTCTGCCAAATTTTTCCAGGTTCTTCACTGGAAAAAGAAAATGCTACACTTTGTACAACTTTCCACCTTCTCCTGGCTTTTCTTTAGGCTTCCTCTCTTTCCACAGCTGGGGATGTTCCCATTTCTCATTGTATAAATGAAAGCTTGGTATGTAAGGACAGAAAAAAGGAAGCTGGCAAAGAAAGAACATCATGTGTCTGGATCATTTTTCATAAGATGGAAAAATGGAAAACGAAAAGAACCATACTGCTCCATTTCAGCATTTTTACCTCATATTTTTTTGTCAAAAAACCTGCATGGTTCCTAAAAGATTAGTTTCACTCTATAGGTTATCTGCTTTTTTTCTGTGAAGTAAGGTTAAAAAAAAAAAAAGGATGTTCAAAGAGTGTTTACCTCTTGATAGTTTAGAGGCTTTGTTCAGATTTCTAAGATCTGGTTTGATTTGATGATTAAAGTCATTTGAGGCCCTGATAACTTCTAGGTACAGTCTGCCCTGAGTGAAAAGGGAGTGAGAACATCTTTGGTCTTTTTTTCACCTGATAAAATGCATTTGTTCTCAGTCCTGCAATGTGCTTACAGCCACTCAGCTGCACAGATTACTTTTCTCACACTACTGTTCTAAAGACCTGCTTCTTCTCCATAAATCTCAATTCAAAACAGGATTCCTCTCTATAACTATTCCTCTCTATAACTATTCCTCTGTTTCACAGCTCGCTAATTAACTTTGAAATCATTTAGCAAAACTTATGTGGAGAGGGGCTATCATGCATTTCTGTTATATACATAGCTCATTGCATGATGGGCTAAAAGTAGACACAGAGAATCCAACATTGTTAATCTGAGGTGGTTTCAAGGAAATGACAAATGGAGATGGTTTTGTTTTCTTTTTCAAAAATAACTGTCGCAAAGCAATTTTGTCAAGAATTGAAAAGGCAAGATAATTCAGGCTTAAGATTGACACCTTAATTGTAAATAGCAGCCTGCCAAAGTGCCATAAAGACAAGTGGTGTCTGCAAATGTGGGATTTAACATGTCAATTTGTTTGGATGGAGATTTGTCAAGATTAGAGGTGAAAGTTATACATAATTTATCCTTGGAAACGTGTAGTAGGCAATCTAGTTGAAATCATGTCCTCTTCATATCTCCTCTGTTACCAGCAAGTTGTGCACATTTCAGATAAAACCTCATGATGCTGATTCTGTGACTATGCAGATCTACATCTACTTTCTAGATTAATGTTTCTCTACTTCTCAATGCATTTCTAGTATATATTACACAGTACAGGATGTAATTTTTGACAATAACTTCTTCCCTGTTAGGCATCATTTCAAAATGTCCATAGCAGCATTCAAAACGGATTATTTGTTGTTTGTGTGGTTTGGCATTTATTTTTATTTTTAGAAGTAGGATATATAAGCAGGTGAATTCGTGCCACTTTCTTATGTATTTATTGAGGACATACATAATTTATCTGAAAGTCTCATTCCATTCCTTGAAATACACAGAATGTGCTTTGGAGATGCAGCAAATGCTGATAGCTACCATCTATATCAGCCACCAAGGAGGTTCATTATGTATAAAATCCAGGAAGTTGTCACAGACACTGTCAATGAGGAAATACTGAAATACAATACTGAAAAGCACTCACATGGAGAGCAGAGGAAGAGTTAATGCTATAGCTAGTTACATTAAGCTCAGAACTGTGCTGTAGAAAAGATCACAAAGAAGCAGAAAAAGGCTTTACATACGATCCTTTAATCCATTAGACCTAAGCTGAAGAAAGAGCTCAGGCACCCCTTACTCAAGAATGGTTAGTAAACACACTGATAAATCTCCATCAGACACACAGATGTCAAGCAAAACTGGCAGGAAAACCAAATTACTTGGCACTGGGTTATTTGGCTCTGCAGCAATATAACAAAAAAAGCCACTGAACAGTGATGGAATCTTTTCCTTCTCTTTAAACCAAATAAGAATTTAATATTATATAATTTTCGTATCTTAATCTGAAGATTATGTTATCCAAAAAAAAGTAGTTGTGTCCAAGGAAGGTTTGGAGACAATAAGATTCTACGTCATAAAGTCTCCATTGAACAATGTGAAATGATCAATCAGCAGAACAAAAATTTGCTCTTAGCCTTTGGTTTCTAGTATTTTGCTTCAATATACTTCAGATACCATGTCATCTCTGAAAATCTCAGAAACAGGCATTGTTCAAATCACATCTCTGACTACTTTTTTGAAAGCCAACATCACCACTGTACCTAAATCCAGTACTGGGCACATGTAATATAATGAACTTCTCCAGTAGGGAGACTAACCTCCTAAATGAGGCTAAGATCCTTTTAAAGACCTTTTTTTACATCAGACTCAACTAACTTTTAAAAATTCAAACCAGAAATATATTTTTTTTCCCATTTTCTGTATCTGATTTCAGTATTTCAAGTCTTTGTCCAGTCTCAGTCTGCTATGGCAATTAATTTATGTTTTTGAAAAGTATTGGTGCAATGTTAAAAATTTACCCTCTTCTTTAGGTACAAAAATTTGCTTGTAATATAATGCTCTTTTTTCCACTCACAGCATGTATTCCCATCCTTATCATATCCACTACATGTTTCTGAAGGCTATCTTTAAACTCACTAACATTTTATGATGCATGATTTACATTAATTTCTTCTTTTGTCCTTTTTATATATTTATACACACAATTCTGCACTTGTACATACATAGAGAGTGTTTGAAACAAACAAAAAAATGTTGTATAGAATAATCATGCCACCAGAAGACAAAACAAAGTAATAAACAATTGTGGCTCAGGTGATTGCCAGTGCTACATGTTCACATGGCTCTTAAAGACATAAGTTTGATCATGCTAAAAGTTTTATTTTCATTTCTTATTGGCTGAACCAGATTATTCTTTAGGTGAATAGGCTTTCTTACCTGAAAAAGTATAAAATTTCTTGTCACATAGTAGAGTTTTCTTAAATTAAACCAAATAATTTTTGTTTGAAAACAAAAAGTTTTCATTTCACAACTTTGACTTGTGTTTCAGCTCTGAAGATAGAAGAGGCTATTCTGTGGAAGTGCTGTACTTCCATGATGAAAATGCATTTCACATTTTTCTGTTGATTAAAAAAGCGTATGACAAATGCAAAATTAAAAAAAAATTGTACACAACCTTCCAA
This sequence comes from Certhia americana, assembly GCA_018697195.1. Lineage (NCBI taxonomy): Eukaryota > Metazoa > Chordata > Aves > Passeriformes > Certhiidae > Certhia > Certhia americana. The sequence goes on along the minus strand of CM031857.1, from coordinate 74,054,532 downwards.
CACTCAAAGAAGAAAGATGGAATTGTTTTTATCAACAGAAAAAAATGCTCTTCTGGATGATTCAATGAGTGAAATACACAGAGGAGATTCATTTTCAGTGGAGACAAAGGCAAAGAATGACACCTTGGCTACACACTTGCATATATATACACCTAACCAATATGCACCCATTTCAGATGCTGGTCACCTTTCTCTTGGAATATTTGCTTTGTTTTTGCAGGTGAAGAAAACCATGGGGGAGATGTTTAATTGAACTCTAGTGTGGAGAACAGACCTAGAGAAAGCAGAATGGCTCCAGCTTTCACTTACAAATTACACAAAATCCTCAGGGATCTTTAACTGGCAGACATTTGGAGGAAATTAAATGCTAATGTGTGCAGTTGTACTTTTCACACACAGAGACATCAAATGTATAAAGACACTAACTTCTCTTCTGTTGCAGCAAATTCATAATAAATGCACAAGGTATAAGGTTAAATCTTATGAAGTAAGGTAAGAATTCAGTACCAAATCATGCACTTGCAATATAACATGAGCCTAGACATTTTCAGCCCTAAACTGTTTAAATAAATGCCAAACACTTTTTTTTTATGTGCAAAAATATGACTCTGCTGTAGAATTAGAGAAGGTCCTCATTGAATACTACAATGTGAATTATGCTCAGGAGAATACACTAAATGATGTTCTGGGATGGCATTAAAGCTCTTATGCATAAGATTTCAATACCTCTATCCAGACAAGGAAAAGGCTTTAAATATTTCCCACTTAGGACTTCAGCAACTCAGGAGAAAGAGTATGTACAAGTAATGGCACAGGGAGAGTGCTGGTCACAGTGGAATCATGAAAGCACATGTTCATCTCTTTTGTAGATTATGCCAAATGTGTGCATGTCAATAAAGGACAAATTAGGATATTATTATGTTTGTTTTGTTACTGCCCTGAAGTGTCAGAAAGATGGTGTCTTTAGGAGAGAGCAGTGTGTAAACAGTCAACTTAATAAGTAATTATTTGGAAAACTGGTCTGAGAAAATATTGGATGATCGCATAAATGGACTTTTAGAAATCAGTCTGCAGCTAATACATGAAGAGTTGATGAATTATATCAAATGCATGCTTTAAAAATATGAGAGGAAACAATGGAATTTAAAAAGGAAAGGTTGATTTTTGGGGTTTGAATGATGCCAAAGAACAAAATAATCCAGCTGTTTCCTTAGAAACCTGAATTTTGGGTACTAGATGAACACCCTGCTGAGTTGTTCCTTAACATTAAAAGGGCACCTGAAAGCGGGATTTGTGGGACCTATATGTTATCTGTTCCTGAAAAAGGCTTATTTTGTAGTTAGTGAAGAGTAATCGCTGTAGTAAAGACAACTTGGATTACTAATGTTTAAGTTTCTAATACTAACTGGGATGAATTGTGTCTCAAATTCTTATCAACACCAGCAAAGGGCATCACTGTATTCTCATCGCAGTTACCATAAGTCAGACCTAATTGAAAGTGTTTGTGGATGGCCTTTAATTGATGCTGTAATATATGTAAGATACAACAGCAATATAGAATGCAAAGAGTGTTTGAGCCTAGTAGGAAAGATGGATAGAAATGGGATTTGTTTGGAACTACAAATATATACGCTACACAAAATTTATTGCAATTTAAACTAGCTAGTCTTCAACAGATTCTCATACAGCTTACTTTAAGTCAGTATACACAGACCTACTGTTTCACCTACAGAGCTGATCCAACAGCTCCCATTCAAGGTGTGTACCTTTCCTACTTATATTTCTTATCTATATATTCTGTACTTTGTAGACCTGCCATAAGCAACCTGAAATTTCCAGAAGCAATATGGATAAAGGTTAAGTGTTTTGAAGGTTTATTTTAATCAAATGTTTTGTATTAAAAAAATCTTTAGAAATTTATAGCAGTGGCTTTGTCCTAATATTGAAACAGTGGGATAAAGTAGTACTTGTGGGGGAAAAAAGTTCCAATAAATGGAACTGTAAAAGAGCATTATTGGAAAAAAAAACCCTAAAAACCCTCAACCCCAAAAAACTCGCACAAAAAAACCCCAAACAAAGCCCCACAACTGTACTACTGAATATAAATCTACATTTGCAATGTGTTTTCATACTGGTATACAAAACCCCAAACTTTGGCTAACTTTGTCTTTGTCTTCTGATTTACGGGAATGTAAATGTATGTGGAATACTCAGGAATGTGAGGATCACAGTATGATTTTTCTTTAATAAAGTAAAAAGGGATTCAAATTCTAATACTTTAGGTATAGTTTATCATGTGTAATGTGTAATGGAGTAGAGAGAATGTAGTAATTGAGTCTTGCTATGTTCAGAATTCTTAAAACTGTAATGAAGAGGAGCAATTGACTTCAGAAAAAACCAAAAGATTATTTTTTAAAATTTCAAAAAGATGGAGTATTTTTACTTTTAAAAAATCTTAATGTGTTTAATATTGAAAATATTATTAAAAAATTATTTTTAACTTGTATCATCTGTATTTCTTAAATTATTTTTTCATGCGATTTTGATAGTGATCAAAGATGTTTCTCAGATGAGTTTTTAAAATTGTTTTTACCTCAGCAATCCCTATAGCCTAGAAAACACATAAAAATTCTTAGTGTGTTTAAAGCATATTTCTCACAGCCTCAACAGTAATGTATCAAAGTATGGAAAAACCTAATGGGGATGAGTAAAAAAGATGCTGTCAGACATTTCATGGTCCCACACAGTGACAGGTGAGGGGCAATAAGCACAAAGTGAAATTCAGTAACTTCCATCTAAGTATAAGAAAAGAACATTTAAATAGTGACAGTGATCAAAGGCTGGAGGAGGTTGCCCAGAAGGGTTTGGAGGTATTTTAAATACAGCTGAACAAAATTCTGGGCAACCTATTCTAGTTGGATCTGCTTTGAGCAGGCATGCCAGCTAATATGATTCCAGTGACTCCTTCCCACCTCAGCTACTTGTCATTCTTTGAAAAAAAGATTATAAAGCAGTTAAAATGTTAATTCAGATATTTATATGAAACAAAGAAACAAAACCCCAAAGCAACAGATTACAATTAAGACATGTTCTACTGGTGAAAAGAGCTTCTTAACACAGATGACCAGACTAAACTCTGTCTCACTGGAGCACCTTACATTGAACCAGAGCAGAAACAAATGCAATCTAAATTTTTCATTTCTAGCCCTATGCATTGGAAGAATGAAGACTGTGCTGACTGTGGTACACAGAGAGAGAGAGGGAGAGAGAGAATTACAACACTTCTGACTGGTCAAAAATTGTCTTTTCCTTAGCGATGGCATATCTTTTATTCCAGCCTTCCACTCCTGCTCTTGCCAGGCTCAATTTCTTGCAGTGTCTAGAACCCTCAAGACAGCCACTGTTCTTTTTGGTCTTGGTTTACTAATAGAGCCTTCCATTTATGGAAGCTGCTTTTTTTTTTTTTAGAATTGTTTTTTTAAGATAAACAAAGAATTTAGGATTAAAATGCAGTAGGAAAACATTTCTTAGTGCTAGTACCAGAAATGGTAGCAAAAATGAAGTTTGCTTTTTGGGGTTTTTTGGAGTTCCTTTTTAATGTGGATGACATGGAAAAAGGTATGCAAAAATCAAAGCACACCAATTGAGAAAGTAAACTGCAAAGCACACCTTTTACTTTATCTTGTATTAATGTAAAGGACCATTTTCCTTAGGAACTGCAATACTGGGGGGCAATGCTCCTTCACTGCATTTCAAGTCAATAATTCTGATAATGATTTTATCAAACAAAGCTGGTAGCAAGACTGAATGCATTTTAATTTTTTTTTAAGAATACTCTTGATGTTCTCTGTAAATTGTATCTCCCACTGCATTAGGCTAAGCTACAACCCCCTCCCATCAGGTAGTTTTAAAATAATAGCCTGCTTTAATAAAATTAAAAGACTGACATTACTTTAACTCTAGTACATAGTGAGAATACTGCAGGCCATCTTTAATGCTGTCTATGTAATTAGCTCTTCCACAATCATGAACTTGTAAAAAATTATCCATTTGAAGAACATCACTGGGACTGCAAAAATCCAAAGGAAAACAGGAAGACTTGTAAATTTCTTTGATACTAAAGTATATTTTTGTTCACAGAAAGGCATTTGCTTTCTTAAAAGTTACCAAATGTCCCTCCTTCTGCAACATACAAAATATTTAATACTTTAAGTACTTTAATGCTTGAATAGTTATTCACACACAATCATGCTCAGTTGTGCCTTCATGGGAACAGAGATGCCAGCCAGATGGCAGGAAGTTATCCAATGGCTAGTTAGTAGAACTCAGACAAGATTTATGAAAAACTATTGCTCATAGTATGATGTTCGTTCTTGTGAAATGTCAGTGAGTTAACTGGTTTATATCAGAAAAGTGAAATTCTTCTTGCCAGTCATAGCATTTATCAGTTATTTTTACAGTCATGTACTGACATCCATCATCATTCATTTTCTGGTCAGGCATATATGCATTTACTTTTGTTTAGGGATCTTACTTCCTACACTGCTTGTCAGTTACTGTAGAAAAGTCTAAAAAAAATAAATGCTGAGGCATCATGAACTATTGGTAGTTCACATACAATATAATTACTTTTCAAGAACTTATGATACCAAATTGTTGCAAATGTAGCTGTACAGGGTATAAAGAGTATTCTCAAGACTGTCCCATTTCAGGATTTTCTCTTTCATGAAGTACTCAAAAAAAATCTAGGACTCAAGACAGAGAAGCTTTGTATATTATTTTATAACTGCTAGCTCTGAAAAGCATACCCATTCTCTGGACAAAAGAATTAATATTTATGACTGTAGAAGCATAGTCACTTTCTTGAGTTTGCTTGCCAGAGTATGCAATGATGAGTAATTCTATTGAAATGCATATGATTAAACTGCAGATAGACTAAATGTACCTTTTCATCTTTGCAGATTGCAATGTGTTTTGTAAACCAGAGGATTAAATAATAACTTTGCCTACATCTCCCCACAGGAGACTACCACAGAGACTGAATTGTCTTTTAGAAGAAATAAAGGATCATTTTGCTTTCTTGACTTGAAAGACAGGATAAACATTATCTCCAGGGCAGACTTAAAACCCATAAATATAGTTCCCTAGGCTGTTACAAAGACTAGACTGAAACCACAGTACTGTCAGTGTACATATTTTGGTCTAGGTAGTTTGAGGCACTTTTAGTCTATGTGCTGCATATAATAGATCTTATTCTGAGGCACCCAAGTATTCACAGGATATGTATTTTGCTTAAGGTACAATGACATAAAATTTAGGAGATGCAGCATCAGCTCAGAATTCCCCTTCCAAACCACAAAGAAATGAATCTTTGCTTTCAAAATCCTTGGTTTGATATGGCCTGTTTCGTTTGAATCAAATTCAGCATTTTCTGTCTTCAGGGAAGTATCCAAATCACAAAGTCATTGAGCTCTCTTTCCTCTCTGTTTGGTGTTCCCTTCCTCATCTGGAAGGGAGAAGTTGATTTTCATGTTGTCTAGGTAAATGATTAAACTTCTGTGTGGCACAACTTTCTCTAGCTTTCTGATCCAATGCATGTGTTTGGGGTAGATACACATACATTTACTGACATACCTTCTCATCATTCCTTGCCCCTAAAATTCCTATTGGAACCAGCTCCTCCAAAAATAAATCTAAATAAATGTATAGACAAAAAGAATTTATATATCTAAATCAGTTTATAGTCAAAAAATGTCACCCTGGACATCTATCTGTGATTTTCTTTTAAATGCATAAGCTTTGCTGGTTGGAGTTATGCTGCATGCTATTAGCTGTCAGTCTTAGGAAGAAAGCTATAACCAACTGATTTTGGGACCTAGACTACTGCTTCTGACAGGACTTTGCACAGTGCTTTGCTAACAGATTTATCATCTAACTCAGAGATCTCGGAAAAAAACTGCAGATTTTGCTGTTCGCTTCAAGAAAAAAAGATGCTCCTCTCAGTCTTTAGAACTGCAAGCAGAACTGGCCCTGACAAAAGCAGATGAACTACGGCTGAAGAAGGGATAAGGGAAAACACAGTGAGCAGATTCTACTTGTGGCACTGACTGAGCAGAAGTATCACAGCGAGGCTTTGTGTATAGAGAGTGGTGCTGCACAGTAGTTGTGCTGTTATGACTGGGGCTAACAGTTGGAATTTATGGATACAGTTGAAGTAACTCGTGGATTCAGCAAAATATACTGACATGGAAAAAAGTCCTGTTCTAGTTCGTTCTCTGTGTGTGTGTGTGTGTGTGTGTGTGTGTGTGTGTGTGTGTGTGTACATATATATATATATATATATATATATATAACATTTTAATTGCTTTGAATTGAAATGATGTTTTACATTTATCTGAACTACACTGGAAAGAGTGTAAAGAATAAAATGCATACTTCAAGGAAATAGTATGTGTCAGCATCCTGGCTAAATTAGCCTTCAGCTATTATAAATGCATGTCTCTCTTATAGTGGGGAGCCCGGAATTGGACACAGGACTCCAGGGGTAGCTGCACTTCTGAGTAGAGGGAAAGAATCACATCCCTGGATCTGCTGGTACTCATCCTAATATGACTCAGGATACCACTAGATTCCAGGACACCATCTTTGCAACAAGGACACATTGCTGGCTTATATATGATGTGGTGTCCACCAGGACCCACAGGTCCTTTTCTAACAGGCTTTCTATAGTCTTTCTACATAATCTGCTGGTCCATGTTCTTGATGACTTTTTTCTTTGTGTATTTTAGAATAAATTATTTTATAAAATATACCTAAAAAGGTATAGAAGAGTAGTGTTGTTGAGTCCAGTGGTTTGGGCTCAACTATCTAAATTAAGTGTCTCATATTATTTAAGAAGCCCCAGGGTATCCAAGACACACAAATAGTGATAAAAGTTATGACACAGGAAGAAAAAAAAAAATGAATGAAATGAAACTTGCATGCTATTCTAGGACAAGATGGAAGCCAGCAGAAAATCTCAGTTGACACTGGATGTTTTATGCTAAGTTAACCAGATCAATCCCAATGAAAGACATCACTGTGTAAAACCTAAGACTTAATTTATAACAAAATACATTAAAAGTTATTTTGTCTCTGGTTTATACCTACTGCTGTTTCTGGCCTTTCTCTTTTCCTGCCTCTGCTAATGTGCTTTACACTGTCTAAAATGCAGTTGGTAACATTTTAAGAAATTATTTTAAATTCCTTACTTGTCCTCTCCATTTCCTGTTTTGTTTGCTAACCTGCTTCAAACTGCTTTGTTCTCCACCATTTATGGGACAGCTATGATTTCAACCAGAAACAACAATAACAACCTAATTCTTGAACAGTGTGAGTCTCTCTGGTTATTGTACTAACAACAAGTACACCTGGTATATTGCTTGTTAAAAATAATAAAGCTAACCAAATTGCAGGAATACATCGCTAATCAATAAGAAACTCTCAAATAAAGCAGTAATAAATGTCTGCTCTTCTTAAGTTCTAGTACTTCTGCTGATTCCTTCAAACCCTTATGCTAGACTTGGCTTTATTTCACATTATGCACAAAGGGTTAACATGACTAGACCCTGAATTTTTTTACTTTTTCCTAATCAGAAATATTGAACAAGCAATTAAGTTAAATCATAACTTTAATATCTATGATTCATGTCAACTTACCACATGGACTTTAAATTTTCTTACATATGCTTGTGTATGTATACAGAATGACTACATTGTGTTACATGACAGATAAATCAAAAAAAAATTATTTCAGTATTTTTAGAAGTTTCACATAGGAAACTTCTAAAACACACGGGAGTTTTTAACAGTATTTTTCAGAAAAATGAGCAAATCAAAACCAGAAAGCAAGACTATAATAATGTGTTATCACAACTGAGAAGAAACCTTCTGTGTACATTAGTCCTTCTTTTTCTTATGAAATCAAGTGTTATCTGGAATAAGTAACTTCATCAACTCTCATTAAAACTGTGCAGACTGTTATTTGGGAATAGACACATTTGTCTATATCGGAGATACAATTTATTATTGGTTATGAGATCATGATTAATTTTTGTTTATAGTTTACTATTGGTTGCCTACACTTTCCATAGCCACAAAAATTTAAAGTTTAATAAATAATAATTACAATGTCTGATTTTATCTTACCTGTTTCTACAAAAATTATCAGGGCATTACAACCAAAAAGTAGAAAAATGTGGAATAGCAATAGCTTACTAGAATGAGAATGATGAATTGCTACTGTGCTCTTTAAACACATACTTTTTGCACTGATCCTAAATCCAGCTATTCTGTAGGGCCCTTTGGCATGTCATTTACCCATGGATTCCAATACTCTGCCTTTGTGGATGTCTGGTAAGAGATTTCAAACTATCAATAGAAAGAAATATTTGTTCTTCAGGATTTCTGGTGGGAAAACATGACCAGAGAAATGTGCAATGAACGTTTTTGCAGAGGCTGCATTCTGTTTAGTCTTAGTGACAAAGAACCACCACCAAAATATATCACCAATGGAAAAACAAAGAAGCTGACAGCTATGTGTGTATACATTGTCAACTGGGAAATACAAGAAATTGCTAAAGGACACTAAACATATTCATGAAAGCTCTAAGGCCAATATTAAAGCTAGTAAGTAGTATGCAACACTGGAAACAAAATATTCTAACACAGATATGTGACTTGAATTTGACACAGATGGCAAATTCATCAATCAGTCATAATAGAGCATGCCAAAAAAGTAAAAGAATATTTCTGTATTTGGAGCAAAGCCAGCTGAAATATCTCACTGTAAGTGAAAATACTTTCTATCACATCAATAAACAAAATTATTTCAAATGACACCTGAAAATATTTTAAATGCAGTTTAGATCCTACTTTTAAAATAATAAAATTTGAGGTTTGAATTTCACTATGTTGCAAACTAGGAGTCTGTAGCAGACAAGTCAGAATATATATACAAGCTAATCAAAATAACATGCAGAGAAGAACATTGAAATTATAGATCAAGGAACAGTCTGGATGACTTGTATTGATACTTCAATAAATGGTAGACTCCAGGGTAAGGCCTGGGGAATTTGGACCAGCTAATGTTCTCCCCAACATTGTGAAATTGGAATTGGTGGACCAAGGTAAGTATAGGTCTGCTAGTTCCACATCAATTTCATTTAAAAAGAAAACCAAAACCCGCACACAAAAAAAAATGCACATTCCATTAAAAAAACCCAACCAAAACCAAACAAACTCAAGAAAAATGTATTTGATATGATCTAGAAGTACTTAACAGATGGCACTGAAATCATTGCAAATTTAGCACAGCTTATATATATATTTATATATATATTTATATATATTTATATATTTTTATATATATATATATGTCTTCTCAGACAAGAATGATACATGTATATGTATTCTAATATCCACTCATGTTTATGTATGATCATTTGTAAAGGTGCATATATTTATATGCATAATTATCACTCAAGGCAAAGAAAATTACTCAAACAATTAGATTTTCCTGGAATAAAGCACTCCAGTTTTAGAGGTATTTATTAACCAACCTACCTTTCATTTCAGTCTGGCATGGAATAATATTAAAAAACTTACATTACATCATTCTTTTGTCTTCTTAAAGTACCTAAATCATCTATTCAAAGCAATAAGATATTAAAATTTCTTATGCTGCTATCTCAGTGAGGAAACTGGTTTAGCTATCTATAGAAAGTCAGGAAAAAATTCCTACGTGATAGTAATATGGAGCTTTTTTTTTCTTGCTTAGGGGAGAAAGGTGTTTTGCGCCTCTGCTTCCTTCATTTTCCTATTTTCTTTCATAAACAAATAACAGTGCAAACATCACAAATCTATATTTACACCATTTGCTTCTAGAAAAACAAAACTTTAAGAGCTTTGTAGATGGCAGACATTATTTACTTGCTAGAGAGTTAATACTGCAGTGGTTTTGGGAATTCCTTGCCCAGGACTAAGTGAAGTAGGAACAGGAAATAAAGGTTGTGCATTCAGGTGAAAACCTCCTTGATTATAATGAAGCACCTAGATGACCAAGAGTTTGGCTAGAACTATGGGGAATGTAGACAATAAAGCAGAAATCGTCACAAAATAAGGAGAAAGAGTATCAGCTCTAGAGAAATAAATACATACTGACTATCCAGCAGTGGTTCTCTGCAGCAAAGATTGTGCAGGAGGAAGGCTCTAATTTCCTTCTCCTTAGGATTTCTCTAAATCCTAAATTAGATCTATATCCTGTCATAGTTTGAATGACAGGTGTCTGCTAAGGAAGGCAGGAGCCTCCCTTGGAATGGAGAATTTAAACCCCCTCCCTCCGAATTATTATAACTTTGAAATTAAGGGGCTCTCAGGCAAAGATATGGGAATAGGAATAACAGTTCTTTATTAGGGGAACTAAAATAAACAATAAAACCAAAACACATGCAGTATTACAATGGAGAAAAAACAAACAAACAAATAAACAAACAAAATCCACTGACAGAGTCAGGATACAACCTGACACCCTGTGGGTCAGGGTGTTGGTGGTAGTCCCATTCAATGGTGGCTGCAGGCCCAGTAGCAGATGTGGCTCTGTTGAAGTGGTGCTCCTGTAGAAAGAGTGGAGTTTTTCACTGAAGGTCCAATGGTGAGAGATGGGCCTGGTCTTCCTTTGAGAATCCAGTTGAAAAGGCTGCTTGGTGTTCCAACTCCCAGATTTTTATCCAAGTAGGAATACTTGGCTCCTCCCCCTGGGTGGAGCATTTCCCAGTGGGATGATGTAATTCTATCAGTGAGACTCAATGGCCCATGAGCAGAAGATCTCTCCCTGGAGGGAGGCTGGGTTGTGGAAGAGATAAGAAAACTGCCCCAGCAGGTTTTTTGACAGTTGCCCATTGACAGACAATTACACACACACAAACCCCAGTTTCAACAGATGGTGATGGAATCCAGAATTTTGGGTACATTTTGCACTGCAACCCATGACAACCCTCTTTTAGACAAATGTTGAGCTTGCTTGTTTCTCACCCTCACTGTATGCCTTCCTGTAGTTTTATTCAAGTACACACCAAATTTCTCTTTCATTCAGAACAAGTTTGACCAAAAAAGCTTCCAGGAAAAAGTGCAGTCTAAGTAATTTAAGTAGAGATCAACTAAGTGATCTTTGCCATTTTTCTCTCAGAGTAAGTTTTGGGTTCAGTTCATTTTTTTCTTTTTTTAAAGTGAATATTTAGAAATCATAAAATATTATTTCATATCTAGAATCTGTGAATTACATGAGGACAAATGCACTAATATGACATAAACCTGCAAAAACCTGCTGTCACGTACATTGCAAAAGGTTCTTTTTATTCCTGAAGATCTCATGTAGAATACTGTAATTTGTTTCACAACAATCAAGTGGTGAAACATCTTGCGTAATGGATCAGCTTGCCTCAAAAGGAAATTGAAACTTTTTTTTAATAGAATTGAGAAACTGATCTGTGGAGGTCCTTTATGAGAATACATTTACTCATAGCAGCAGGACAGATAATCTTTTCAATTTTCCCTTTACCACCAACAGCTATTTATAAAAGCAGAAAGGCTTGTTCATATTATGTACATGCAGTGGATTTTCTTTTTTCTTTTTTTTTTTTAGATAAAACAGATACAACTTTTACAATATTTCATAAAAATAATTGGAAAAACAATTGAAAAAACGAAGTCTACTCAACACTACATTAAGCTGTGGCATGGTGTAATTGCCCTCCCTGAAGCCCACACCTCAACATTCTGACCAAGGAATTTGTAGGGAAAAAAATTAAGGCATCATGGATTGCCAGAGTTCCAAGCATGTTCTCTAATGTTGAACATTAATCTCACATGGCACATTTTTCACAACTTCATATTACTCTTAAATAGAAAACAAGTCCAGTTCTTCGGCTCATTCAACACTGAAGAACAGCATTTACATCTAAAGATAAATCTGTGTTGTCTTGTTAATACTTTTATGGTTTGTCCACAACCTCATGTGCAAAAACAATTCCCTCCAGTTGAAGTACTAGGTTTAGAACTTCAGCAGTTCTTTATTTACCTTAAATAAATACTCATTTTCATTTTGGTTTGCACAGTTTTTTGGCTTCTTTGGCTTTATTTGTATTTTCCTTAGAACCTCTACAGAGACATCTCCTTTGTTGTAGCTCAGTTGTTACAAACTGTTCCCATACTAAGGATTGCTAAACTCCTCTATGACTACAACTCTCCAGGACCAGGAATTACCCTTGGCTTGATGCCTTACCTACTATAAAGACCTACCCATCTGCAAACTATTCAATGCCTTCCACATGTCCTGCACTGTGCTTTTCTATTTCATAAATGCAAAAAAAATGTGCCAATTCTTAGATTTTCATGTTTTGTTTCCATGAGCATAGCCTGGGGCTATATTCAAGATATAGAGTTTGAACTATCAGCTTAGCATCACCAATACCCCTAAACAAATCCCCAAGTGCCATGTCCAGTTGCCTCTTGAACATTTCCAGACTCCACCACATACCTGGGCAACTTATTCCAATGCCTAGGCTCTCACAGTGAAAGAAAAAATTCTAATATCAAATCAGAACTTCCCCTCGTGAATCTTCAGGCCATTTCCTCTCATCTTTTCACCTGGCATGGGGCAGAAGAGGCCAGCCCCTACCTGACTAAAACCTCCTGACAGGAAGTTGTAGAGAACAATGATTTCCTCTCTCTTGGCTTCCTTTTCTCCAGGCTAAGCAATCCCCACTCCCTCTATCTCTCCTCACAGAACGTTTTCTGACCCTTCACCAGCTTTGTAGCCCTTCATGTAGGACATGCTGCAGAACCTCAGTGTCCTTTTTGAAGTGAGTGGCCCCAAACTAAACACAGAACTCAAGGTTCAGCGTCACATAGTCAGAGATTTTTCTCTCTACTCATCTCTTTCCTCTCTCTGCTATGCCTACATTTCTTTAGTATGAAGTCAGACCAAGGAAAATAGAGTTTCCATATCATTCACTAGCTTAAAATCAATTGCAATTGCCTCTAGGGCAGCAGAGATGCATAGTAAACACAGCCCACTCTGTGTCTCGTAGTTTTTCATTTGGGTTTTTTGGGAACCTGTTAATTTCTTTGCTAACCCAAGTTTCTTATATTATTTTGTTTTCCTTTCATTTTCTCCCCCACTTTTCTCTCTTTTCATTCCATACTTTTATGAGAGATAAAGAAATTCCTGCTTTTGACAGATAGTATCTAGATTCCATCACTTCAAAGCCTACCCAGCATGCAGCAGTAGCCAGAAGCACCTTCTAAGATGACTTGCTTTTACTCACCAAGCAAGTAGCTTTAAAAAAAAAACCTCAAAAATATTCTCTAACAGACTTGACACAAGATTTAAGTAAAAGATTTTCTCACAGTAACAAATCCTTTTAATCACAGTCAGGTGATCAATTTGATGTTTCATGTCTATGCTTATTTGCTTTTGTAATTACCAAACTCTGCCAAAAAAACCCAAAAAACCCCCCCCAAAATCCCCACAACCAACCAAAAACATTACAAGTGAATAACCATATTGTCATTCATGCTAACTTCAAACTTTCAACTTTGATCATTCAGAGTGTCTGCAGACAATGGAAAGAAATATGAATCTGCATGTGGTAATTCATATCTTTAAGACATATGTTCTATCACTCCCAAAAACATTTCCCATTTCTTCCATTTGCTATAGAAGTTGAGAGGTGCTGCTCCACAATTTGTTTTTTCAGCATTTAAAGTTATGGGATAAAAATTCCCCCAAAAGCACATTTTTCATTAGTTTGTATTCTGTGCAATTAATTAATTCTATGGGTAAAGAGATTTAATTATATAGTTAATTTGGAGATTTAACATGTATTACAGAATAATTTTAGAGTTCAAATATTTTATTCATATTTGCAGTTTGAAGCAGCATTCTCAGCACTATCTGACAAGATATTTGTTTTACAAATAAAAAACCTAAACAATTATTATTGCAAAAGCTAAGTGAAAGGAAAGGAGACAACTCTGAGAAATCTGTACCTCTGGTTGCCATTTTTATATGGTGCCATTGACAGTGTGGGGTTTTTTTATTAATTAGCATCGTTACAAAAGTGAAGTTTGAAATAACATTTTAGGGCTGATTTGTTTGCTATTGTGTTCATCAGTAATCCAGGTCAAGGTAGAGACCCAAAGTCTCTTAAGAATATCACATTTTGAAGAAACAGTTCATTGAAGTGCTCTTTTATATCATATTTATAAAGAGCATAATTAAAGTACTGGAAACTGTAGCAGTGTATTCTAATTTTTTCCACACAGTCTTATATGCAGAGATATTTGAGAGATTTTGTTTGATAGACATTATTGTAAAAAGGTGATTTACATCCAATTTTAGCAATGACAGTTCAGCCTTTGCATATTGTGAATGTTGTGAAAGACAAAAAAAAATAATTGATGCAGATTTCTGTATCAAAAATACTGTAATTATATGAGATGCACATAGTATTTTCTCAAAAATTTTATCAATTAAAAAAGACAGTGAAAATTATACATTCAGAAAAGTTATATTACAATATTTCGTCACCATTAAACCATCAGACAAGAACTCGAACTTGCCAGTCGTGTT
>CM031857.1:73934415-74039761 GCA_018697195.1 Certhia americana | reverse complement strand
TTTTTTTTTTTCCCTTTGGTTTATTTTGGTTTGTTCATTTGCAGAGGTGTGGGAGAAAGCTTGGTAGAACAATGAATAGGAGAATGTAGTATTTTATTCACTGCACATTGTGTTCAACCACTTTATCCACTAATTATTCCCTTTTTACTTGTCAATAAGTATAGTTTTTTTTAATAATGCAAACTTAACCACAATTGTTTCTCTGTAAGGCAAACAGTTGCACCGTTCAACTAGACACTACTTAATCATGTCTTTGCCATTTGATTTTGGGCATACCTGATTGAGGACTCTTAGATACACTGGGGTTGCAGTGAGTGTTAACCTGGGACTGTCTCAATTTAGGGAAATCAAGACTGATATTTTATAAGTGCCACCTTCTCCAATTAGCTTTTCTGGTTTTTACAAGATTCTTAATAACCTCCAGAAAGTCTATAAATCTGATGGATCTGAAACCATTCAAGTCCACAGGAAAAACTTAACTAACATCATTGAGCTCAAATCAAAATTATTTTTCATTGAAAAATCTTACAGAAAAATAAATAGGGTTTTTTGATAGTGTCTCTTTAACCAATTCTTTCACCTCACTGAGTTTCAATATGCTTCACTTTGTTAGCAGGCAGCTAGATCTTTTCCCTGTCATAGCAAATCAATAGAAAATGTATCATTGATTTCAGGTAGCAGTGAGAAATAGCAAGGAGTCAAATCATACAGGGGCAAAAAGAGATTTAAACACATTTGTTTTATTGATTACTTTTGCCTATATCTTCAAACCCATAAACAACTTTATTATTAAAAAAGGAGCCTTCTTTTTCTCCTTGTGTTGGACAGAAAAACAAAGAGTGCATGGAAAAAACTGCATGAGGCAGTTACAGAAAAGAAAGTGAGGTGAAATGTTGACATAACTCTCAGGTGTTATGTTCCCTCCAGTTGAAGTACTAGGTTTAGAACTTCAGGAGTTCTTTATTAAACCCTCTTACCTTAAATAAATACTCATTTTCATTTTGGTTTGCACAGTTTTTTGGCTTCTTTGGCTTTATAAGGAAAGTGAGGTGAAATGTTGACATAACTCTCAGGTGCAGTTGAGAAATGACTATCAATACGTTACTGAAATGATTCATAAGAAGATATATTTTCTTTATCAGCATTCCCTAACATACATATCTTCTGCATGAAGAATTACTGGTAATATCATAGTATTTAAGTAGTCTAAGTAATCTAAGTATTAAGGAACATAACCAGCTTCTCTACACATACTTGGATCAGTAGAAATAAATGGCTGAAGAGACACATTTTTCCAGAGTAGAGTGTGTACACCTAATTTCAAGGCTTTCCCTTGACAGGATTCTGTGTCACAAAATGAGCTGCTAAACTTTGTGGACAAGAATCTTGCTCTGGTTTTGCTTAGAAAGGTAAGACAAGGCATCAGATATATCCTTAATTGCAAAATTTGGGGTTGAAAACCTCATATTACATAGGCACTTGCTGTCAAGGTGCCCAATCACCTGTCCTAAGCACAGCCACAGTTGTACAGCTGCATCTCATTATGTCTGAGCAGAGTCTATCCTGAACAAATGACACTAGTAAGTGTGAGAATGCAGGAGAGATTTTTAAATCCACAATGTGCCATAGGAATATCTAGTCTTTCCCTGTGCTCCACAAATGATACATAGCAAAACCTTAAGCACAAAACACCAGAACTTCCAAAATATATGCACAGGAAGACATTCTGAATAATCCCCCTCTGGACTGTTCTCCTCAATAACTAGGACAACAGGCAGTATTACTTCACTTGTTCACTACATTCTCATCTGCTGCACCTCATGTAACCTTGCTTCTATTGTGCCATGATGTAGACAATGACATGATAGGGACCAGGAAAGTAAAAGTGACTTATTCCACTTGGCATGACTGAGGGAATAAACAGGTATAAGGTAGGTTTATGTTCCCATAGATTCTGAGGCCACCTGAAGGCAGCTCCCTCCAGCACTAACTTGAGTAGTGACAAGTTTTCAGATTTACAGCACCCAATGATAATTCTCCAGACACTGTTGTAGCTGCTAGAAATTCCCAAAGCACAGCCAGATACTGCCTATATACCTTTCTTTTCTGAGAAAATCAGAGGGACAAGCTGATAAGAAACAGCATCACAAAAATCACTAACCTGGCCCTAAGCCCAAACACACCTATTATCATTCTGGCAGTGATTCCAGTCTTTGTGTTCTTATTTTATTTCACATGACTTTTGCATAAAAGAAAAGTTTCATCAGTCTGCCTTTATGCAATACATTGCTAGTCCCTATCTGAACAGCTCTAAGAGTGCCAGCAAAGAAATATATTCGATGTCACATGGCAAAGCAAAGAATGAAGCCTGGTGTTGTTGCACACATGATACGCACAGAGGCACCTATAGTGCGTGATGAGCATAATTTTGTGACATAGGCAGAACAATGAGGCAATTACAGCAGCCATGCTGCATTTCACAATCACCACTTCAGAAAACATTTTGTATATGCAGTCATGCTGTTTGGGAAAGAACTTACTCTCAGAAGAGATAAGAGCTGATTGATAGAACTCTCTACTGAGAGTATTTTAACCAAGCATGGTTTATCACAGCTTACTGCACTTTAGTTCGTGTTTATGAACATGCAATGCTGAACACGCCTTGATAGACAATGATGATGTCTCTGCCTGACATGACTGTTATGATACTGTGACTTTATTAGCACATAAATATTATTCCATTAAATTTTTTGGATCATATTCAATTCTGAAGCAACTCAAATGGTTTCACTAAGCAAAGAGACAAAATAGAGAGTTTTGCCGTCTAGTGTAATGTTAGTACAAAATTAAGTAAAGAAACCTTGAAAATGGGTTGTTTTCTAGTACTGAAATCAATCTACCTGTAAAATCTAACTTAAATTTAAACTTATCTTAATTATCAAATTCACTTTCACTTAATTATATTTAAATCCACTTAATATTCTGTAATAAATGTTATACTTGTAATGGATAGTCTCAGCACATTATTTTTTTTTTTTTTTAGTTAGTGAGATGAGGGCAATTTAAAAGAAAATTAATCTGTGGATTGAATAAGGATTGAATTCCAATAGTCTAATATCTCAGACGCAATACTCTCTTTACCAAGGGCACCTCCATCAGTATGCAGCATATTATTCTACAGTACAAAGTACACTGACTTGTAGAGTCTTGTATTCTATTACTATGGTCCCCAAACACTTGCTTTGGCTTTCTATAGAAAAATAACTGTCAACATTAATTGATATTCTAACATTAAAAAACCACAGAAGGCAAAACCAAAATCTCAAGCCTGAGAAGTTCATTTTGGAAACAATGGTTTTTAATTTCAAAAAGTTCCACTAGAAAATGACAGCCAGCTCTGGGCCACCACATAATTTATGTCCACACTTTCAAGTAAAGCTTGTGTTTTCTATTATATTTGCAGCACACTAAATCTGAAGTTGCAATTTTTAAGCAAAGACATTTTTAGGCTATTTTTTATGCAGGAATTAGTACTTTCTTCTTTTCTGTTTTTCTGGCAAATTTATAGACTCTCTGGAAAAATGCTAAAATAATTCAATTCATCATTCTTGCCAATTTATGAACTATCTCAGCAAATAGATTGCAAAGTTAAATAAATATTAAATAAACATACAGCAATCTGCATTTGTACTACCTAGCTCTTCTCTGAAGCTAGCAGTCCACCTGTTCTTAGAGTTGGCATTGTATATAAAATTATGCATTATAAAATTTACTTAAATGTTATGGCTGCACAATCAAATAGAATTAATGCTGCCATACTCATGTAATTCAGTTTCTTACTGTTATTACAATCGTATTTAAAAAATTAAAATGAGAGTCCATTAAATGGCTGAGCAGACATCTCCTTAATACAAGATTTCTTGTATTTCTTGTGTTCTGTACTTTCAACACCAAAGAACAATATTTCTTCTCCTGAAACCCTCTGTCTCACTCACTATGGCCTCTTGCTCATCTTAATTCCTGTCTTCGAACAAAGTCATATTCCCCAAGTCTCCCAGAAGAGACTGTTTTCCTACTGAAGAATTCCAGCCCAAAGCCCTTAGCTGGACTTTGGTTAAAAATTTTATTTTCAAAAGAAAATGCAACTTTCATTCAGAGCAAATCAGCAGCACAGGATGACTGCTTATATGAAAGAGCCTATATGGTCCATTTTTCTCTTAAATCCACAATTTAAGGGAAGAACTCCAAAACATTGGAAAATGTTGAGACTTCTTTTTTTTTTTTTATCTTATGGCTTTAAATGCACATTTCTTCTAAGAATGCTTAAACCAAATGATCAAGTTTAAATATTTGGGGTGGAAGGGAAGGTACATAAACTTTACGTGTGAAGCTCATCCTCCACACATTAACATAGAAATATAAATATGTATTAAGTTAGAACAAGCATGATTCTTATTTCTTAGTGATTAACACACTCAAGGGAGGAGTTGTACAGCAGTAATTTCTGAGTCTGTCATTTAATATAGTTAAAACTAACCATGATTTTCTTGCTTCAAATGCTGATTTATTTAACCGTAAAGACTATATTATTGCTTTTTATATGCATATAAAATACTAACTAATTCCATCCTAATAATTCTCTTTTCCATTCCTCTTTTATTTTAATCTTACACATAGGTAAAGCCACCACGTAGCCCACTCAATACAATTTATCTACTCACCATAAATAGAAGTTTTATATCATGCACCTTAATTCCCATACAAAGGAGAGGAAACTAGGACTCATTTTGAGTCCTCTCCTCTTATATATAGCCATTAATAGAGCTTAGTCAATAAAACATGGATGCGATTAGGGCATTGAACAACTACAAATTACCCCAAACTGATTTAATTCAAGCTTTGTAGTCACACAATCACAGTTCTTAAAGTAGCATCCAAATATTGTTTTGACATGTTTCTTTAATAGTATTTACTTGATCATTTAAAATGGGACTGCTATAAATGTTTCCTTTACAGCCAATACAAGAGTATTAGGAAGAGAATCAAATTACAATGTTCTGCCTGTTCATCACTGGGGTTTCTATCACTTTTCTGACTTTCGTTGTTCTTACAGTCTTTAAAATGTCAACAAGAGACACATTTCTGTCTATTCCATAAAAAGTGCTCTATATTGGAGTGAATATATTACTTGGATAGCAGAAATAGTGCAAGAACATGTTTCTCCAGAATTCACTTTAAACCAGATCTTTTCTGGTAGGTTATCACCAGTTCTTTTCTTTATTTGATGTGTTTATGTTGTGTTTAATTAGTAACTCTGTTACAACTTGTCAGTGCTGATAAATTATAGACCACTTTTATTACTGAAGAACATTGCTGAAAAAATCAATTAAAAAATAATTACAAGCTTTAGTTACAAATCAGACACCTTCCTAAAAAAGGCAAAGTCCTCTTATTTTCACCACTTTTACTTACATAAAATTCATGTGGGTATTTTGAGGTCTCTTTCTGAGTTGTGGTATTTTTGATATAGGAAAAGGCAGTGAGATTTTTGCAAAGTCATAGATCATGTCTCCATGAAAAAGAAAAGTTGAGCAGTAGTTACTGTGGCTCCCTCCTGCAGAGGTGATAGAGGCACCAATATTCTAAACAGAACTCATGACTTGGGAGATTTTTTTGGTTACGGCCAAGATTAGGGAAGCTCCTTGCAGGGTCTGCTAGGCTTCTCAGCCTATGCAAAGTTTCCCCTTCCTTACCACAGGCACAGGCACCAATCATACTGCCAGCATACCTGGAGCATATTGAGAGCATTTACAGAGCTCTGGGGTGGAAAGATGTGGGCCTAGATATTGTTCTCCTTAAACTTCTCACTGAGGCAGGAAAGGCTTAAACAGAGATGGATTAAACCCACTGGTCAGCACCCAATTATGCTGTCCTGTCGCAAGCAGAGCTCTGGGTTTTGTGACTATGGGACCATCTTTGAAGGAGAAGTGTCACTGGGCAGGCATGGGCTGGATCTAAAGGAACGAAACAGCCAAGAAGGGTGTTTTAACCTCATCCCAGGCTGCATCAAACACAGCTCAACCAGACAGTTAGAAGAGGTGGTTATGACTGTTCAACTTTGGTGCAGCCTCATCTGGAGCACTGTGCATAGTTCTGGGCCCATAATTTTAGAAGGACACTCAAGCCCTTGGATGTGTCCAGAGTAGAGCAGCAAAGCTGCTTTAAGTGCTGGAAGACATATCTCATGAACAGCAGCTACAGGCCTGCCTAGTTTGGAGAGAAAGAGGCTGAGGGATGACCTCATTACTCTCTACAGCTTCTTGAGGAGAGAAAGAGGAGAGGGAAGTGCTTGTCGCTTCTCCCTGGGATCCAGTGATAGTGATAGGCAACAACAGGATGTGTGGGAACTTTCAAAGTTGCCTAGTTAAGATAGCTGGAGAAATCCTCACAGTCACAGTACTTGATGCTCATGGATGACTTTTAACAACCATCATATCTGCTAGAAGGACAATATGACTGGGTGGAAGCAATCCAGGAAGCTTTTGGAATGCGTGTAAGACAAATTATTGATGCAGGAAACAAATTATGAATGGGGGATGTCGGAGTCGGGAATTATGAGAAATATTTCTTTGCATGTTTAAGAGATTTTAAGATCTCTGACAAACAGTGGTTTTAACCTTTGTTCATGGAAAAAGGGCTTTTAAGCTCTGGAAAGATGCAGAGTTTTCAAGAGTGAGTATTAGAAAGTAGAATAGTATGCAGTTTTATCACAGGATGAGAATTTTAAATATATGGGGTCTTAGGATGGCAGACAGGTGAAGACAAGATGGAGGAAGCACATGGCTTTTGGGTTTTTTCCTTCTTCTTCCTTGCCTCCATGTTCTGCAGTGAGGTGGCACATTATAGTTGTTTTAGAGTATAGTTTAACCTTCTAACAAAGATAATAGTTATTGGAGTAGAATTATAAATACTGATTACATGGATTGTAGAATAAATATCCATGCCACCATGAGGGTGGGGGTAGTTAGCATTTGGGCTTTTTGAGGTTTGTGCCTTGAACTGACTTGCAATGAAGAGCTCTGCAGGGCAGGAGAAGAATGTAATGATAAGAAATAACAAACTATGAAGAAAACACAAGAAGAAAAGCCTCGCAACCTGTTCTTCAAACTCTCTGGCTGGGAGAAAAATCTCTGCATTCTCAGGAATCAGAGGAAAACAGCCAATTGGCAGAGACAAACACAAAAATATTTTTTTATAATCCCGAGAAGGGGAGATGTTTTCTGGGCTTGATAACCACAAACTAGGAAAACTTGATTTAAGAGACCAAGATAAAAGGACAACCTTGGCTGTGCCAACCATGAGACCATGGAACTTAGGTTCCTGAGAGGAATGAGCAAGACAAAACAGCAGAACTGCAGAGCTGAACATCAAGAGAGAAGCTTGCAGCTCCTTCAGGGGCCTGTTTTGTAGAATCATTGGAGAAACTGTCCCAGAAAGCAAAAGAGCCCAGAAGAGTTTGCTAATCTTCAAGTACAACCTTATCAGGGTATAATTCCAGTTCATTTCAATGTGTAGAGTAGAAAAATAATACTTCATTTATTTGGCACTTGTAAGATTACACCTGGACTGCTGCAGCCAGTTTTCTACTCCCCAGAACTGGAAGGACAGGGAAGTACTGGCCCAGCAATCTGGTGTCCCTGGCCACCAACACAGACAGGGAACTGGACTACATGACACTCCAGGGGAGACTTCAGCTCAGAGAAAGGAAGGCCCAGAGAAGACCTTACTGTTTACAGCTACCTGATCAGATGCAACTGGACTCTTCTTCAAGGTGCCTGTAGATAGATCAAGAGGCTATGGACAGAAGTTGGAACACACTAAGTTTTTTATTAGACACAAAATATTAAAATTGCTCTGAGGACATTTAAATACTGGCTCAGGTTGCATGAAGAGCTTGTGGTATCTCTGTCCTTGTAAGTACTCAAGACTAATAGCTGTTACTCTGAGCTATCATGTCTAATGAAACGTGCTGTGAGAAGGCAGCTGAATGAATTGACCTCTGGAGAACACTGCCAACCCAAGTTATGGTTATGTTTTTCAATGTCTTTATGAATTCATGCTTTGAAAAGAGCATGGGAGTGGAAGATGAAGGATTGTTCATGTTATAAATTTACTCAGAGTAATAAAGTCAAGGCTCAGCAGCGACGACACATGGAAGTACCTCATGAGTGGTTTGCCAATAAAATAACTCCTGGAATTTAATACAAATATAAATTGTTTCATATTGTGGAAGAAAAAGAATTCTAACAATATCTAGGGAAAAAGGTTTGATATGATCGTTACCAGCTAAGGACATTTGGCTTATGACAGCTATTTCCACCAAGATACCAAAACAATAAATAGAGTAACTCAGAAATACATACCCAAAGCTAGAAATTATTAAGAATCTATAAAAAAGAAAAACCACAAAGAGTCTTAGAGAACATTGTTCACTATGTCAAAATTTGCCAATGCACACTCACATTTAGACCTGTGTGCAGTTTGGCTCATTCTTATCTGAAAAAAAAAGAAAACCATCAAAACAATGAAAGATATTTGATAAGAAGTAAGCAAGAATGTTGTACTATAAGCACTTGATTAAGAAGGCATTTTTGTTAAAGAAAATATAAAACGTCAGGGAGATGATACTACAGATATTCAAAAAATGACTGGCTTAGATATGGTGGATTGAAACAGACTATTCTTCATCTTTTCAAATGGAAGAAACAACATCAAATAAGGTCAACTGAAGCCAGTTTTGTAACAAGCAAAAGGGGTACTTTGTGGAATGAGGCACAGAATTGTAAAATTAATTGATAGATAGTGCTGTGAATGCTATAGGGATTTAGCAGGAAAACATGACCAGTTAATGGAATATAATGGTTACTGAATATATAAAAAGGACCCTGCACTGAATGTATTAAGGAAATGCTTTAGGCATTTGTTGTAGGTAATACTGGAGATGGGATTTCACAGATCTTCTAGTCTGACCCAGGATAGCCATATTGAGTTTTGTGGTATAGTTCATCTGCAGGTCATGATCATAGAACCACAGAACGGTTTGGGCTGGAAAGAACCTCAAAGATCACCTAGTTCCAACTCCCCTGCCATTGTGAGGGACACCTTTCACCAGACCAGGTTGCTCAGGGCCTCATCTCTAGCTTGGCCTTGAAAACCTCCAGAGACAGGACATCCACACGTTCTTTGAGGAACCTGTTTCAGTGCCTGCCTTTCCTTAAGAGGAAATCAAAGGATTTCCTCCTAATATCCAACCTAAACCTACCCTCTTTCAGTTTAAGTCAATCCCAGCTTGTTCTTGTAAAAGGTCCATGTCCAGGTCCCTCTCCAGATTTTGTGTAGGTCCCCTTTAGACACTGGAAAGCTTAAACCTCCTCTAAGGTGTGCTTGACCTGTATGCCACAAGTGAGTCTATCAAATAACATATTAAAAAATGAAAGCACATCAGTCAAAAGCAATTACTGTGTTTACTTTTCTTTTTATATTGCAGCATAGTGAATAAGAAGGGAAAATTTCAGACATGTTTTTTGTTCTGGATCACCAAAGGATGTTTATAAAAGCACTGTAATTTAAAATAAAGCACTGTGGTACTCTGGTTTGATTTACTTTAAAAAATCCTACTTATTTTACAGCTAAAAATCCCCCATGTTTTTAACATGGAAGGGAATAATTTCCCTTTAATACATGCAAGGATAAATAAGAACTGACAGATGGTATAATATACAATAAAAGTTTCTATTAGGTTCATAATACATATTACACAAACACAGTCCTTATGCTCATACATTCCCAATGGCCTTGGTCTAGGTCTTAGTGAAATCAACAAGACTATTTCCATTAAATCTGCTGTATAGAATAAGAAATTTAACTGTTTTCCAGTCATTTCATATTTTTAATAAAAAAATGAACAAAAATTTATTGCTTGTATAGAATATTGAGATGCATTGATTTTAATAATTTATGATCCCTCCTTGTTTATTGTACTGCAGCCTGAAGCCACACGATTAAGCTAACCATATACATAGTTAAGACAACAAGGATATATAAAAGAAATGTAGTAATATCAAAAGAAAATTGTGTTTTCCTTTTAGTTTGACTCTTTGGGCATGCATTCACTCCATGATGCCCAGAGGAAACTCAAAGCTGTGGATCAATAAAAGAACAAAGAAATTAGGTAAAGTCAACCATGACAAAAATAATAAAGAAGACAAAAAAAAAAAGGTGTAGTTTTAGTTTTTGATAAATGTTCTAGCTCTAAGAATATCAATTGCCTAGAGAATTTAACCTATTAGTACCACAGATTCTATTCTTTTAGAGTTCTGTTGCAGCTAGTTAACTGTAAAGTAAATTTGATAAAGCAATGAAAACTTGGAAGATTTCATGAATGACAAAAAGAGACATGAAACTGTCCTTTCTATGTCAAAAGTAATCCTAGTCCCTAGTGCCCTTATTCTGGCTATAGCCTGAAAAGACAATAAAAAATGTTTCTATAAATACTTTAGCAACAAAGGGAGGGCTAAGGATAATCCCCAGCCTTTGTTGAACGTGGGGGAAACAGTGACAAAAGAAGATAAGGCTGAGGTACTTAATGCCTTTTTTGCCTCAGTCGTTAATACTAAAACCAGCTGCTCTCTGGATACCCAGCCCTCTGACCTGGAAGACAGGGAGGAGAGCAGAATGAAGACCCCATAATCCAAGATAAAATTATCAGAGACCTGCTGCACCATTTAGGCACACACAGTTCTCAGGGACTGAATGGGATTATAGAAATACAGAATCATTATGGTTTGAAGAGATTAAATCCCAACATTGAACCTTTCATAAACTCAGACAGTGTGGGTTTACAAAAGCCAGGTCTTGAATAACCTGGTCCCTTCTATGATAAGATGACACTCATTGGATGAGGAAAAGGCTGTGGATATTGTCTTTCTGGACTTTAGTAAAACATGTGACACCATTTCCCACAGAATTCTCCTGAAGAAACTGTACTGATGGTGAGTAGAGCTACAACCAGTTGGCAGACAGTCACAAGTGGTGTTCACCAGGGCTCAGTGCTGAGAACAGCCCTGTATATTTACCAACAATCTGGACAAGGGGAATGAAAGCACCTTCAGTCAGTTTGCAGATGCCACCAAGTTGATCTGCTAGAGGACAGAAAGGCTCTGTAGAAGGTTCTGGACAGGCTGGACCAATGGGCTGAGGGCAATGGTATAAAGCTCAACAAGGTGAAGTGCTGGGTCTTGCAGCTGGGTTACCCATGCAGGGCTACAGGCTGGAGGAAGAGTGGTGGAAAAGCTGCCTGGTGGAAGAGGACCTGGGGGTGTTGGTCAACAGCCACTGAACAAGAAACTGTGCTCAGGTGGCCAAGAAGGCCAATGGCATCCTGACCTGTACCAGCAACAGTGTGGCCAGCAGGGCCAGGGCAGTAATTGTCTCTCTGTACTCAGCACTGGTGATGCTGTGGCTGAAGGAACTGGAGTTTAGCCTGGAGAAATTAAGGTTCAGGTGGTACCTCCTCACCTTCTACAGCTACCTGTCAGGGGGTTGTACTGATGTGGGGGTCGGACCCTTCGCTCAGGTAACAAGCAATAGAACAAAAAGAAATTACCTCAAATTGTGTCAGGTGTGGTTAGCTAGACAAGCCACTCGGAAGATACCGCGCTGTACTAGGAGATAGGGACCTGTCCCCTCTATAATTCCAGCCAATTACACCCGATGTAGCGGCATAAGGGAGTTACGCAAGCATACCATGGTTACTTAAGCCGGCGTTTGCTGGAAATAAACGCATTTTGTCATCCACCGCATCGGTGTTGTGTGCGTTTTGTCTGGCCAGTTTGTCGTTCGCCATGGCCCCCTCTGAACCAGGTCACCCTGCCTTGTCCCCCCACAAGGCAACATAGTGGTGCCGAAACCCGGGACTGCTCCCCAACACACGGGTCCAAGTGGTGGGTGACGGGATTCTTGATGGAGGAGGGAGGCAGCCAGAGCGGCAGGTCCGACTTCGGCAGGGAGGACACTCCTGTACCACCAGGATGCAAGCACTTGGCAAGGTAGTCACAGAACTGCATAGGCAGTGGGGTATCGATTGTAAGCTCAGGGAATTTGAATGCACAATCACACAATTGCTAAAGTTAAGGGCTATTGACTGTCCTGTGGACATCCTGCATTCAGGATGTTGGGAATGACGCACTAACGCCCTTGCTAATGATGTTATTGCCTCCAGCACTAGCAGATACCTCAAAAGCTGGGGGAAAGTTATTCGGGCTTTAGACAAGGCTCTGCTAGAACAGGAGACATGGAAGGCAGCTCAAAGCTGTTTGAAGATCACTCCGAAGATGGGGGTGGCGGCTGCCATGCAGACCGTGTTCGGTGATCACGCGCTGTCAGAAACTAGTGGGCGGGCCTGCAGTCGCTCACGGCCCCAGTCCCCCAGCTCTGCCCCTAGCCTCATCGCCAGGAGGTTGCCGGACGGCGAGAATGTTTGCGGGCTTCGGGGTAGTCTTGACATGGCAGGCCCAGGGGAGGTTTGGGGGGGGCCACCACCCTATGCGCCACAAAATGGTGCCGAGCGAGAGGGAGAAGGGTGGGATGAAGAGTCTTTTCCTGCCACAGACATGCGCAGTCATGAACAAGGAGGGGAGGGAGCAGTCGATAAGAGGGAGGAAACCTCCAGGACCTATCAGAGTGCGCGCTCCAAGACAGTCCCTTATAAGGCTAGGGACTCCCCTGAAAAGGGGCGGAGGAAAGGAGGGAAAGGACCCACCCATGGGAATTCAGAGGTGGAGCCCAACAAAAGGATACTGCTACCTGGAAAGTGCCTACCATTCAACTTCCTCCGACTTGGACAGTGAGTATGGATGGATCGGACAGCCATGGAATGAGTGGTGGATAAAACAAAAGAACAGAGAGCGATATCAATCCAATACAGAATCCGATTCCGATTCGGATGAAAATTATGCACTAGACGCTTCCAGTAGGCTTACCGGTTTCTCTGTGTCCCGCACAAATAGAATGAGCCTACAGAAATCCATGCCACTAACAGATTGGGGAAAAGTCCAAACGGTGCTCGCTGACCTACCCGAAACAGCCATGCGAATTTTCCCAGTCACTGTTTTACAGCTCCAACACCCAAGCTGGGCCTTAGGCAGAACGTGGTCGGTGTTCGAGTATCGAGGTCCAACTGATCCTGACCCGGGCACAGTCATACAAATTATTAGAGCCCTCCCACCAGTCAAGTGCACAGTTATAGGACCTAACAAAGCCATAGCCCCAAGACCAAAGGCAACTACCGCAGCAATATCTGACCCTAGAGCAACCGTTCCCAAACCTATAAAGAACCTGCCATCACTTAGCATGACACCCGAAGCACCCCCTCACAGTCTGTTTACCTGAATGCTACAAGCTGCATTTGTATCCCTAAATACCCCACGCCCGAACCTTACCAAGTCTTGTTGGCTCTGCTACGATGCCAGACTGCCCTTTTACGAGGGCGTAGGTCTTACCGCCCACTTCAGCTACTCAAAAGAAAGCAGTCCCACACAATGCAGGTGGAACACTCATCGTAAGGGGATCACCTTAAAAATAGTGTCCGGTCAAGGAACCTGCATAGGTAACCCACAGCTGATAGGCCACTCCAAACAACTCCGTAACACCACAGCTGTCATCAACAAGCAGTATTTATGGGCCATTCCAGTGGTCCCAGGCATATGGGCTTGTCATACCATGGGCATCACTCCCTGTGTTTCCATTACCCATTTTGACATGATTAACAATTTTTGTGTTCAAGTCATTGTTGTTCCCAGAATCCTGTACCACTCCGATGACGAAATGCTCCTCCACTCTGAAGAGAAACCCTACCGGCAAAGGCGAGAGCTGATAACCACCACTAGCCTTGCAGTGCTCCTGAGCCCAGGGGCAACGGGTACAGCGACAGGTGACTCGGCGCTAGTGTCACAAAAGCAAAACATGATGCAGCTGCAAAAGACAATAGATGAAGATCTACTTGAGCTCCTAAAAGAGCATCCTGAGGCTGGAGGAGTGCCTGTTTTCCCTATCAGAAATGGTAATGCAAAACAGGCGAGGCCTAGAGCTTCTGCTAAGGTAGCAAGGAGGCCTGTGTGTTGCTCTGAATGAAGAATGCTGCACTTATGTTAACCACTCTGGGATAATTAGAAAATCTATGGCTGAATTCAAAGACAGGCTCCGGCGTTGCGACCAAGAAGTCCTACAGCAAGAGTGGTTCAGTTCCCTTTTTAAACAGCATCCCTGGATTACTGCCCTTATATCCACCCTAATGGGACCTGTTGTGGTGGTTATACTTATGCTTATACTCAGCCCCTGCCTTCTTAATAAAATAGCCCAGTTCGTCAAAGCCCACTTAAGCAGGATTGACATCATGCTCGTAGAACACAGGCAGTTGGCCTAAAATAATTTTAGCCGTTTGTTCAACCTGCTGTAACCGCATTTAAACTTTTTAAATACCTTGTGTTTTATTACTAACATGTTCTGCAAGTAAATTCTAACACGACTTTAACACCGCTGTAAAATTTAACCGCTCATGGACGGGGGGGAAATGTGGTTAGCTAGATAAGCCACTCAGAAGATACCGCGCTGTACTAGGAGATAGGGACCTGTCCCCTCTACAATGCCAGCCAATCACACCCAATGTAGCGGCGTAAGGGAGTTACGCAAGCATACCCCGGTTACTTAAGCCGGCGTTTGCCGGAAATAAATGCATTTCGCCATCCACCACATCGGTGTTGTGTGCGTTTTGTCCGGCCAGTTTGTACGTTTGCCATGGCCTCCCTCTGAACCAGGTCACCCTGCCCTGTCCCTCCGCAAGGCAACAGTCAGGGAAGGTTTCATATTATATATTAAAAGAATTTCTTCATGGAATAGCCTACTCAAGGAACTGGTTGAGTTACTGTCTTTGGATGTATTTAAAACATACGTAGATGTGGCATTAGGGACATATTCTATTGATGGACTTGGCAGTGCAGGTTAGACTCGTTGATTTTAAAGATGTTTTCTAACCTAAACAAATCCATGATTCCATAACTGATAGCTGTGACAGAAAAAGAAAGATTTGTTCAGGAATTTTTTCTTTTTTTTTTTTTTTTCCCAAGGAAATTTCTTCCTTTTGAAACGAACACAGAAAAAAAATAGTAGAATCCCAGGGAAAAAAAAAAAAAAAAAAAAAGAATATTTTATTGTTGCAAACTTTTAGTTTGGTTATATTATAATCATTCAGTTGATATTCTGTA
Source organism: Certhia americana (assembly GCA_018697195.1). Lineage (NCBI taxonomy): Eukaryota > Metazoa > Chordata > Aves > Passeriformes > Certhiidae > Certhia > Certhia americana. The sequence goes on along the minus strand of CM031857.1, from coordinate 74,024,441 downwards.
TAAATGCGAAATTACAAAAAGTTGTCTTCACAGTCCTTGAATGGGTGACAGACACAATAAATACAGATTTTCCCTTTTATTTACGCCCTTTCTTACATTTTTGAAAAGCAGACTCATTGGGAAAATGGAATGGTTTGATCTGAAATGTTTAACAACATGAAACTTCTAACTCTGTGTCAGAATACAGCTATTGTTTTTGTTGCAGTGTGCAGTTAGCTGTGGATATGAAAAACCTTAATGAAAAACCATTCCCTTGTAGTCAAACAGAATGAACTCCCAAGGGCATCCCTTATGTGTTATTCACATTGTGCTTTTTGATCTGATCAAATTGAATCTTTCATGCTTGCTGAATTCACAGGTGGTGTCTTATAAAGTTGCCTGCTCCTTGGATTTTCCATAGCCATTTCTAAAATTTATATTTTCATGTTCTCAGTGCCCCCTGGGGCAAACACAGCTACACCTACTTTAAATTATTTTTGAAACTTAAAGGTTTTTTATCAGTATCTAACACTTTTTATGCTTTTCCAACTTTATTTTTTTTCACACATTTTTCAAACCACTTTTTGTACATTTTATAGGCTAACAAGGAGAACTTGGGAGGCCAGTAGTTTTGAATGACACTCAATTCTAGCCCACTTATCAAGTATTAAGGGGATGTAGTACATAGAAGAGAAACTCAGTGTATGACAAAAATGTGATGGCAGAGAGAAGGGAATGTCAGAAAGGTGGGATTTGTCAAAAGTGGTGGTTGAGAGTACGTTTTTCCTTTTTGTTTTCATCGCTAAACAAAATAGGTGAGTGATTACAAATACAATAGCTACGAAGTAAGGCAGGGAGGAATACTAGTTGGTTTTACAAATATTACTTAAAAGTACAAAAGGTAAAACAGGAGAAGTAAAAGTTTACATATTATGGAAACTATAGACAAAAGGACTTTGAAACTGCCAGAAAGAGAATTGTTAGAAATTTTTCAGAGGTCCTCCCAATGTTTTGGAAAGTGCTATGATAGGTTTTTAGAGGGTGGAGGGTGAGGGGGCATAGGGAGGAGTGGTTTATACTTTACATTAAGTTTGACAAACAATTCTAAAAATATTCTGGGAAGAAAGTAACACCGAACAAATTCAAACAGCTCTCTGTCTGATTCCCACTGCTTAGGCTTTTAGATTATCCTTTCAGGAGACCCTGCCTTTTTAGTTACTACACTTAATTTAGAAAGGCCCAGCTCAAGAACCACAGACCTCAAAATACCTCTTAAAATTGAGAAATCGAAAGAATTTAGCAATAGGATAATGATGGTTCTTGGATAAGGAGCCAACACTGCTGAGAGCACTGAATTGCAAGGAAAGGAAACTCCAGTAAAGCAAAGATGGAGGATATCTCTTTTGATTAATTATTTCACAATGCATTCCTACAGTTTTAACAAACAATAGTTACAGCACCAAAATTCATAGCTTTGCAGTTAAAAAAAATATATTTAACCAGGTTTTAAAGAATCATCCATTTGAGCTTGTAATAAACACAATGTGGTGTAACTGAAGCATACAATCAAGAAAGACCTGACTTTTAGTCATGACTTCCTGATCTCACAGTATGAAGAGTTAATCTTCATGTTATTGCCCTGATCAACCACCTTTACTAGTAAAAATTATTTTCACCTCAAACATGTCTAACTGCTTTCTCTCATCATTTTTCTTCATAAATTTCAGATTAAAGCTGAATTCAGATTTTCCTTCTGAAAATTATTATAAACCAGGAAAATAACACCCAAACCATCCTCCATATTTCTTTGCTTTAAATAGGAGACTAAATATGCTTAAATAACAGGTTCTGACTAAGAACTATCTTTTCTAATCCTAATAGCTTTCTCTGCATATTCTGTATGTTTCCATACTTGTTTAAAATATTGACTTCAGCTTTGTGTTGTAGTATTGGTCTCCTCAAGGGCACTTAAATGAATAATAGTGTTTCCTGTCTCTACTGTACACACTTTTGCTTAACCTTTCAAGGAATGGCAATAAATGTGCCTGCACTTATTGCAATCTCAGACTGCTAAACATTTTCCAGGAGTACTGCTTGCCAAGGCATGGTCATGGTTTCTGTGGGCATGGCCTACTCACAAAACATAATTTTATGCATGTCCTTTTTTTTTTTTTTTAACATGAAAGTGACACACTGATCTGAATTTTTAGTTTCTTTAATAGTACTGAAAACAATTCATGTCAGTGCATGGTTTAGGAGTTTTCTATGACTAGCAATGAATAAAACAACCTTAACTAGTGAAAACACTGCAATTCATTTTCACTCACAGATTATTTGCAGCAGTAATATATAAGGCCAGAGGTTTTAAGGCTAATGGCCTAATAATTCATCTTTTTGCAGCTTCTTAGAATCAATTTAACTCAGTTCTCTTTGGGAGTGATAGTTGGATATATTATTGCTTAGACCACGACACCATTTTAAAAAAAAAACAAACAAAAACCCAAACAACCAAAAAACCTTAGCTTCAAGTTAATACATAACAAATTTCTTTGTGCCTCCTAGGGAAAGTAAAAGGAAGGCGGAGATAGAAGCAAATATTTAACCCACACTTTCCAGCTTCTTGCTACAGAACCATTCATATTCTCAAATCACAAATGAGATTTTTTTCAAGATGTTTAATTTAAACAAAAAGATTTTGTGTGCCAGAAGCCCTGCTTGTACTACAGCATGGATCAAAAGATGAAAACTGACATGAGAAACCAACATGTTCCATGGCTAAAGCAATATTCTTGTTCCATTTTCTATATGAGAAAATCCCCTTATGCAAGGATTCTGATGTGGCTAAAAACCCATGTGCCACAGGGATGTATTTATCTCTAAGACAGGATTCTAAACTATCTTCACAGTCAGTGAAGATCCACTAAATACAGTCAGTAAAATCTACAGAGCTATTTGTGTCACTCTAAACCCAGACACTGACATTTGATCTGCTGGTTCTCTAGACACTATTGGTGTGCTGACAGGAGGCTCAATTCACTTGACCGCAGGTATTGATTTAGTGTCACCTGAGACAGCAAAGTCTATCCTGCAGGGCCTCCAGCTGTTGCTCCAATGACACCTGTGGGTCCCATGCCACATTTGCCAGCCACATGCAGGTGACCGAGATAGGCTAAGATGTTTCAGAGAAGCGTGTCTTTGAGCAGCTGAACTGAGCTTCACTGTCTCAATATCTGAATTGCAAAGGAGGTGAATTCCACTACTGTCAGGACTTACAGAATGCTGTTAAAATGTGTGAGCTCACTGTCAAAGAAGGAAGTTCCTAAACCACCACGTCAGGCACAGATGTAAAAGAGGAAGGCATTAATTTCAGGCCTACACAAAGGTGAAAGGTTTGGAATTAGCACACCAGACGAAATACCACTGTGAGGACTGTGAGAAAAGCACAGACGGCAACAAAAGGAAGAGGCTTCAGGCCTGATGAAGCAGATCTAGGAAACTTATCCAGACAAAAATTCCAACCATGGAAAACTGTGAGAAAAAGAAGCAACTGCTTACATACACGCCATCCCAAGTTATAGGACCAGCATGTGCACCTCATGGATACCCAGGACTTGGACTGTATAAGAGCAGTACCTCAAGTAGAATACTTGGGGACTCCCACCACTGAGCAGACCAGCAGGAAGCTGCAGGAACCCATCATGTGATGATATCTTTTGCTTAATATCTCTCTCCTACTCATCTTCTTTCTCTTCTTCCTATTTCTGTCTCTACCTCATATTTATTTTTAAATAAAATCCATAATAATGGTCTCATTTGCACCTTAATTTGGGCAGATGCATCTTTTAATAGTTAGACCCTAACTTTATTTCAGTGTATCAGATTATTTTTGTTTCAAAAGTGGGATCAGAACAATGGCATACCCAGACTTCCCCTCACACTTCTCTCCATCATTTAGAGCAAAAGAACTGGAGACACAATGAAGCTCTTTCAGTATCAAGTATCATCATCAAATCAGGGTTTGCGAGGTAAGTGAAGAAACATTTATTCAGATTACAGTCACAAACAATAGTATAGTATAAACTGTTTAATTAACACTATTTGATACAGCCTTAGATATCAAGGTCAGTGATACTATCCACACTATTCACACTTACTCTGAGCTTTCTTTTAGTGTATTAATATTGCAATTGTGATGCAGAAATATTAAATAGAGGTAATTAAGTAGTCACAGCCATAGGTAAGACTGACATACAGTCAATGCAAAAATTACACATTTTTATTCCGTCAAGTAAATAAGTTATTTCTACTAGTTTTACACTAAATATTTGCAGTGTGATTTGGAACAGATAGAAGTGGGATTTTATCTATTTATATTTGGGAATTATATTGTTCATACTTTTTGAGGCAGCCATTAATCTTTCACAGCTGGGGAGCTCCAGTAAGTTAAGAACTATGTGATGGGTAAAAATTAATCTGATAGCAAATTTTATTTAGAGGATTTTAAAAAGGCAATTTACAATTGTCAATTTTATAACTTTGAATGTCTAAGCTTTAGGTGTACATTGAGTATTGATTTTAAATAGAAAAACAGGATTCAATTAGTCAGCTTTCCCAAACACCCATTAAAATCTCCTTATTATTAGATTTAACAATAGCTAATATTAAAAAAAATTGTAATAAGCACTTAAATTATTAGAATTTAATTTCAGAAGCCTTATTAATTTTTTCAGTATTAATGTAATTCGTCTTTCATTTATGGCAATGAAACCAAACTAAGTAGCAAATTAATTTTTTGTATGTTTGAGTCTAATTGCTAGCTTTGTGTCTCACTTTAGACTTCAAAATGGAATTAGAATGAAAAATCAAATTATTTGGACTTGCGGGTCCTAAATGATACTATTTTTATACAAGGGCTATATTGATCTATACATTTTACAAAATAGACCTTAATTTTTTTTCTAATAATTTTCTATTTTGATCATATAAAAACAAGAGCAGATTTTGCAAAAGTTTTGGAAATTATTATTTTTTAAAAAAATCTTAAATAGATGTCTTTCTACTCATACTAATTCTACTCATGTTACTATCATACTGCAGTATTAATTCTAAAAGGTTGCTGAGTGTTTATTCAGGCAAGATCGTGGTGCTAAGCATTACCAAGATAAAAGAATATGAATATGTTAAGAATGTGTTGGAGAAAATAAAAGTTTAGTACAAAGACCCTATTTACAAGCTATACAGACACATAAATGAATAATCACATACTTTATTTATGTCATTATGTATTTATTTACTGGTAATTTGTGCACTGTGCACTGTTACGATGGAATTTACCGGAAAAGCATCCAAGGTTTTTAGACACCTCAAGGTATGTGCAAAACTTCATCAATCATTCTTCCTGCTGACTAAAAGTGTATAATACAGTTTGTGGTGCCTTAATCGCTTCTTTCTGCAGAACACACATTTGAACCAGCGTCAGCAACCTTTTACATCTTAAAAAAAATCAACTGCTTTTATTGCTTCTTAGCCTTTATGAACAAAATAAGAGGAGTTATTGTGCAAACATCAAGGCTGCCCCTTTTGCTTCCGTTCTCCAAATTTTGGGGGGCTGGAGGGGGTTGGCTCTTTTGAGGGGTGGGGGGTTACAGTGTGGAACTGTCATTAAGCTCTGCTAACTGCGCAGAACTTGTACTTGCAATGATCCTGTCTCTTGTGAAATTCTCTTTGAAATATCAGCCGAATTACTGAATTTTCAGTTCAGTGAACTGCTTATCTTAGCATTTGGACTAATGCCTACTTCCTCTACTCTACAAATTAAATGCATTACTTTCCCTTATCACAATATAAGTGGCTTCTGAATAACCCTCTTGGATTTTGACATCAGAGCTGTATCTGTAACATTCGCAGGCATTAGTTTCCATCTTCTTCACTCATTACTGCATTCCTTGCTGGTTTACTCTGCAACAAAAACTTTACCACACTCTTAATCTTTGGTTGGGTTCTTTTTGTTTGTTTATCTTAAGATAAATATCCATTTTGAGTTAGCTGTCTACAGTTAGTAAGTCCCCATTAGTACCAGGTTACATGAAAGACTAAGATCTTCCAACTCAGGATCTTTTTTTTTAATGGTCGTCATTTGGCTAGGAAACTTAAAACTTATGGTTAGACCTAGATAATATATTGTGAACAGGTATGTGGATAAGATACCTTGGTCTCAGGTATGCTGAGATGAAGATTTCATCTCTGACTGTAAGTTACCTACTACAAAGCTCCTAGCCAAGTTTTGATTGGACTGATTGGAATAATTTCTCCCCCAGGCTTCATCTATTCTTGTGCAACAGATTACCATTCCTAAATTACTGGCAATTAAAGACTGTGTACTGGTTGCTCAGGCATTCAGATTTACAGGCTGGCACATTCATTTCCTATGCCACTAGTTTTACTTTAAATAAAAATAACAATCCACCAGCTGGGAAAAGCTGGCATGTACTTGTTTCTAACAGCCTTGGTTTTCATTTGGAGAGTGACTACATGAACATGCAGTGACAGGACAAGGCGAAATGGCATTAAACTGAAAGGCAGTAGATTTAGATTAGATATCAGGAAGAAATCCTTTACTGTGAGAGGGGTGGGGCACCCACAAGTTTCTGGGCAACTTGTGCCAGTGTTTAAGGAAGTGGAAGCATCTGGAAGAGTTTAAGGCCAGGTTGGATGGACTCTAACAACCTCGTGTAGTGGAAGGTGTCCTTGGCCTCAGCAGGGGAATTGGAGATAGATGATCTTTAAGGTCCAAGCCAAACCATTATACAATTCTATGACTCTATGATCTGGACAACTTCTGAAGAAAGACACAGCAGAAGAGATGGAGGAAATGTTTCTTTTGCATGAAGGAGTTTGGAGTTACTGCCACCTTCTAGAATGATATATAGATCTTGCTTTAATTCCTATTGTAAGGCTTTCAACTAACTTTAAGCCTTATTTTAAATTTTCTGGGACATATTTGAGTTTTTCATCCTCCATTTTCTGCTTCATTTTCATTTAGCAAGTTACAAGCATATGCGTTGTCCTATGGAAACTGAATCTTATGGTTGTCATCAGTACTGTCTTTGGCTACTTGGTTACCCAAACATTGGGACTGTGTGGGGTCAAGCAATCCCTATGCAAACTAGTTCATTTACAAAGAAAAAACAATAAATCTCTTTCAGGCCACACTTGGTCCAATTTTTTTCTTCTCGGACACTCTCTATGTTGCAGTCTTGTTGGCTTTTCTCTTCTTTTCTTCTGTCCTTTTTTTTTTTTTTTTTTTCCCTGCAAATAAATGCTCAAAGACAATTTTCTTTCATAAGTGCCTGCCTATTTGTTTATTCTGGGAAGGGATACCAAACTGGGGTTTGGTGAAATAGAAGCAAGGCTTCTATTTCAGTGGTTCAGACAGTTTCAGTAAACTATAGTTATGAAAGGTTTTACAGCTTCTATCAAATCAGGAAACAAGTTCATATCCAGCCTCACTGAGGCTGAATCTCCCTATAATAGTTTCTGTAGTCATGGAATCATACTGATTTCTAAGACAATTTGCATAATGACCTTCCAAATATTAAACAAAGTAAGTTTCCTTTTATCTGCCATAAAATTTATATCTTTCTTCTGATACATCTACTGTAAGAAAAGCTCCTTTTCTTTATGCCAGAGTAACAAAATCTTCAGTGAATGGAAACTTAATAATAATCTGGTTCTGGTAGAGCTAAGCAACTTACTTGCTTTGCAATTATGTATTTAAAACAGGGGACAAGAAAAATTATGAGAAATCTCCACATCTTTTCTCCAGACACTGCTAGATGATCTCTCTGACGGATTCCATTCTTTTGGTGCTTGGTTTTCTGTTACCAAAGTTTGTAATATCTTATTAAAATTCTCTTAGGGTGTAGAGATGTTTCAAGGAGCTTATTTCTTTCCACTAATGTCTAGCTGCCTGATTATCAGTTCATTTATGCTTTCCAAGGAATCATTTATTTTTTCTGAGACAGTGTAATTTTTGTGCAAGCCTGACTGTTATCTCATTTGCTTGCAAAGTGACAATTAATTCCTGATATATAGCCTCTAGCGTACAGCCCACGTCAGATGCACAATGACATACTCAGTCGCTGATCTTGAAATCTGTAGGAAAACATACTAAAACTTGTATAAAGTTCAGGGGAGGATTGTTTGGCTTGGGTTTTTTTCTATAGAAATGAAATTAATGTTGACACATATATATGCATGTATTATCTGCTCCGAGGCAGTTTTTATTAATTGCATTTGAAACTACACTACTCTGCATCTGATTCTTTTGTTATTTCATTTTCTTTTGAAATTTTATGGAAGAATGACATTGTAGGCAGGAAGTCACTCCGTGCCCTTCCTTTAGACACTTGCTGTAAAAAACTAGCCAGCATCTAGTGAGACCATTTATTTGAGTTAAAAAATTACTTTCAAGCAAAAAAATTCAACTAGGAATCTTTAAAAACACATAGGAAACCTTCCCCAACCACTTAATCACTGATTAGCAAAAATATTTAGAATGGGCATTTCTATGAGAAGTTAACAGGACTTTTGCCTTGACATCAGTGAAAACCTCATTAAGAGAAATCTGGGATCTAGAGAAAATCAGCTAACACATCAGGTGTTTAAATGGATGGTGTGACTGATAAACTTTTATGGACTAGAGTGATGTGAAGGGAAAAAAATAATTTTTAATTGAGGAAAGATATTGAGGCAACAGATGGAGGCAACTTGAAGAAACTTTAGCATAGTATGTAGGTTAAAAAGTATGTGCAGTGGAACATAGGCTTCAATTAAATTTACACATTTGGATCAGTGGGGATAGTCCAGATTTGAAAAGACAAAGGAAGGGACATAACACTGTTCTGCAAGCCTGAGCAGAACTTTATTCTCATCCTCATACCTGCCTTAGTTTCTCTTCTAATGCTTACACAAGATTTAATTTCTTTTGCCTCTAAGAACAAAACAACCTGTTAAGTATATACATTTTTTAAAACATTTTTCCGTTAAGGTAAATAAAGCCTTCATAGTACTACTGTAAGGGGTCCCACTGCATTCCTGCTGAAGTAGCAGTAAATTTCAAAGTGTTTTTAATTAATCCTGTCTACATTAATGAATGTTTAACTACTGTAATACATCTATCCCCTTATCTGCAATAATGGACTCCAGTAGCAAAAAGACAAGGAAGAAAAACTATACAATGTTAAAAGATAAGACAAGAATAAGTCCAGAGCTAACATATATTATTTACCAGACACAGGCTGCAATCCAAAGCTTAGAGGAAGAAAGAAAATTTTGATTTGGTATTGCTGAACTTAGCATGGCTACCACAATATACTTACTAAATTAAAACTGCAAAGATTCCCTTGATACTTTGTCCAAGATTTTTTCTTTTAATCTCCTAACCAGTTCCATTTTTTACAAAGTTATGCTCTTATGGAAACTACTTGGAACTATACTTGAAGTTAACAAATATAAAATGTCAGGACATGAAAATACCCTGATCTGTCAAAACATTTGGCAGAACAAGTGTATCTATAAGCTCTATCAGGCAATTGCATGAGACATTGTATGAGGACAGTTTTCAAAAAGGGCAAGAAGGACCCAGGTGACTACATGCCTGTCAGCCTCATCTCTATCAACATGGATGAAAGGAGAACAGGAAGAGTAGCACAGATGCACTACTAGTAAATCATGCTTGACCAATTTAATTGCCTTCTATGATGAGAAAACTACCTGGATGGATGTGGGAAGAGCAGTGCGTATTGTCTGTCTTGACTTTAGCAAGGCTTTCAACACTGTCTCTTACAATACCCTCACTGATGAACTGAGGAAGAATGGACGGAATGGGCAGTGGACAGTGAGGTGGAGTGAGTTGGACTGGCTGAATGGCAGATCCCAGTGGATCATAATCAACGGCACAGGACCTAGTTGGAGGCCTGTCAAAAACAGTGTCCCTCAAAGTTCCATACTGGGTCCATTGTTTAACTTGGATGAAGAGACAGAAGCCTCTTCAGCAAGTTTTCTGATGACACAAGGCTGGGATGAGTGGCTGATATCCCAGAGGGCTGTGCAGCCCGTCAGAAGGACCAACAGACAGCAGAGATGGGTAGAGGAGAAACATCTGAAATTCAGCAAATGCAGGGTCCTGCACCTGAGGAAGAGTGACCCCATGCACCAGCACAGGCTGGGGGCCAACCTGCTGGACAGCAGCTCTGCAGAGGAGGGCCTGGAGGTCCTGGTGGACAACAAGCTGTCCATGAGCCAGCAGTGTGTCCTTGTAGCCAAGAAGGACAATGATGTCCTGGGGTACATTAGGAAAAGATTTTCCAGTAGATCAAGGGACTACTCAGCCCTAGTGAGGCCACATATGAAATACTATGTCCAGTTCTGGGTTCCTTAGCATAAGAAAAACATGGAGATCCTGGAAGAGGTCCAGTGAATGGCAATGGAGATGGTTGCAATGTGGAAATGGACTGGAGCATCCCTTTTATGAGGAAAGGCTGAGAGAGCTGGGCCTGTTTAGCCTTGAGAAAAGACACCTGAGAGGTGACCTCATCAATATCTGTACGTATCTGAAGGGAGGGTGTCAAGATGGTATTTCCAGGCTCTGCTTGGTGTTGCCAAGCAATAGGACAAGAGGCAGTGGGCAGAAACTGATGCACAGTTCCACATGTATATGAGGAAGAACTTCTTTACTGTGTGGGTGACCGTGCATTGAAACAGATTGTCCAGAAAGGTTGTGGAGTCTCCCTCACTGAAGACATTCAAGAACAGTCTGGACACAATCTTGTGCCATGTGCTCTAGAATGATCCAGCGTGAGCAGGGAGGTTGGACCAGATGACACACTGTGGTTCTTTCCAACCTTCCCCATTCTGTGATTCTGTGAATTAAAAACTTAAACTATATATAGTCATACTTGATTCCATGAAATGACATGTATTTGTATACACAGTCTGCAAATAACTAGGAAATTCCGCATGTCTAGATACATGCACACATTATTACTATTTTGCTTTCCTTGCCTCTCTCTCTTTTCAGCCAAATTCCCTCTGTTTGTTTCTTTTCTTAATTTCTTTTTTCTTTTCTTTTTTTTTTTTTTTTTTTTTTTTTTTTTTTTTTTTTTTTTTTTTTTCTGGAGCATATACTATCTTCCATTTTTTCCAATATTTTTTCTTCTTGCTTATCTTTCTCCATTAAATATTTACTAGTATATATCTCTTTCCTTTTTTTCCCCCTAGACCTACTGTTGCATTTTGCCACACTTTTTATGTGCCTTTCAGTGAATATTTTCCATTTCTATTCATCTTAACTCTTTTCCAGTCCCCTTATTTTGTTTGGGTTTTTTTGTTTCTCCTCCATTCAGTTATTTAGATATTACTATTCAGCCTTCCATTTGTAATCCTTATCTTTAGGTCACACTCTATCTGTGTACTTGTAAACTGCATATAGCACATACACGTAAGTATCACATTATAGTTTTAGTTTCTATGCAAAGCTTAAGTTATATTTTAATTCATTTAAATATGACAGCAATAGATGTGAGTAGTCAGAAAAAAAAGTCTGCTTCAGCATATTTGGGAGATGTAGTGAGGGGATCTATTACTTTAATAAATGATGTATTTCATTCAGTTTCAAGCGTGTTTTGAAACAGGCCCCATTGTCATTCTGTTCATACTCTGCCCAATGTAACACTTCTTGTTGATCTTAAAGACAGTCAATAAGAACTACTGCAGCATTACACAAACCTTCTCTGTCTTTTGTTTTCTGCATAGATATCAATTTGTTAAACAATCTGAATCTTTGATGACTGACAAAACAGTTCAGCTAATGGTCCATGCTTTAATGCATCTTAGCAGCAGCAAACATCTGCCTAAAAATGGCTGTGCTTTCCTGACTGTCAGGCTCTAGGGGGAATGTGAAGATAGATGTCATTTTGCTGATCAGGTTTAAAACAAGGACTGAAAGATAAAAGATTCCTGGTTCTAAGCAGCAACTCCATGTAAATAATTTATAGTCCAAAAATAATATGCTACTCAACACTTAGAGGAAGGAATCTTCTTTCTGTGTCTCTTTTATAATCATTCCTTTAGAATTCTTCCAATTAATATTCAAAGATTACCAACTTTCTATCTATAAATGAGTTGCTTATTAATAATGCATAAGCTGTTCTCCTTTCTTCTGATGAGGCAGAGCACAACATGCTGCAAAGAATATTGACAGGAAAATACATGGTTTGGAACTGCAGTGAAGCCGTTTACCATTCATGAAGTAACTTGCTAATAACAGTTGCCTGCTTATGAAAACAGAAGTGTCAAGGTTTTAACAGGGCATTGAGATCAAAAAGGATTAGTAATAAATGACCTAGAGCTGTATTCCTTTTCATACAGCCATGTAGAACAAAGTGTTCCATTTGCTTTGCACGTGCATGTGCAACACATGCAAGACTTTTAGTTTGCTTGAAAATTCAGCAGAGAAATATGACAAGCAAAAAAACTGTTTGTAAAAACCTTATTTACTGGCCATAGATATCAATAAATAACAACTGGGGGGAAAAAGGATCTTTACATCAGTGTGCCTTTGAGGAAACAGGGGAACTATTCATAAAATCAAAGAATCAAAGAATATGCTGAGTTGGAAGGGACCCATCAGAAACATTGAGTCCAACTCCTGGCCCTGCACAGGACTCCCCAAGAGTCACAGCATATGCCTGAGAGCATTGTCCAAACAATGTCTTAGCTCAGTAGACAAAAGGTAAGCAAAGGTTGCCTTCCACACTCAACATCAATTTATCTAAAGTGTGAACAAATCAAACACAACAATAACAGTAGAGCAGTGATGTACTGCATGACGATTGTTTTGACACGTTCAGATGTTTAATATCATGCCTGACTGCTCCTTTACGGCTGATGATTTTCTTTTGTTAAATATGACAAGTCTAAATAAATTTGAACTCAAGTGAATTAAAGCACTAATTTATTTACTTTGGCTAAAATCCCATATGTACAAACTGAATTCATGGTTTTGCTGTTGCTAATTCAATGGTAGAAACTTACAACTATCTAAGAATTCATCTAATTGTTGCATATTCCATAATTCTACTGCACAACCATGTGTATAGATCCAGTAAGATCCAAGGCAGTCAGACACTATTCTTCACAGGACCAAAAGCCATTATTCATCCAAGATTTTTTTTTTCTTTTTTTTCATAAATAGAGAAGTCAAGACTTTGCTGGCTCTTTAAAATAGTAAATGTAGCATCATATGGATGAAAGAAACTAGTGTATTATTAACATTAGAATAATGTTTCCTAAAGGACAAAAAAGGAGCGCACATAAATGAGCAGTCTGCTCAGGCAACATCACTAAGCCATACCAAGATCTAGTTTGCATTGTTAAAAAAGAAAGTTAATCAGCACAGTGTTGGGATGGGAAGGAAAATATACATGACAACATTTTGTCTACTTTTTAAAAGAAACTTCAATGACAAGTTTATTTTTCTTAGGAGAACCTCTGCTATGGTCCTGCCTTTAAAAAGAATTAGAGTTGAAATTAATTTATTACAGTCCATTTCTATTTTTTGCTTAGATTAAAAGTTTTCCACAGCAATAGGCAGGCGCACAAAGAAAAAAGAAAATGTTGTTCTCAAATGCAGTCCTAACTTTCCACAGTTTTTCTTATATATGCGACATACATGCTTATCTCTTCATAATTTCATCATATCACTTTCTGTATTTCTTCTACATGTTGGAAAATGCTGCCTGAAACAAATGTAGCAGTCATAATAAACAAGAAACGGTGAAAGACCAAAGAACTAGAGGTACAAGAAATTTAGGAGGTAGAATTTGCGCAAAAAAAAAAAAAAAAAAAAACAAAAAACAAAAACTCCAAGAAACAGCACCACCCCCACCCCTACCCCACAAAGTTGATGCAAAAAGGAAAAAATGTATAAATCATTCAGGTTTCAATTTACATACAAAACACTAAGGTGAAATTTATATGGACAATCATATTTTTTCTTTTTTTCAGAATTTTTCATGGAAAAGTAAAGGATCGTAAGAATGTTACTGAAGTCTCTATTTCCTGTTAATCTGTTCCTCTTAGAATCCAAAAGGCCAATTGGCATCTGATAAGAGTAAATTGCAATGAAATTGAATATCTGACAGGAAGTCTTCTAGGAAGATCAGAAGGATCTTATTGTTTGAGTTTAAAAGGTAGTTTTCCAAAATAATCATGACTAACTGCACTAAATTCTATGTTTTCTATTTAAAAACATATTAAAAGATCTTCAAAATATGAGTCAAGTTCTGCCTGAGTTTCTGCTGCCTTGAATATGAATGTGAACATAGGAATATACAGTTTCCTTACAGTGGAATAAATTTCAGTCTAGATAGGGAAGAAAAGCTGCTATCTTCACTGGAGTCATACCAATAGGGAATACAGTTGCAAATCTGGAAGTTTAATTTCTGAACACCTGCAGCAGAAGCAGCAGCCATGACCGAGTTCTGTAGCAGGAGAAGAACCACTTTGATGTGTGCTAAGGAGGAAGCGAAGGATGACAAAACTAATAAATCCATTCCTGAAGAGCTTAAATTCAGTTTCTGCAAGAGTTTGCTCCTTTGGTCCCAAGAATTTACCTCTCTTGCCCTGTAAGTGATTCTATCAGAACAAGAGAGAGACTGTTTACTCATAGTTGCCCTTCCCCACTCTCTTGCAATAAAAGCAGATAGTCATGATTTTTTAAAATTAAATATAATCCTATTATATCAACATTTTAAAGATATCTATGATAAAATTCAGTATAATAGAATTATACTGTATATGTTATAGACAAAAATGCTGGATGTGTTGATTTGGAAACAAAAAACTTGGGTTGAGCATGCTGGAAGGAACTTCGCTGTCTAGGATCTCATCTTGTTTGAGTTGATAGGTGTTTGCTGATTCATAGGATGGTTCAGATACACACAAGACTCTGTATATAAAAAAATGAGAAACCCCAGAGTCTGTAAAACTGCACCAAGTGATTTCTGAAATTTTGGTAATTTTATCATCTACTATTTTATCATGGTAGGGTGGTCAGACACGATTTACTTCTGGTAAGACAAGTGCAAGATTTTCCATGGGAATGAATGAGGTAAAGAGGAATCTGTAGTTCCTTGAGTAGATCTGCAGATTTTATTTATTGCCAGTCACCATGTACCTGCCCAGATCTCCATGATGTTCCAAAGATGACAGAGAGCAGCCTTGCAAGGATATCAGCCAACTTTCTTAATTCTTTTGGTTGCTGCCCCAAAGTCTGCATGTTGATACTGTCCTTCCTTACTTCATTCAGGATACTGAACTCCGTGATTTTATGGTGATTGCAGCCAAAGGTACTGCCAACTGACATATCCCTAGGAAGCTCCTGTTACTGAATATCAATTCTGTCTGAGAGCTTTCATGTACAGAAGTAATAAAAAATACTTTCACAAAATTAAGAGCAGTCAAACTATCGAAGTAAATGAAACTGGAAAACAAAGTGGGCAAAGTCGAAAATTAAAATTAAAAAAAATTAAAAAAAAAAAAGCAGGGCTAAACCCTAAGATTTTACCAACTGTAACACTTTATGATAAATCTCTAGCTTAAGTAAATGGGAACTTTTATTTTGGTAATATATTGCATCTTAAAAATAAATTCAGTTTTCATTGATTTTGAAAGTAACACTTGCAAGTATGAAGGTAATAGCTTTTTGATTGATTCAGTCAGAATGAGTCAGGCTTTGTGAATAAAGGAAAAATTAATCAGTAAGAGTGGATTTAGGGCCTCTTTTATAATATGGATTTCCATTTTTGTGTGTCATTGTTCTGTTGTTAAAAACCTGATGGACTGTTTGCACTGAGGTGTATGATTAAATGTCTGTAACTAGAAGTGACTGAAAAGTGAGACCATCTTTAAAGAATTAAAGCCTTCCTGAAATTAAATGCAACAATCAAACCTAATATAAGAAAGTCTGCATGATCCTATAAAGTAAACAAGCAGAAAAGGAAATGTTTTCCATTTCCGACAGAGGAGCTTAGAAAAGAGAACTACTGCAGAAATTAACTTTCAGCAAGTGAAAAAATTGTTTAGGAGGCAACAAAGAAATTAACTGAGGTATTTGTGACAGGTATTCCTTCTCCCACCTCTCAATAGCCTCTCACCTCTCTTTCCCATGACTTTGTGCTGTGCATATTCCACAGATAGTAGGCTTTACTGGGAACATCATGGCCTTATCCTTGCAGACTACTCTGCAAGCTACTACTGACGCTGATAGCTTGGTTACTTTGGTTACTTTGGGTACCTCCTTAGCATTCACCACCTCTTGGTTTCCCATTAACAGCTCATGTAAAATAAGACATACATTTTGAGTGCTTTCAGAAATATTATTAAAAAAACATAAAAAAGTGCTAAAAATAATAGAAAAATGGCATGACAGGAATCAAATTCTCTCTCTTGCTGAAAGAGATGTACATTTTATGAAAATTTGGGAGCATGAAGTATCGAATTAATGATTTTTCAGATTGAATACTTTTAAAGGTCTTTTGATAAAAGCTTCACTTCCTTACTTATTTTCTACTGTTCATTTTACTCTTTTTTTCTTGCTAATACAGCAACAGACTGCTCTCTCTGGCCACTGTAATAAAGGATTTTTTAAGATAGCAATTTAATTTCATTTGGATATTTCTAGGAGAGAACTGTGCTATAAATACTCACTAATGCATTTTTTTGCCTCTGTGTCAGATAGCATATTGCAGAGACAACTGTTATACTAAACTCTTCTTGAGGACACTTCTCAGTATTTTCCATTACTAGTGCACTGGAAATTGGATATTTTTGTTTTCTTGTACTTGGGAGAGACAGGAGTGAAATGGGCTGGAGAGTTGGAATTGCAATTTTTATGAACAGTTTTGAAGTTTAAAGGTTGAAGATTGATCTCAATATTTTTTCTCTTTGAAGCCATAGTATCTATTTTCACTATTTCCCAAGTATTTTTCTATACATTTTGGATGAGTTACATTTTCTGTTTAAGTAGATGTTATTTATTGTCCAAGTGCACAGACACATTTCCTACAATACATCGCAATTAAACATGTTGCCAAGACATGCCTGTATGAAACCATGAATTCACAGCAATACACTGCTCCAAAGTGTGCATCAAAGGTACAGTCATAAAAAAAATGCAAACAAACAAACAAAACAAACAAAAAACCAAAAATAAACACCTAAAAAAATCCCACACCTGGAGGAGGAATTCCAGGCGCAAGTGCAGGCTGGGGACCACACAGCTGGAAAGCAGCTTGGCAGAAAAGGACCTGAAGGTACTGGTACCAAGCTGAACCAATGGTGTGCCTCTGTGGCAAACACCACCAGTAGTCTTTTGGTGTCACTTTACAAGTGTTGCCAGCAGGTCAGGGTAGGTGATCCTGGTAGGGGAGCATCCAGCAAAGGGTCACTCAGGTAATAAGTGACTGGACTTTATTTTGTGTAAGAAGAGGCTATGAGAGCTGAAGCTGTTTGTTGCCATGATCTTTGAAAGTGATCTTAGCATTCTGATGTTTTGCATTCTTGTAGTGGAGTTTCCCACGCACATTCATGTAACTCATGACTGTTTTGCATTCCTTTCTAGAAGAGGAGAAAATTGCTAAACTCTTGGTTTGACCAGTGTGGTTGGAAATGTGGCAACTTCACCCTCCAATCCCTGGTCACCTTTGTAATGGTATATATATTGAGGTCACAAATAAACAAATAAACTTCCTCTTTTCCTTGCAATGAATTTTGCAATGAGCGCATGTGTTCACTTCGTGTCATAGTGTGACAGCTGTTCAGCCTAAGGAAGGCTCAAGGGATCTCATAATGTATGAATACTTGAAAGGTATGAAGAATAGGAAGCCAGGCTCTTTTTGATGGTGCCCAGTGGCAGCCCATGGGCATGCCCTGAAACATTTGATTTGTTCCTGTGAGGGTGAGCACACACTGGAGTGGTTGTGGACTCTCCATCTCAGAGGCATTCCAAAACTGTTTGGACATGGTCCTGTGCCATTCACTCTGGGGGGCTCTGCTTGAGCAGAGGGGTTGGGCCGTGTGATTGCCAGAGGTCCCATCCACTCTCAGTTGGTCTGTGACCCCGTGATAGTTTGTCTTCAGGCTCCAATGCCTGAATTGTATAGTCCTCCCCAGGTGCAGGATTTTTTTAGTGTTTGTTTTTTGTTTGTTTGCTTGTTTGTTTGGGGTTTTTTTATGACTGTACCTTTGATACATGGAACAGTGTACAGCTGTGAATCAGCCTGAGCTGCTTGTGGATTGTGTGCATTGCTGTGCGCATGCAACACTGTTTGCAGGATGTCTGCTACGAGTAAGAGCCCATTTTTAGCTGTTGGTTTGTAGTTTTCATTTCTCATAACTCTTCTTGAGTCTGACCTAATACTGCTGAACCAGCATCTATATGCCTACCTTAAATGTATAGCAGGGGAGAAAAGTAAAGGCATATATTTCTTTCTAATCATCACTTCATGTTAATGGAGTAATTGTTTTCCAGATTTTAATACCATCCATACCAAAATCCCCAACAGAAATTCAAACTGCAGAAAGACAGAATTCACAACACAAGGAGATTTAATATTCTGTAGAGTACCTCAGAATAACAAACAAACCAAGGGAAGGAAAAAGATGTGTTAGTGAAAAGCATTTTGCAGTAAACACCATATACATTTAATTGATGGCACTTAAAGAACCAAGCTTAAATTAAAATTTATGGCAAAAGGAAGCAAAACTTAACAGATAGACAATAAACAAATTTCACGAACAATTAGGAACGCATAATTTCCCATCTTCCAGGTCTTGTTAAGAAAATTGTCCTTTTTTATTTCTTCCTAGCACATACATTATGTTGTCTTACTGAATACACTTTAAATCAAACTCCCATTAAAATCAGAAATTAAAGAGAAATGCTGAATTTGTTCTTATGAGTAGACAATTACTTGTGATAAACAAGAAATATTGTGCCTTTTCAGAAATAATAGTTTCATAGCCAAAATTTTAAAGATAAAAGCATAATTATATTAGTTTTATTATTTAATGTCTTGTATTAAAGTGAAATAAAAAATATTATTTCTTAAGAAAAAAACAGTATAAAGGAGGTGCAATTATATAGACCTATCTGAGTAATCCTTATTCCAACAGGGGTAACAATATGTGCCAGCTAATCAGTACTTAGCAAAAAAAAAAAAAAAAAAAAAAAAAAAAAAAAAAAAAAAAAATTAAAGAAAAAGGGGTTTTTTGGGTTGTTGTTTTTGGGTTTCTTTAAATTTTGGAGGTTTTTATTTTTATTTTTGATTCAGAGGTCTTCCTGAGAATAATCTGCAAAGCCAGTCCTTTTATGTTAATGCTATGCTAATTTTCCAAACCTCTCTGTTGGTAACTGTCAGTGGCAAAGGGATTTCTGAATGAAATTCCATCATTTTTTTTAACAAAAATTTCATCAGCAGATTGAAAAAAACCATAAAAATACAAACACTAAAAAATATTTTTTCAGGAATAATTAACACTTATAAATGCAGATACTTGTGTAATTCTATGCCTAAGGAAAAAACTACATTAAATCAAAACAAAGAATACTGCTAAATTTTTTTCATTACAGTATTCACAATAATAATTACATTAATTTCCAAAAGTTTAGTAACTCATAATTCAAAAGCCTTCTTTCTTAATTGTCATTTAAATATTTTTCTGTAATAGAAAATTCATTAGTAGCAATATACAAGCTTTAAAAACAATTAAATCCAGATTTAATCATAGTACATAGAAAAATCAAACAATACCATAATACCATATGTTATTTACCAATAATGTAAGTAGATACTGTAGTCAACCCTTTTCATTATTATTAAACTTTCTAAAATAGGGGAGAGAAAAACCTTTGATCAAGTCTGATAGGAATGAAAAAGACACAAGTGATAAATATTTAAACATATTTTTCAAGGCTTTTTCTATTTTTTCTTATCTCAAAACTGCTTAACCAAACAACTAAGTGTTGGAAAGTATCTTAGGACTTCAGGGGTTGTTTTAATTGCATAATTGTGAAATTAGATGTAGAAATATCTATAGAGCAGAAAATGGTTAAAATGATCAACTATATTACAACTATTAAAGAATCAGCAGATATTCAACGTTAATAAAAATTTTAATATATTTTAGTGAAGTGTGTGGAGTTTGGGAATATTCTGTGCCTTTTAGTTTTACTGAGTTTACTAATAATATTATTGATCCTGTCAAGGCAATAAACTCTGAAATAAAATCACTTCATCAGCTTATGCACCGGTGATTAGCGCATCTCAGAAGCATTCAATAGAAAGTGGAAGATATTACTAGAGTAAGATTTAAATTTTTGAAGTAGTGTTGCTTTTTCTCTAAGTTTCAGCCATTATCTACTTGGTTTCATTAAAAGCTCATCAAAACAACACAATCCTCATTTTCTAAAAACTGCCCAACATATTTTTTTTACATTGCTAGTACTGAAAAAGCATGTAAAAGATTTTTAATCTCTTATTTTCAAGAATCAGACTATCATATCCAACTTCAGAGCAGAACAGTTTAATATTTATAGATGGTTTGGAAGTATCAGAAAGAATTGAAAATATGAACTCTCACTACCATCTTTTTCTTGTGATAATATGAAACACTAAAATGAAATATAGAGTCTGAAAAGAAATTAGTAAATGTTGAATATAATACCATAGTTCAACTATATTAATGAATTAAAAAGTTAATATATTTATTCAAAGGTTCACCAATCACACAGAAATACACTACTATATTAATACTATTATTCAAGCTTTCATAAAATAAAGTTTAAAAATACAAATCTACAGAACTAGCATATAGAATTTGTGGAAAAAATATAAAATTTTATTTTTATTTAGTTTGTAATACAAGAAGAACATATAAATTTGAAATAGCTTTTTAAAAACCAAAACAATAAAACCCAAGTGCATTCCACCCTTCCCTGAGTGTATATGTCACCATATTTAAATACTGTATAGAAAATAATTGGAAAGAAGATGAATGTGTGATAAGAATCTGTTTCTAGACCTGCAGCTGTAAAAACAATAATTTTTATTATATAAAAAATAAATTTAAAAAATAAAATCATTTTTGTTATATAAAAGCTTGGTATGAATCCAAATTACTGGGAAATACAGGTGGCTCAAATTCATCTTTTGATTAGTTACCAGACTGGAGTGTCCTTATTTGCCTCCAACTGATGTGTTTCAACCTCATACAATTACTTGATTGTAATGGGAAACCTGTCCAAAAAAAGCTGTAATTTCACATTTTTGAATTTCATTCTATTTCTTTGATTGTGGTCCTCAATCATTTCTATATTATCTGATTTTCTTCAGATTGCCAAATCTTGTCATTTCCAAATTTGCAAAACACCACCTTTTTAAGTCAAGATCATTTACTACTGGCTGCAATCTGACCTCTGAGGAACTATTCTAGTAATCTTTCTGCAGTCTAATAACTGCTCTTTAAACATTGATGGTGACACTTTTTCCCTTTTTTTATTTTTTTTTTCCTTTTTAACTTTATTTCTTAACTACAAACTTTATAATCCTTATTCTTCCAACTAGGTCAAACTTAATTCATGTAACATTTTCATATAAGCAACCATCTTATTGACACACAGGAATTTTTCTATGATACTCCTTCAAGCAAAGATTCTACAACATGTTTGAATGGTATATTGACAAGATACTATACTACTGAAAAGTCATTCTATTGCCCTGTCACAGGCTCTCTGTAAACACATGTTGTCTCTTAGCACATTGTCTACTTTCTCCTTTCCTCCTCATTTTCTCCTAAATTGATTCATGGTTGTGTGGTCCATCTTTAGTTATATAGAAGCATGAACTGAGACTGAAAAATTTTTTATTTGAACTCGATCAGCTACATTTTATTTCCAAAACCTCATTCCCATTCATCACCCTTTAGATTCCATAATCATTATCATCTTTGTTAGTTTAATAGTTAATAGTTAGTTAAACAGATGCTCAGCTCTCTCAAAGAGAGTAAAAATTACTTTTCTTGCTGATGATATTTGTTTCTATTTATTTTACTCTTGCCCATGAGTTTAAATCAGCATATCTTCTGGAAATTCAATGTAATCTCTGCACTTCCTAACACTTTTCCATGGAGTTTCTTATTTTCACTAGGACATCATATTTTTGCTTATCATTTTTGATTTGGATCCTCATTTTGTTGTATTATTTTTCCTGTAGTTTTTTGATACTTAAACTCGAGTTTCTACAATTCAGATGCATCTCTTACTCAAAATCATTACCTTAGCAGAGTTGTTCTCATATCCCTTATTTTATACTGCACACAGATCAGAGCTGGGTAAAAGCAATCCTCCAAATCAACCCAAACCAGCTATAGAAAACTCTGAAAACCAGAATAAGGAAAAGAGCACTGAGATGTTTGTCAGATGGGCATCCTGAAGATTGGTATTTCCACTAAAATTTTATACCATGAAAATATATCTTGACTTACATTCAATTCATATTGAAATACATACAATATTCAAATACAAGTCTTTCAAATTATTCCCAAGAAATTAGCATATCAGGGGGTTTTAATGATGTTTACATGTCTGGGGACCTTCTAATACATTTTAGAATCATACAGGATTTTTGTGGTGTAGAAAATCAGTCAATCTGTTCTTGAAAGCTGCCTTAGGTCCACATGAACAAATGCAAACTCAATTCACTGTTGCCCAGAATGAAGCAAATTCCCTATCCTTGGCAAAATATATCTAAAACATATAACCTCAGTTTGGACTGTGGTTATTCTAGAATGCCAAAACACAAAAAAAATGAGACATTCTAGAGTATGATTCACACTATCTCAAGCCTGAAATGCCCCTAGAGGTATCCTTTCCCCTTTCCTGCAGAGAAAGCAATCAATTTAGAGGACTTAAGATTTAAATGAATCAAGATTTGAGCCCAGGGTACAACTTTGCATTCAGTATCAAAGTAGTGATAAATATTCATGTTACTCTATATTTTTCTAAAAATATAAACAATACCAATATACAATTTTCCTATCCTGAAGGAACTTGCATATTTCACAGCCTGAATAATAAAACTGTCATACAACTTAGAAAGCAGTAAAGGCAAGACTAAAAAGTAATCATTGTAGTGATTGAAAATTATTATTATTTTAAATGTAGTGGCAAACAAAAGAGACATAGAGTGAGAAGAAGGGGAAAAGAGAAAGGAGTTGAGCAGCATCAAAAAAAAAAGGAGTTTTATAAAATTAAGTCTTCATCAAGCCACCACAGATGACATTCCTTGTTGATATATAATACCAAAATGTCTTAAGCAAAATTGCCTTGAAATAATCAAATAAGGGTATAGTTCTCCATATTATGTAAATTTTTTTTTTTTTTTTTTTTTTTTTTTGTTAAATCATTTATTCCTAGCGTTTTTTCCTTCATGTTGAAAAACAGTTTTAGGAAAAATTAGAAATTGAATTAAATAGGATATAGAAGAAGGAATGAAAAGCATATGATGTTACACCAATATTCTTTATTTAGAAGTTTCATTTAAAACACTTTTTCTCTTCTAGAACTTTCAAATAAATGCTTCCTCAAAATTCCCCCAAACTGTTTATTTCATTACTTGCTATGTTTTCATACACCATTATTTCTTGATAAAACTTGTCACACAAAAGTTTCTAACTGAAGAGATTTTCTCCTAGATAGGAAGATACACATTTTTTTACTGATGTGCATGAAAGCAATTTTCTTAAAACTGATGTTTTATGAGTTGACCTCTTCACATATATGCCCAAAAGATATATCAATCTGACTATTTTATGAGATTTAATTTTACTTACACCAAAAATACAAATGTCTGCTCGCAACACCTGCAGAATTTAACTACGGTTATCCAGCATAAAAATACACTTAAGTCTAACCAGCCCAGTGCTCTGGGATTGCAAAAGGAGACAAGTCTGTTCCTTGATTATTATGGTATGTTCTAAAAAGTATCTAAATGGACATGTCCACACTTCACCAGCTAAATCCTTAATTTACATTCTGATCTTAGCACATTCCTCATACAAAGCTTCCTTAAAAGGGCAGAAAGAAAATCAAACAAGTGGTTTCTTGAGAGATCTGCACAGAATGCCAATAAAAGCAATAAAATCAATAACAAATGCACTCTAATTACATGTATTAACTAAAGAAATCACAGTACTTTACCTGCTTATGGTGAACCCTATGAGTTACATAGATAAGATATGTAATAATTTTTGAGTAAGAAAAGGTATTAAGGGCACATGTAGCTTTATACAATCAAAAAAGCTCTGGAGACAACATTTAAGCTGCTAAGAAGAAAATTGAACACCAAGCCCTCCATAGCAACATTTACTGACATAATTTTAAAATTCTACATGGGTCCAAAAACAGAAGAAGAGGAACAACAATAATCTAAAATTGAAGAAGTTCAAGGAAATCTGATTAATTAAGAACAGTAGACACTAGAAATTAAGAGAGCTGTTACAGGAGGAACTTAACAGCAAAGGATGAACTGTAAAAGATGGTAGGCATTTTAGACAAGGCTTCAAAGAGGTTGTAAATGAGTTCCTAAACAGAGGAATGGGGAACAACTGACAGCTATGACAGCTATCTACTGGGATGTAATGTTGAACTGTGGCATTGAGGTACAGAGCTTTAGAGGAGGACTTCCAATGAATGAAATGATAGAGGAGAACAATAGTCAGAAAGTGGAAAAAAAAACAGATGAAACAGATTAAATTATTACAATAAGTAAAAAAAGTTCCCAAAATGCTTTCATGCAACTACTGAATGCCATGTTCCATGGTTATGATGCTACCTGTTTCCTCAAAATCTGTATGAGACTTACTTGGAAAGCAGATTGTTACATTTCTGTATATGACAAGGGTGTTAAATAAGGGGACGAAAAAATAAAGAAATTAATGATGGATAGTTTTATAAACAAGTCGTCTTACTGTGGTACAGGTCTGGTAGAGACGTTTGCATATTCTCACTAAAAAGTAATGTTGTTGTATTTATTGACATATTGTGCTGCGGTTTTTTGTTTGCCCAGACCAGTGTGATTCAATAAATTTGGTATAGACCTGAGTAAATATTTCTGTTGCAAGGCAGAGTTAGGGCAAGGCAGCTGCATTTAGAAGGAAATTGCAGTTCAAGATAACAGAATTAGAATTTTGCAGCCTCTTTCAACCTTATCATTTTGTTTTCATCATAGTCATTAATTATTTGCACTTTAAAATGCCTTCCCGTCTTTCATCACAATCACAACAAAAGTTTTCAGATGTTATAATACACCTCTCTCCTACTTTCCTGCATGACTAGTTAGTAGTTAACAGTAAGACCTTAATGAAGATATTTAAAATTATTTTTTTTAGTTATAGTCCTGACTGACTGAGAAACAGCATTCTTGCTTTTGAGCTGGGTTGTCATTGTCCCAGACCTGTGTACCAACGGGAAACATGGAAGGTCAGATACCTGTTAAAAGAAATGTTGAATATGACAGGGACGTATTTTACGGAATGAGATGAAAACCATGTGATTATTTGAAAGAGAGGAGGGTCAGGAAGCAGAAATTAAAAGCTGACAAGGGGAAACTGGACCTGGCAAAATAATGCTTAAAGGATTATAGAAGAAGGATAGGACAGTTGTGTATTTACTGCAAATATATATCCTATGAACAGGCAGAAAAAAAAGAAAACACTTTTATCTAAAATTAGCTTACAGAACTTCTATCAGCAAAAGTCTTTAGTCCTCACAACATTTCTTTTCATCATTTGCACAGCCTGGACTATGGGGCAGTGTACCTATGAGAAGATTTATACAGTAATCACTTCTCAAGTAAACTAGATGAAGATAGTGATTACTTTTAATGATTTTGCTCAACTGAAGTGACAAGCAAGTTACAAGAAGAGAGGTTTCTAATCAAAATGTTATCATACATGAAAAAACGTTTTTTCCAGGGATTTTTTTTGGAATTTACAGATACAGGATTGGTTTAGGGTTCTCTTTAGAGATCCAATTAACTATTCATTGCTTGGGGCTTTTTTATCCTACAGTTATTTACATCAGTGCAGTGAGGCAGTCCATAGATCAAGCTGAATGACTCACTGAGAAAAAAAAAAAAAAACGTGCAGGGAAAAGAGGAAGCAGAGGTGTCCCACCAATGTCCCACTGCCAGAACAGCACTTGCTACAGCTACCACTGGTTCCAGAGTAGAAATGAGAAAGAGGTGTTTCCATTTTTTTTACAAAGTATGACCTAAGGATGGAGCTTTGCAAACAAGTTAGGGTGGGTATTTGGCAGCAGAATGTTTAGATCTTCTTCAAAGCTTTCTTCTGTCTGCTCTTAAAGATGAAGCTTATCAGACACAGAGAAGCATTAAAAAGGCCAAAACACAGCATTAAGGAACTGGTAAGTGTGATGGTTTTAAGCCAAGAAATAAGATAATACTACTTCTAAGATGTAAGGTTTTGAAAAATCATTTAAAGAAATGAACACACTAAAGAATTTAAATTAGATGGCACAATCTGTTTAATAAAGTATATTAAGATTGGTTTGAGTTTTTAAAGATGAAATTTGAAAAGTATTTTTTCCAAAGTAACAGCTAACCTGTCTTGTAAAGAAATAAATAAATGTCTATTCAATCAGGTTACTATCAAAGTTATTACTTTTTCTATCTTGACAAGTTTTCTTCTGTGAATGTATTTTTTATTATATGCTTGTTTTAGAAGGAATTTAGAATCAGCATATTTATTAGGCTTCTTTTGGTTTTTGTTTCTTAAATGTATCAGTCAGTTTAATACAGAGCAGTGTAATATTTCTGTACTGGACAGAAGCGAAGAAACCTACCCATAATCTGCCAGGATACATTTGTATTTTTCTTTATTATCTCTTGAAAAAAAAACCTGCTTTAAAAAATGCACAGCACAGCTCATTTCAGACACTTCCTTTTATCCATAGTCCTGAACAGCTTTGCTGAGACTTCATGCAAATTAAATACTTCATCTTTGGTACTGATTCTTCCACTTCTTGCTGACTGACTCTCTCAAGACAAAACCAGGGTTGTGCTGAGTAAAATTTGTGACCTTAAACTATATGGTACAGTTCCAAATATGGTTTGTGCTGTACACATGGATTTCAGACCCACAGGGTTCAAAAGCAGTTGAATACTCCATACTATGATGCTGCTTTCCACAATTTCCAAAACTTCCAGCAGATGAGTTCTTTAGGCAACACACAGCCCTCACAGATAACATGAGATTTCTGTTTATAAGATTTCAGAGCAACAGATTGCTTTCCAGACAGATATTTCTTGTGCCTACAGAATACATTGCTTATTTTACAAACTGGCAAGGAGAACAAATTATGATGATGCTTGCAGCAAATGACTTGCTCTGTATTGCTCTCCACAGGTCACTGCCTCCGAGGATTTCCAAGGGCTGAGACCAAAAGGAAATAGCCTGTCTCAAATAGGAAACGTCCAGCACGCTCAAAAAGGATGCATTACTTTTCAGGCCAGAAAGTCTGTGACCAGCAACTTTTTTCCTTTAACAGTTAACTGTTGAAATACTTCTGCCTTTTTTTTTTTTTTCCCCAGTTGTTTTGTGTTGTGGTACCTGCTTTGTTTTAGATGT
The DNA here is from genome assembly GCA_018697195.1 of Certhia americana. Lineage (NCBI taxonomy): Eukaryota > Metazoa > Chordata > Aves > Passeriformes > Certhiidae > Certhia > Certhia americana. The sequence goes on along the minus strand of CM031857.1, from coordinate 73,996,694 downwards.
CACAGTTTTGCATAATGACTGTTGCACATATTCTAAGAAATGGTCAATGATCACTGGTGATAAAGAGGCCTGTTTCCTTTGTGCTTTCTGTTTTATAGTTCTTGACAACATCTTTTCATGTCCATAGTACTTATGACAGCTCTTCCCATAGAATCTCAGGATAGTCCAGCTTGGGAGGGACTCTAAAAGGTCTTCTTGTCCAACCTTCAACCCCTCAGTAGTATTCTCCTCAGCTGTGACACATGGACTGACAAAAGGCAATGTAGTCCCATCAGTATTTTTGCAACTGCTGCTGTATTTGAACACTCTCTGCTCCTGTATACAATCCACAGCCAGCAAACCAAGGTGGGATACAGCACTCAGCCAGCACCAATACACAAATGGACACACAGCACAGCCATCCTGCTTATTCCCTTGGTATGTCAGCCTAGAGGAACTGCTCACACGGGAATTTCCGTGGTACTGAGGAGAGCACTACAAGGCCATGTAAATGGCACATCTTAATGGTACCTACAGTTAACTCCAGTTACTGCCCCACTCTTCTCCTTCCTTTTTAATGTATTTGCTTGATTACAAAGTATTTTCTTCATGTTACTGAGATGTTGACAGATTACATCTGTCATTAATTAGTACTAACAGGAACAGTAAGTGGCTTCTCAAATTTTTGTTGATACTTTCCACCCTGATGTGATATTATTCTATCTAGTTGCTGAGCCTCTGCTCTTAAGAGGCTGTCAATTAAGGTAACTACGGGAAGGCTTTGTGATGTGTGTCAGATTTCATAAGTTAGAGCCATTATTTGATTTTCACTTCTGACTAGAGAGTTGATGTCCTGCTTAAATCTTTTAACGCCCTACTTGACACCGCTCTACATTTCTCTTCCCTTTTTACCAAACACATTGTTCCAAGCCTGTCAGTTTGAGAATATTCCTCTATTAATATATTAATCAAATAAGGATATTGATTTCAGAAGTACATACTTTAACAGTGTGGCGGTCTCTATGAGGAGCAGGTGGAGCTAACCTAGGCTCTTCCAAAATCTCAAAACTTTCTTTCCCCTAATACTGTACTTAAAAATGAGAAGGTAGAACAATGGTCCTGTTTTGCAAAAAAAAAACCTAACACAAGCAATTTTTACCTGCTATAACAGCAAACAATTTAGGTGCAAAATAGACTTTTGTAGATAGGATCTGCACCTTAATGAATACTTCAGTTAGTGTCACTATCCACCTAAGTAGCTAGAAAAGGCTGTTTTATTTTCTCTGGCCTGTTCTCTTCACAAAACGGACAAGAACTGACAGCATCTCCTTGCTGCATCAACAAGTATGTTTTCTCACCGTGCACTGTGCAAGGTTTTATAAGATATACAAAGAGAAAAATAACAAAAAATCAAATGTTATGGATTTTTAAAATTAGCCTGTAATTAAGTTTTATACAAACTTGAACAACAATTTCAGAAAGCCCTGTGCAATGTATACACTTTTCATTTCAGCATAAATCCTATTTAAAAAAGATACTTCATAAAAATAATCATTTGTTCTAAAGGAATGGGACTTTGATTAACCTTTATTAACTCTGCTAATCTAGTTAGTGAAAAATAAAGTAAGCTAGGGAAACTATTACTGGTGTTTTCATTAAATTACTGATTATGTGGCTGGTGACTGTTTTTCTCAATTTACCTCCTAAGCATCCCAGCAGTGGGAGATGCATCAGCTGAACTGAATACCCTCCTAATAAATTCTTTTTTTCTGCCTTCTACCTGTAAACCATATGTAGGTTTGTGTTTACACATAATTTTCCAAGACATACAGTCATCTCAGATTGTTCTGAGATGTGTTTTTATACTTCTAGTGTTTGACTTACAAATACAGAAAGACCACCTTTGTGAGCAACAGAAAGGGTTTATGCCTTCACTATCATCACAGAGCTGTGAAGAAAACCTTTTCACTCCCACAAGATACAAAAAACATCAGCAATCCTGCATTCTTTGGTGCATTTTTGAGGCTGGAAGTTGAAGTATATTTTAAAGGAAGGAGTATGAAACTCAGAAAATACTTTCCCACCTCATTTCTAACTGCTTAATATTTTTACAGGAATTCTGCCAATATTTTACATGCAGTTGTAATACTCAGGCACTTAACATATTGGCACCAGCCAGACAGCTCTCCATTAAGGGGATAAAAGACTGGAAGAGCTCACGCAACAAATATTAAATAGACTTCTCTGTAAAGTGGGAATATCCCAATATCCCTACATTATTAGTACTCTACTATCATGCCTTGCCAAAACCAGAATTTGTCCAATGGTTTGCTTTCAAAAAGACAGTAGCATTGTATTACTTCCAGAAATAAATTAATAAATAAGAAAGCAGTGCTAAACAAATCATTGGGGAGAAAAATTAACACAATCAACATACTGAGATGTTCTTTACCTGCAGGTTTGTTCTAATTTTGGATGAAACCAAAAGGTGCAAAAATAAACCCCAGTAAAAACAATATCTAAGGCAAAAATAACATTTATATGTGCATTTGTAATATGAAATACAAAATAAACTTGTGAGGAAATCTTTCCTAGCACAACAAAAAATAAATAGGCAGTTTAGGAGCAAACACAGCTGAAAGCAATTCTAATAGCAGTGAATGTTGAATGGCTGCTGCATAAAGTGCACTGAAATTTTGCTTCACACTTACCCGTTATTGAAAGGTACAAACTGCAGGTTATGCCATATCAACAAAAAGCATTTAAGAGAAAGGGAAAAAGAAGTTTAGAAAGTGAGTCTCCAAGAGCATGTTACTGAAGAGTGTTCAAACTATGCATCTGTCTAATGCTGTACTCTTGAGAATTCTCTCATTCCATGAGAAAGAACTGCATTTTAGTCTTTTAAAAAGTCATCAAAATGTCTAATTTGTGACATTTATACAGCTGTTGGCACTAGTTTAAGAGGCAGAGGGGTTTTAACTGTTTGGTGTTTTTCATAACACTACGGCAAGTCAGCACAACTGCAAGTGCCAAACCTTGTGTATGAATAATTTCAAAACATTGTTCTTTGTATGAGCAGGTGAAGTTTCAGGTAATATATTCCATCCCCATTTCCAATCCAGCTCTTACAAAAGCACATATTAACTTGACTGTGCTGCGGTACACTGATAAAAGCTTTAAAAAATGCAGATGAAAAATTAAGTTGTTAGAATGCCAAATCAGTGTCAAAACAAAGTCTCATCTCACTATTTTTGCAACCTTTTCGAGACAGGTAAATGGGCAAATGGCAGCATGGTGAAAGAGAGTGCTCACCATGCAATAGTAATGACAAGTAGTAAAGGAAAAATTAGACTGTCACCAGCATTTAATGTCATATGAACTACTGGCATTTACTCCTTTAAGGAATGTAAGCATCAATTCCATTAGAAACAGTTTGCAGCCCTTTTTGGAGAAGGTAAATATTATTTTATGCATATCAGCTCACACTCTATTGGTATAGCAGTGCAAGATGAGATCTTTTCCAAATAAGTTCAGACATACTTTTTACTGCACCTAAAAATTGGAAATAATTTATCCTGATAGAAGCATTTAAATTTTCAGTATAGTCACTAATGGTAGGTACCTCCGGAGATCTCCAGAGGGCAATTTGGTCTGCTTAATTTAGACAGTCAGAGATAGGAGTATCTTCTGCTATGGCAAGATTTCCTAAAATGAGGAAGACTATTTAACCTGTAAATACAAGCTCCAAGTAATGTCTATGACTTTAAAAAGCAGTATCTTTTTGAGATTGTCTTCTGAAAGAAGAAACACACGGAAAAGACCAAGGTCCAGTTGCCTGAAATCACAGCTCCAAAATATTACACTTACTTCATAACCTTAGTATTTGTACTTGCAGGAATTATGAATGAATTGTGGGTTTAAATTATTGGGGAAGAAAGGAAAATAATTCCCATTACTATTTATGCCATATGGAACTGACTTCACTTACCTTGATTACCTATTAGAGTGATAGTTGTCAGATAGCAGTACATAAAATGATAATGCACTGAACTTGTAATTTGCCTGCTGTGAAGATAAATGAATGAAGAAGAGTCCATCATTTAAAACTCTCCAAAATACCAGTCTCTCCAAGTATTTAGTTTTACAGAAGATTTTTAGTTTTTCACGCCATATTCAGCACTGACTAGTTCAGCAGAGTTCATATCAGTTCCTCTAATTGCACTTTGTTGTTGTGAATACAAGCCTGTGGAGTCCAGAGTACAGATTACAGCCGTTGGGGGTCCAACAGAATCGAAAAGTTCTATTCATTTTTTGGTAAATCCACTATTTACAGGAAAAGGAGGATTACTGTGAGCCTCTCACAAAGGAGAACTGTCTAGAAACTACAGCCTGCTGAAAAGAGGTACTGTCACTTATGATACCAGAGGTTGATTTCAGGGGTTTGAAGTTTTTTAAAGAGAACCAGGAAGGCAGAGTTTAAGCTCTGTATATTTACCTATTTTAAAAATAATTCTTTGCTTGGGATTTTTATACCATTATACAACAGGAAAAAATAGAGAAGATGCTAAGAAATCTGTCCTTTTCTGTATACACCGCAGAATGGTCTTTATCTGTTTTGTTAAGTTAACATTAAGTATGAGAAAAAAGTGATCTCAAAAATTTCTGCCCTTTTCCTATTTTCACCCTGAAGATGAATTAACATATATAGTTTTATAAATTTCAGAAATTACTAGTTTTGAAGAACTTTACCAATATTGTTTTGTTCCTATTAAGTTAGCTATTTAAAAATTTAAAGCTCAGTAATGCAGCTTGGATAGTATGTTAGGTTTATGTATGTCTCTGTCTGCCTCTGAGGCATCACCACAATCCATTAAGCTCCCCTTATTTTCTGCCCATTGTAAGCTTAATGTATGATTCATCTTTTTTCATATTATACAGGACAAAATGGTGATCTTTTGTATTTGAATCTCTAATTTACACTCCTCATCTTACTTTCCCAATCAGTAAATGGTAAAGAAGAAAGTTTTTTTGCACCTTCTTCAGCTCCCCTCCTTCTTTTTTTTTTTTTTTTTTTTTTTTTTTTTCCTGGGGAAAAGCAGTTATAAGTCAGGTGTCTAATGATTTTGATGCTCTCTTTATCCTTTGACCCTATTTTTATATTCAGAGCTACAAGGAAATAAACTATCTCACAGAAAGAAAACATACTTGAAGGTTAGTAAGAACTTCAGTATGAAAATTATATGTCCTTTTCCACAAGATCCACTGAAGTCTTTAGGGACAAGGGCAAGTAAGCTCTCAAAATGAAATACTTTATAAGGGAAATATTCTATTCCACTCTTTTAGGTACTCATTCAAGGAGAAAACAACACAACTTCAAGCCTCTAGAGGAAACCAATACAATAAACCATACAGAGCAATGTTAATATAAAAGGAGGAAAGCATTCCTGATAGATGAAAGACCTTGGAACTTACCAAGCAATATTTGAGAAGTTTATCTTTGTATAGTACTTTGTAGTTATTAATTAAACCATGGCATCTCTTGTAGGGAAAATTGCATTGATTTCCCCACCATTGTAGATGCCATTTGAATAAAGAAGAGAGACAAAAGCATGATGCTGAAGTTGGAGGGATAAAAAAAATATTTATTTTAAGAAGAAAAGAATAATGACTGCCTTTGAACTTCAAAACTAATGCCATTTCTCCCAGAAAACAACACTACTGATGGAAAATAATTTTTCTGTTTTTTTAATTTTTTGTATTTCATCACTCTTTGTTTTGTTGTCAGAGTTATTGTTCACAATTAGAGATATAAGAACCAAGAGGGTTTACTGTGAAGCTATCAGTAATATTTCAATTCCAGAAACCATGTGGGAAACTGTATTTAAAAGCTGTCAAGAAGACATAAAAACAGAATTAAAGTAAGTCCTTAGATGGATTTAAATGCACTAGGCAAGGAAAAGACATTTAATATCTCTAATTCTCTTGCTTGGGGAATGGAGTAGAGAAGGGAAGTGGAGACAGTAAAAGTGAGAAGCTTCATGGTCTTCCTAAGTAGCCTCTCCTTTTACCAGTGCCAAGGAGAGGATACTGGGTTAAATAGGTCGCTGACAAGAAAATGACCAGAACCTGACAAGAAAATGACCAGAAGCCTTCAGATCAGAGTGAAAACTTGTATTTTTAAACTGAAATACAGACCTGTAGGCAAAATAACCTGCCTTCAACAGAATTATGTTCTTGTCCACCAGTTCTAGCTATCTGCACATTTCTGCTATCTGGCATTTAACCAGAAATACCTGTAATCCTGTAGTCTTAGTACAGTATTAGAATTGTACAGAACCATATTGGAATTGACTTCCTTGTAAGCCTTAAGTTTAGTAACTCACAGATGCATACATCAGGTATCGAACACCAACTCTTTTAGCAGGCATGTGATTTTCATTCAAGCTTCCTAGTTTTTCTATCTGGTATCTAAACAAAAAACCTCACAATAATGTAAGTTAAGAAAGAACCTAGATTTGGTAGAGGGAAAAGGGAAATTATGTTTTATTGTTATGTAAACATATGCACCCAGTTAATATCCCTAAATCATACTGTTTGTGCTTCTGTATGCTTACTGCAATTCCAAGCTGTGGTACTTCCAGGTACAGATGGCCCAGCTGCCAGAGCCTCACTTCCTACACTTATCTGCCATATGCAAGCCTTTTAACTAAATAATTTTTAATAACTGAAGTGAGATGGAAAGCAACTAGTGTTTTGCTGTGGATGGGCACTCAGCAGAAACTTGAAATAACCTTTATGGTTCAGTAAATTAATACTTCCATTACTAGAGTGGTAGTTAGAACTATACTGTATCCATAGGAAAAAGCATCTTACCTGAATAACATGCTTCAGCTTGTCAATAATTTGACTTATTACAGGATCTGTTCCCTTCACTTTTACTTCTGGATTTGCAGACTGAGCTTTGATTCCACTGCCAACCACACGGTGCGTATAGCTGGTTTAATACAGAAACACACATAAAAAATGGTTTAGTAACTTACTCTACTTTCAGAGAGTCATCTTCTAGTTTGTATTATCTCTCATGGCACCAGCGTACCTCTTTAATGAGATGTATTAATTTTGTGCACATATTTTTCACAAAAAATAAATACAACAAAATATAATTACTACATTTCACGAAGTTCTGGTATTTATTAGCACTTTAAGTTTAGTGCAAACTTTAATAAGGAAATTTATCGAAAGTTTCCTTTAATAAGGAAAGTATTTTGTAGCATGAAACATTCAGTCCTGTGCATGTCTTTTTGTGCGTGTGCAAAAAGCCTGCTCTGTTTTCATTTTGCTAACTACAATGACATGATGATTGCCTAAATGTGTGACATTTCAGGTTTTAAAACAAACTCCATATTCAATACATGCCATATGTTCAGAAATAAAAGTTCAGAAAACTGAAGTTTTCTAGTGTTCCTGTGAGTGCATGTACAGACAGAGTATTTTTGAAAGAGAACAGCCACATTGTGCATAAATTATTTAGCATTACATAAATTATATAAGTAAGAGTAGGCCAAAATGTACTTGATATATAGATATATAAAAATAAGAGGTAAAAATACAGGTATAAGCGATTCAAAAAACAACTGCTTGAGTAAGTAGAACATTGTTTATAATACATTGAAATTCAAAATACAGTAAATAAACTAACCACCAAGCAGGATTCTGTAGCTTATTAAGAAGCAATTCTTCATTCAACTTGTCATATTATATGCAATACTCAAGTTATGCAAGAAAAACTGAATATCTACCTTCTCATCACAGATATTGTACATTATGCAAATACTCTCCATATGCTATATTTTTTCAGTGTACTCTATATGAAGATAGCTCTATATGTCTCTGTCACAAAAGTATTTTGCCAGCTGTTATGCTGTAAGAAAAAGAAAGGAAATAACCTTATCAGAGTAAAGAAATGTCTAATCCCTGCCTGTTAGATCCACCTATAAGCACAGACAACACAGCATATTTAAATTTTGCAGAATTTCTTTTATGAAAAACATTACAGGTCTTCTTAGCTCTGCAGAAAAGCTTACCTATATGCTAAACAACGAATATCGTTCAGTAAAACAAGGTTGCCACATAATACAACAATATTTTGTCCTTGATCTTTACTTAAATATCACCTCAAATGAGATTTAGGATATTCCTGTGGAAGTGTACACACTGAATAAATGAATGGCTCATATTCTTGAAAAGGTGTTATTTGGATTTACAGCAGACAGCTTTTTTTGCTGTCTTGTAGCAATGCAGCCATTTGCCTGCTTGAAGTGATGGAGAAAAGCTTTGTATAGGGAGGGGTGTGTACAAAATCCACAGTCTGCCTGCTAGTCTTGGGCCATTGCTTAATGCAGCAGTTTGGGCTAGGTCATCAAATATTCTGGCAACTCTAAGTGTAAAAGAATTAAAATTAAACACAAAATCCTTCAAAAGATGTCTTTGGCAGTCATTTGTATAAAATAAAATACACAGACAAATAAGGAATTAATTCCAGCTGAACAATGCTGCAGTGACCAGAAAAAAAAATAAACAACTGGTTTAACTTAACACACTGGTTTAATGCTACACTCAAATTTCTCTTCACACCATAACACTATAAAAAAATCTTGAAGGTTATGTCTATCCTTTCTATCCAGTGGTCTTATTCTGTTTCACAGCATGCAAAATCTGTGTTCTCACTTTCTGTCACTCAGACTTCTTCAATTAACACCTTTTTTTCAAATGCTGCGAACCCAACTATTGCACATTTGCCTGTTAACTGCAAAACTGTGAATGCCCTCTTTTTTTTTTTTTTTTTCTTTTTAATTCAATGATACTCATTTCTCTAACCATGCAGGAAGAAATAAATCATGCAGAAGCTGAAACTTCCCTGGACTACAATTTTTAGTTTAACTCACCTGAGAATTATTTGGCAATGACTCATTCAAGGCTGACTATCATTTTTTCAGCTATTTCTACAAAGAAATCAGAAGTCTTGCACAGCTGGTACTTGCTGTAGGACTGACTCCTTTCCTTCACACAAGAGAAAGCAGCTGTGAAAGTAATGCTGTCTTGTGAGTGAACCTGATATTAGGAGTTTCAATCATGTTCTCCATCCCCTTCAGACTCAATGTTCTCTAAATTCCTCTTCACCTTTTTTCAGTTGAGAGTGGGGAAGGGTAAGAAGCTGAAGCAGAGGTGATGTGCATTGAAACAGTGACAAGTAGCACACTGGCGCTTGATAACAACACATCTTTAAGTCTATTTGCATTGAAGAAATACTTGGATCGATAGGTACTGGTAGTAACAACCTTAGTATTACTTTTTCTTATTTCCTCTGAACTGTTCAGCATCTTTCCACCTTCTTGCTGACTACTGACCTTTCTCTCACCCCCTTTCTGAGGCTTACAGAATGAATTTGTTATTTTACCTTTCTGCTGTCTGCAGGCTTCCTGATCCTCCACAACATTTCCAAACCGAACAGTAAACCTTTTCACCTAAAACCTTCACAAATACATGACTGCCCCCAAACCCTTCAACCCCTGCTCTGTGATGACACATTTCATCCCATTCTCCTGACTTTTTGTCTGTTATAGGCTCCAGAAGGTCCCAATTAACATACAAGTTAATGTCAATAGACAAAATACCAATCCTTACATAGCAACTCTTTGGACCCACTGTTGGAATAATCACTACACATTCCAAAGCTTTCTAGATATTTACTAGATATTTGCCACACTTTCACCTTGACTCTTAAAGGAGCTGATATGACTCTCAAAAAATCTTTATACTTCTGAAGTAATGTGTTATTATTCAAGCTTGGTAAAGTTATTACTCCTTTGAGAGTTTTTAATTTTGCGTTCCAAGACTTCCGTCTAGAAATTGATCTTTCAGGTTCTGGATGTGAGCTCTCCCCCAGGAACACACAAGGAGTAACCACCACATATGGAAAATGAAGAGCTGAATTTCAAAACTTAAGATTCATTTAAATGGAATTCCATTTGGACAACTATTTTGCCCGACATGTATTTGGTTTGCTTGGCAAAAGGAAAAGCCAGGGGATGCTGCAGGAGTGGCTCCTGGGACAAGATTCCAAAAGCTTTCCTCAGAGCGAATGCCAGCCAGCTCCAAGACAGACCCACTGCTGGCCAAGCCCAAGTCCATCAGTGATGGTGGTAGTACACCTGTGACAGCAGGTTTAAAATGGAGAAAAAGCTGCTGAGCAAGAGAAGGTGGACGAGATGAATTGGGAATATGAGAGAAACTGCCCTGCAGCCCCATGGGGAGAGGAGCCTATGCTGGAGCAGGTTTGCTGGCCCTTGGAAGCCCCCACACTGGAGCAGCCTGTTCCTGATGTACTCCACCCTGTGGAAAAGATCCATGCTGGAGCAGTTTGTGAAGAACGGCAGCCTGTAAGAAGGACCCACGTTAGAGAAGTTCAGGGACAACTCACTCACATGGGACAGACACTGTGCTGGAGCAGGGGAAGAGTGTGAGCAGGAAGGAGTGGTAGAGACAATGTGTAATGAATGCCCAAATGTGAATACACTCAATGTATTGAAGTAAATCAATATATATGTTTGCATTTTTCTTGTTATTGGAAATCCTAACCCATATTAAATTTGCTTTCACTGCAAGGTGATCTGGCTTTGACCAATTGTCATTAAAAACTCTCATTTAACTTTGAGTTTGTTGTAGTTATATGTTCTGACAAGTCATAAGGCAGATTGAAAACCTTTTTTCTTTCTTCAAGTGTATAATAAGGCATTGACAAAACCCTATGAAATATTGCTTTATTGATTCTTGTCATAAAAGTAAGATTATGAAAGTCAACATATTTTTGTTTAATCTACTCTTTGTCTGCTTGAAATGGCATCTTTTGCGTACAAAAATTATGAATTACTTATAAGTTGTTTCATACTCCACTTAATTGTGTTTTATTAACAAATGCCTATAAATCTAACATCTTCAAATATTCTAATGTAAACGAAATGATCTGTCAAAGCTAAAAAGGCTACTGGGAATCTAAGCATGGTACACAAAACTTCATCCCTGTAGACTCACATTTACATGCAAAAGTTGTTTCCCTTTATTTGGGGTGGGGGGAAATATAAAAATCTCAGACTCTTGGTTTGAGAGACTTCATTCATTTTAAAGTTTTAATATGGCATTAACCACTTTCTGTTTCTCTAACTCCTAATGTACAAGTAATGGGAAAAATATTTTAAGGATCCCCACCGAGGTAGTCTGACTTAAGCAAGCGTTGCTCAGATTTGAATCCTGGGGAAAAAAAAAATGACTAATTTCTTGCTAGAGAAATAATAGACCCGCCATCTGTGCTCATTTCTGTATAAGCATGGTAATGTATCACATCACTTTAATAGGCAGACTTGGTCCCCAAGTACTATTCATTTTCATCAGCATTAGGAAAAAAAACCCAAGAACCAATACATTTGTATTCTATAAACATGTTTTAAAGTGACAAATAACAAGGTGCCCATTTTCTGAGTTCAGTATATGAATATTCATATAAATTACCTATTATTCCTTACTGTATTTATGAGACAATGGTGGGGTTGACTTTTGATTCTCTCAAGATCTGTGATGAAAGAGAAAATCATGCTTTATTTGGTATCACCGATTTCTTGGTACATGCAGGTGGAAAAGCTATTAGAAGTAATAAATACATCAATTCTTGTATGATTCGACCATTTTTAATGTGGTGCTTCAGGAAGGTGTCTGTACACGTATATCTCCCTCCAGCACAAAATAATCTGTATTATCTTGTGATGACAGCTAATACATCATATTTACAGTCAACAACTGATTATGATTTTCCTTTTTGAGTTGCTTTTAGGCACTTAGACCATGTTTCAAATGGGAGACTAAAGTAACAAAAGGTGTTCTATGACAGAAAAGCTATTGTCCAGAGCATCCCTAAGTGCACTGGCAGTCAAGCCTCTCTCAAGAGACCTGGTGATATTCTCAGCAGCTGGTCACCCCATCCAGATGTATCTCTTTCAACTGCTACCATCATCACCTGTCACTGCCTTCTTCTGGTCACCAGTGGTGTTCCCCAGGAATCAGTATTGGGGTCCGTCCTGTTGGACATCTTTATGGATGGTTTGGAGAAGCAGCTCAAATACAGCCTCAGTCAGCTCGCACATGACATCAAACTAGGTGAGAGTGTTGATCTGCTGGAGGGTAGGAAGGCTCTGCAGAGAGATCTGGAAGGATTCAAACAATGGCATGAATTCAGCCAGGCCAAGTGCAGAGCCCTGCACTTGGTTCTCAGCAACATCATGCAGCACCATAGGCTCAAGGAAGAGTGGCTTGAGAGCTGCTCAGCAGAAAGGAACTTGGGGGTGCTGGCTGATGCACAGCTGAACATGAGCCAGCGAGTGCCCAGGTGGCCAAGCACTAATTGCCCCTCTGTACTCTGCATTGGTGAGGGCCTCACCTCAAATCCTAGGTTCAGCTTTGGGTGGTCACATCAAAAAGGACACTGAGGTGCTGGAACATGTCCTGAAAAGGGCAGCAAGCCTTATGAAGGGTCTAGAAAACATGTCCTGTAAGGAGCTGCTGGGGAAACTGGGCTTGTTGAGTCTGGAGAAGACTTGGACGGAACCTCATTGCTCTCTACAACTACCTGAAAGGAGGCTGCAGAGAGAATTTCTTCTGCCATGTCTCAAGTGAAAAAGCAAAAAGAAATGGCCTTAAGATGTGCCAAGAGAGGTTTAAATTAGATATTAAAAAAATCAAATCACTGAAAGAGTGGTTAGGCATTGGAATAAGTCAGCCAGGGAGGTGGTGGAGTCATCACCTCTGGAAATGTTTGAGAGGGGTCTGGATGTGTCACTGGGGGATGTGGTTGGTTTATATGGTGATAATGCTGCAAGTTTGATGGTGGGACTAGATGCTCTTAAAGGTACATTTATGATTCTGTGTGATTCTTGTGCTTTTCAGTGCTTGAGTCACTTACCACTATCAAGAGCTACTCAGGAATCTCTGCATTAAGTTTTCAAGTAACAGGGTAATGAAATTGAGAGAACTGTTCCGGCTGTGAAAAGCTTACCCGTGAAATGCTGGTGTGTGTCAGGTAGTCACAAAGCTGTAGGATGTCCAGTGGGGCCATAGGTGCCACAGCTGTACAGACACACTGCCTGATAAAGCTCGTTTTGTAAATAATCACTTTGTGTCACTAGGATTCTCATCTTCATTTGTGATACTTCATCTCAAATGAGATCTTACTTCATTAATCTCCATGACAATAAACAGAAAATAACCACAAACTCCTCATCTGATAACAATTTAGAATCATCTCTTCATCCACTTATTTTCTGCATTTGAAACCAATTTGGTGTAAATGATGCGATGCTGGTTTTCATATGAGTGCTTGTCATGGGTTTTGTTTGTTTGTTTGTTTGATTAGTTTAATTAAGTGTCAATATTACAAAATTATCCAATCAGAGTTAAACCATAATACCGCTTGAAATAAGCAGTGAAATGCTAGGGAACTCATTTTAAAGTAAACGTTTGCTTACACTGGGTTCTTTGGGAAGATCCAGACGATGAGAATATAATACTCAAGGGATGAAACAACTTTTTAAACAGTATATTTATTTACTGTATTTATCATCCCTGTTTTCACCTCCTTTAACTGCCATTGATACAGTAACCAAGCTGCAACTTCTGCAGAATGTTCTCTCCTTCATGAAATGGATTTTCTTTTTTTCTATCCTCTAGTTTTTAAAAAGTAAGCCTTCATGTATTTGCCTTGTTAAGGGATTTGTTTTGTTCATCTTCTCATGTTAATTGAATTTTAAATTACTTCAGAACTTAGATTGTTGGCTTCTTACTGTTTAAGAACAGTAAAATAGCACAGTGTGCCTACTACATCTTGTTTTATTTCAGACATGGGATACGACTTTTAATAACTCCTTCTCAGCTTGCCTGCTTTATGATTGCTGATAATTACTGGTTTACACTTGCTATTGCTAGCATCTTCATCACAACTGGGCATTTCAAAATTCTGGGAGATGTTAATTGAGAAATTAACAATTACCTGAATACTAGTAAAAAATAAACATATGCCGCAGCAAATGAGTAAGAGTGTTCAGTAGTGTAAATTTTAATTAGCAAAGATGAACAAATAAAAGAATCACTGCAGTGATAAAAGCCACTTACAACTTAGACAGAAATGCTGGCTATTTTTTAATCTTACATAGTTTTTAAGAGTAGATATTGCAAAATTTGCTTCAGAAAATCTGTAAAAAATATCTTACACCTCTCTATCAGAGAAAGATTTTTAATAATTCTAGGACAGATCCCATTTTCCCTAGACATTTTCAATACATTTTAGTTGACAAAAATTTCAGTAAAATAAAATAAAATTAAAAAAACCCGTATTTGAATTTTTCAATGAGAATTTAGTATATGTTAAAAAAAATAAATATTGTACATACACTTGTTAAACATGAAGAGGGGAAAAAAACTGAGTAAAAGTTGTGCTATTTTTGCTTCAGAAAAAAAATATACTCCTATAATTATTTAGGCTAAAACATGTCTTTATAAAGATACATACTTAATTTTTTATCATCGACCAGACATACCTTGTTAAAGGAAAACAAAAAAAAGCAGATCAGCCTTAAGACTTTTCTACATTTGAAGACTAAGTGACATGTCTTTGAAATACTCTTTTTAAAACAGATATTTCATTTTAACAGAGCTTTTTGAAACCAGGTTCACATGAGCAAAACAAGTAACACTGAAGTATGTAATAAAGTATTATAGAGTCTTTCAGAGCATTTCTTTCAATGAATTTCCAAGTGTGGCCCATCCTGTTTTTTATTTTGAAAAGTACAAAATCTTTTATCATCAGTAATTTCCATTATGTTCTAGTCCTACAAAACATTTTTGAGCTCTTCTAAAACTCATAAACCCTAACATTCCATCACAGTCTTTATTTGAACACTAAAATTTTTGAGAGGACTCTATATGAGGTCGGAAGGCAGTTGGCCATAGTTTTAATGTTGGCTGTATCTTCTAAAATAAGTTCTTAATAAGTCATAAGAAGTGCTAATGATGTCCCGAAGGCTGCCTTAGGCAGACAGGTCTCCCTTTAGAGACTTTCAAAAGCATCAACTTGTCTCCAGTTGCTATGCATGGATTTAGAATGATTGTTTTACTATGCATCTGAAATCTCCTACAGGATGTGTGCCTGTTAATCAGACTATGCTTTTTGCAAATAATGTAACTTCTATTAAAAGCTAAATTTTCTTCAGAAGAAAAAATGCTGTAACCTACATACTGAAAATTCATTTTTTATAGCTTTCTTATAGCACAGCAGATTTTATACTGTTTCAAAAATTCTAGAACTTTTGAAGAATTCTCCCTCGAAAGATGCTGTGTAAATTAGCCCAGTCAATTAATGGTAATTACTGTAATAGCTATCTATCTGTACCTATCCCTGCAGTACGTTCCTATTTTCTGGACAGAGACACTATTCTTATATGTGATGCATAATGAATGCCCCAAAAAGCATGACAAAACATATCTGTAATGCACCTTAACAAATAAATGCGTTCTAGTAATTGCAAGGTCTGCCAAAGAGAAAAGAGCTTTGAGACAGATATTTCACTTAAACTAGGTGCCTTGGGTAAGTCATATGTTTAAAATTGAGAAAATAAATTCTTATTACATCAGAAAATAACTAAACAGCAGACATATGCAAGTGCACTAAATCTAAATAAATGAGGACAACAGTATCTCCTTCTTCTTCTAGTATTCTGGAAATCTAACAACTGTAATAATTCTACTTCATTTAATGGAGCAAGGAAATGAGATGTATTAATTACTACAAACAAGCACATAAATGTTTATAGCAAATAGCTGGCAAAACAAAAGGAATTACCTTGGAAAACAATTCAAGCAACTTGGAAATACAAAGCTGTCAAGCCTAATTAGTGCAAAATTGAGAAGCCTGCTTCCCCTATAGGATACTAAAATATTTCTGCTTGGAAATGACAAAAGGGTCATGCAACTGTGGCATTAAGTAGAACACCAAACCTTGAAGACAAAAGTATGACATGCCATATTTTGTCCAACATAATGCTTCAGTGGAGAGACCAACAGGTCATCTAGGGACCTGGAATGCACCTGATAATTTTGGGACTGATTCCTGACACAGTCAATATTTATCTCACAGCCCCATAAGAAGTACACCACTGCAAATGATGTCAAAAGTGCAGTTTCACAATCTGTTCTTTTTTACTGAATGATTTGGGGGTTTTTCTGAGGTAGTTTATGGAAAATTAGCACAAAATGAGAGTAAAGTTGTGGTGAAGGACTATCAGGCATATAATTAACTTGAATATGATTACTGATAAAAGAAAAAAGTTAATTCAGCAAATAAAGGTCATATGAAGGAATAAACCTAAACCACTATGCAATGTTAAGAGTGAAGTGCTATTTCAGCAAATTCATTGACATGAGCCACTCGATAGATTTTTTCATGTTTATTCTTAACAAGAATAAAGTTTATTCTTTTCTTGTTTATTCTTTATTAATTAAAGAATTAAATCCCATGTGGTAAAAAAGCTGCTTTATACTTTCCTTCTCTGTTGTCCAAGTACACCCAGAGGAAGTAAAATATTGGTGGATTATTAATAAATTAATGTAAGTGTCAAATCCATCTCTGTGGCTTGGGACTCATTTTGCCTTCCTAATCCATCTAAACGTGGATGAATGGCGATGCAAGCTAGGACTCGATGACGCATATACAACAGACAATGCTTTTTATCGTAAATGTTTTTTGAGACCTATGTGCTTAATAGTAATTGGGAGGGTGGATGGGGGGGCAGAAGGGTGCTCATTGTTTGTTGTTTGCAGTTTTGATTTTGTTGGTTTGTTTTTTGGTTTTTTTTCCTCCAGATAAAACATTTCAGTGTAATCTGTTCCCACTGTGAATACTACCAAATCTTGACATTTTCCTGAGGAGATACTGGATGCAATTGCCTCTTCATTCAAAACAGTTTTACACTTACTCAGGTGTACTTAGGTCATATACATCTGTGGGAAGGAAAATCAGTCCTGTGGATTACTCCACAGTTTGGATTGGCGAAGATTTTTCTCAGCAACTAGAAGTTTGTTCAGCAGTTAACCCATAACTTTTTTACATTTCACAGTTTTATTATTCACAGCACCTTTGCTGGAAGCATTTGCATTCCCTGATTTGCAAACTACCCACATTGCCTGTTCTCAGAGCACCGTGAATAGCTCATATAAAGAACAAATACAGAGTTATGTATCAGAAGTTCTACAGTATGCTGTATTTTATTAAATAATAGAAACAAGCATTACACTATAATGCCAGTTATGTGCTAGTGTTACTTAATCTTCATGGGAAATTAAGCATTTTGTACAATGCCATATTTTAGCAATTCTATATTCAATTTTAGCAATTTTAGCAATGAAGTAACTTTTCATTTTGCACTGGAGCTTAACTAACCTTATACCAAAGACAAGTACAATTGCCTTAACCTTTGATGCTTTTCACCCTCCATGAGAGCCATGATGAATAATTTTTAAAGTATTTCAGAACAAGTCACAAAGAATATGGACTTCAAATAAAGTTGTACTCAAAGATAGTGGCATATGCATGAAAAACTTCAGTTTCAAAAGCCATTAGTAGCAGAGTAATGAACTGAACTTCTTTTCCGAGTAACAAACTTCTGGAGAAGGCTGAAGGATATTCTGGGAAGCCACTATGCAGTTACCTGGACTGGCCTATTATGACTTGTGTCCTTGATTTCCAATTCTGTTAGACAAAATTGTATCAGTACAACTTGAGTATGTTTTAGATGCACATTTTTAATATCTAACAGAAAAGGAATAATGTAAACACTATATACAAGGCATATCATGGCATATCACAGCAGACATAAGCAGGGATGAGAACACGTTCAAGGATCTTTCAGTGTTGTCCACAACATTTCAGCCCAATGGCTATTGCATTCATGAGTCATATGGAGTCATCTTTTAACGTTTCTTTAAAAAACACAAACTCACTCTTTATCTTTTGTGGGTAGAATCAATAAATATATGAACTGAGAAAGCTGACATAGATAATATTTAAGTGTTTAAAGAGAGGGATTGTATTAAAGGTTTAAGAGGTTTAATAAACTTTTGGGTTTTCCTTTCTTCACAATCACCCCTTCTCGTATCTTTTTACAAATTTTACTTATCACATTCAGTTATTGCTTTCTTTTAGATATAAATGAGTGGTTGTAAATACATTTATTTTATCTTCAGTGGGAAAAGGTTCATAGGACCATAGTAGCAAAAATATTTTAGCTAAATTTTATGAAGATCATATTTCCAGGTCCTTGGTTCAGTTTTGCTGTCATATGAATCACTGTAATTTTTCTTTGTTTGGCCCCACTGTGATAAAACTACAATAAAAATGTGGGAGTGACTCTCATTCAATCAAATCTTAACAAAATACAGCCTTTAGACAAATATCACAAATTTTTACCCAGAGAATGCCCTCCCCAAAAGAAGAAGAAATATTAAAAAATTATTAGCAACTGTACTACACCTACTTATTTTTAGTTAATTAGGCATCTACTGCCTAGGCATCTACAGCCTACAGAGTATGTAAAGAGAAAGAAAAAATAAGGCCTTCCTCTGGGAAATAAAGCAATGGCATAGGATGAAATGATGACTTGTCCTCTCCATTGGACATGCCTCCTGGACAACCAGTCTAGACACAATACTGAACTTTCAAATAACTAAACTCAAATTAGATTGCATTACCCTTGGGGTACTCCTTGCAGAAGTGATAAGCTTACTGAAGCAAGCCTATTATTCCTTCTGCTTTTCAGTTTTCCATTCTAAAGTTGTCAGAATTCTTCCTACTTGTATCATGGAGGACTCTATGAAAAGACAAGAGCTAAATATTATGATACGTCCAGATATATCAGTAATGGCAACTGTACACCTGAGCATCAATAAAGTGTCAAAGCACTTGGCTTTTTTTTTTTGGAAAACACAGTTCAGTGCATTCTAGAAAACAAGACAGATAATGACAAGTTTTATCTTCCCTTTTGTTTCTAAAGAAGCCCAAAGTATTTAATTTATAATATTCAGCAGAACCAGAAAAACTGAAGGACGAAACCTGTAAGAAATTTATATAGATTGTAATGAAATGCTAGAAGCAAGGAAAAGAATGGTTCTACTTTCTTCCTTTGGGATCAAAAGGAGAAGAATTCTATCATCTATTATAAGTTTGGAAGCTCTGTGTGACTGCTTAGTATGCAGTCTGAGAAGGGAATCAATCTAGATAAGGCTATTCTCTGAGATTTGATTTTTAACTTCACTTGTGATATTGCCTTGGTTACAGAAATTAATGTCAAGTAGGCAACAAGGGGTTCAAGGATAATGTAAGTCAAGCAGGCTATCTTCTGTATGGCAAACGCTGTCAAAGACAAGAAAGGGCAGTCAAAGGGTTGCCAAAAAATATTCTTCAGGAAAACTCTACCCTACAGCAAATATTGCATGTCTGAAAATACTAAATGAACCTCGTGTTACAAAAATATGTAAAATTTCTCCGTATAGTTATGTATTTGTATGTATACATACAGACATCTCATTTCTGCTATGATCTACACAGAGAGCCAAACTCAAGTATCCCTGTTCTGTACCATGAAATGGTCGGAATGTTTATGAAAAAATGGCTGGATTTTAAAAGCATTGTAACAGTGAGGAATTTCACTGAGATAAAAAAATGTTTCAGTATCGTGGGACTTGGGAAAGTAGGGTTTCACTTGTGTAGCTCTCTAAGTATTCCTGATTTAACAGTGAACAGGAAACTGGAAACTAGGTCTTCCACACTACAAGTGATACAGTGACATTTTAGTCATAAATTTTAGGTCATTGGCTGATGTCAGGAAAACCACAGACTAATTTCTTATGCAAAATCTCTGGAGAAAGAGAGAGCAGCTTAAAAAAGGATTCATAATAACCAGCACAGTCATGGAAATTAATGTTTCTTGAGCTAAACATCTTTTTGGGTTTATCAATACACACAAATTTCAAGTCACCTGAAAAACCTCTCTTCAGTGTTTTCTTTTATTAATTCTTTTGATTCTGTAGAGTTTACTTCTTTGTCAACTGATAGGATTAAACATAAAGATTCAAGTGATTGATATGCCTCAGATTTATTTCATGCTGTAACACAAGAAAGAGCTAGTAACAGGAAATTCTCTCTGTTGACAGAGTGTAGTCACATCAGTAGGACATTCACCTCTAGACTAATTTGATCAGAGAGAAAAAGGTCTGTGATTTGTCATAAATAGTTGGGGAGGAAATGAAGAAAGATAAAAGTTCCCATATCTTTACATAAAAGTACATAGCCTTTCTTTTACATTTCCTGGATAAAATGATGAAATATGCATGACAGCAGGAACTAAGACATCTAATTCCTAGCAAGCCATCCTAATCACTAAGGCTAGAGGCCATTCCTGAAACATTTTTTTCAACTCAGGAATCTCAAATTATTTCATATAACCTAAAGAAATATAAGTGGGACAGACTAAGAACTGTGTTTGTGATGCCTGCAATGGCCTATATCCCAGTGGATTTTGAGATGAGCAGCAGCCCTGAGCCCTCAGTCATTAGAAATGAATCTACTCCCTACCCTGTAATATGTTCCTAACTGCTGAATTGAAGGAAGCAAAAAACTTTCCCAGTTTTTTTGTTGTTTTGGCATTTTGGTTTGGTTTGGGGCTTGTTGTTTTTGGGGGGTTTTTTTAATGTATCCTAATCCATCACACATGCTCTGATAACACTTAACAGATTGCTGATTGCATATAAAACAGCCAAATCCTTCGAACTATGAAGCCCAAAGAGGCTGGTGCTTGAACTGGAATTCAGTTGTTCCACACTCTTATCCCTGGAACAGGAAACAAAACTTGGTGAGCAGTTTAAAGAGGAAGTGCTATATTTATTCATGCAACAAATAGATGGAGCAGCATGAATAGCCATGCAAACTTCTGAAGTACAGAGGGTCATGCTTCTTTTTTTTGTTTTAAACAATGCTGCTGACAATTGTCTCCACTCTCTGGGAGGTAGAACTATTGTATAAGTGGCCCTTAGTATCAACACCTTAAGGCCATTCTTCAGACTTTGGGACTCCTCCCCAGACTTTATATTTTCCTTAGAAGACTGCAGTTGGTCAGTAAAATAACTGTTGAAACAACAGTACTCTGAACATCAAAAATATTCATTTACAAATGAATTTTTTTTTTCTTTCTCCTTAAGCAACCTCCCTATAGCATAAGGCCTGATTTGACTAATTGTACAAAAGATGCTTCACTGTGAAGGAGCTGAAGGCCTAAAATATGATGTCGGACTCTGGAATTATGAGAAATATTTCTTTGCATGTTTAAGAGATTTTAAGAACCTCTGACAAACAGGGTTTTTAACCTTTGTTCATGGAAAAAAAATGGCTTTTAGCCTCCGGAATAAAGAAGAGTTTTCAAAAATGTGTATTAGATAGTAGAATAGTGTGTAGTTTTATCACAGGGTGAGAATTTTAGATAAATGGGGTTTTTAGGATGTTAAGCAGGTGATGACAAGATAGAGGAACCACATGGCTTTTGGGTTTCTTCCTTCTTCTTCATCTGCCTCAATGTTCTGCTGTGAGGTGGCACATTATAGTTGGCTTAGAATAGAGTCTAACCTTCTAACAAAGATAATAGTTATTGGAGAAGTATTATAAATACTGACTACGTGGATTGTAGTATCAATATCCACACCACCCTGAGGGTGGGAGCAGTTAGGATTTCGAATCTGGTATTCAGGGTTTTGTGCCTTGAACTGACCTGCAATGAAGAGCTCTGCAGGGCAGGAGAAGAATGTAATGATAAGAAATAATAAATCATGAAGAAAACACAAGAAGAGAAAAGCCTCATGACCAGTTCTTCAAACTCTCTGGCTGGGAGAGAAAACTCTGTTTACATTCTCGGGTCAGTGGTAAACAGCCGACCAGCAGAGACAAACGCAAAAATATTTTTTTACAAACCCGAGAACACAAGTTATTAGGGAAAGATTATCACAAGTCCTGTGAAGCACTGGAATAGATTTGGGAAAAGTTGTGTACCTCCCATTTGGGATTTGATGCTGGCAATCCCATACTGCTATGAGTCTGCTGTAAACATTCTAACACAGCTTGGAAACAGCAATTTCCTGAACTGCTCAGCTCTAAACACAATAAAGCAATATTCTAATATGCCAAATATTGTGAATAATATAGTAAAATAATCTATTAGTGCAACTTTTTTTGCCTCTTCCTACTTAATTTTGAGTGAGCATTATGATGTACTTTTCATTAGGATATATCATTTCAATCAATGTAGAAGGAACAAAGTGAAAGTCTAGTCAAGAAAAAAAACTTGGGTCAAAGTATTCAGGACACATCCCAGAAATACTCATTATTCAGGTCACTGATCTTACTACTTTGTTTTCAGAAAAGAACTGAGTCACCAAATAATACTGAATATTTTTTTCAGCTGGCAGCACTCACAGAGAGCAGTATTAATGCAGTCTATATTCTCTGACTTAATCAAGACACAATCTTATGCTCTTCATTCAGAAGAATTTTCAATTTAAGGTCCTGAACTTTCAATGAGTCTATTCAAGGAGGTCTCTGTCCAGGCAGACAGTGAAAATACAGACCTCAATTGCAAATTGGATTATTTTTGTAATATCACTGTTTTGGGCACCTTAGAAAAACACTGAAATAAAAAGGTGCCATGTTTTTCTTTATTATTTATTTGTTGGAGTGCTTTTAAAATATGTCAGCAATATTGTAAGTCAAAAGACATAACAAGAACTTCCTAAACAGACTCCAATATTATCAAATGAGCACACCACAACAGGCATGTTCATATCATGCCTTGGGACCCCAACTTTCGTCTTAGATGAATTTTGGCAAGTGTCATTCAAGTATATGAATTCAAAACCATTGTTCAGAGTAAGAAACAGTTTCAGAGTTCTTTAGACATTCTGCTATACATCTGCTAACTCAACTCTTGTTTCCAAAAGCTTTACCCAGTCCTTAATGGAGGCAAGTAGGGTGGTTATCAGTGACTTTGAACATTAACTCCCTTTGGCAAAGTTTGAAAAAAGATTATTTGGAAGGAAGAGATTGAAAAGAAGTCAGAATAAAGCACAGAAGTGAACCCAGATTTCTCAGTTCTCATGCTGTGAAAATTATTCCACTATTTATCTGGAATTTCACTAGTTTATTTAAAAAAAAAAAAAAAAAGAAAGAAAGAAAGAAATTTAAACTACAGGTTAGTGCACCATGGGAATGAAGTTTTAATTTTTTTCCTCTGAAGGAAAGCAGTTGTGCAATTTTAAAACTCATATGAGATGACAGAAATATGAATATCAACAGAAGCTTCTTTGTTCCCAGAGAAAAAGAGATATTAATTACATCACCTATTTACCGAATATTCAGGTAAAAATATGCTTTTCAATAAAATTTAGATTTATGGTCAAGATTTTCTTCTCAGGCATGGTTATAGTTAAATTATGGTTAATTTTTTTTTCCCCTTGATTTTTATTTTAATTTTCTAAATTTAAACAAAATCAATTACCAATTATGGGAGGTGTCTTATCTCTCTTTTTTTTATCTTCTTTGAGGAACTACATAGTTTCCTTTTTTTTGTTTTTTTAAACTGGATGCAATATACTCATACCCTGGGGAAAAAATTATTTTTAAATTATTTTAAATTAAATTATTATTTTTATAAATGTTATAATAATAGTATTATAAATTATTTTAGATTTTTAAAAATATTTAAAAAATATTTTTCATTTGTGATATTTAATGGACTTTATATAACTATTTTTGTATAGTTTCTAAATATAGTTGAACTAAATTAAGTTCTACACTGAATTTCAGAAATAGATAATATATTTTTATAATATATAATACATGATATAATAATACATAATATAACTTTTAAATATAATTAACTGTAGATTAGAAGAGGGTTGCCAGTTTGCTCTTAAGGATAACATCAGCTTAATGAATTTAACTTTTTTTCCTTTCTAGTCTGTGCCTCATTCTGATTAACTATTAATCACAGACAATGATCAATAAATAGCACCAGGATACATATTTCACTAAATCATCAAAATCACTCAGGAGCCTTTCATTATATTTTCTCTTCCCTGTCCAGCTGAGGAGGGGAATGATAGAGAAGCTTTGGTGGGAGTACAGCCAGGAACAGCTCACCACAGATCCGTGCAAAATAAAATCAAGAAGGCATAGCAGAGTTTTAGGATGTTCTTGGGTTTTAAATTTGCACTTACAGATTTATCTTGCAAACAGCATGGACCATAAACTTGCCTACACACTGGGCTAGGGGTTGATTTTCTAAACAGCTGAACTCTTTCTGAAGAGCTTTTAGTTCATTTCATGAGTATTTCCTTTTTCTTTCATTAGAAGATCAGCTGTCCAGAAGGACTCTTTCTTCTCCCTCAGCTATGTATGTGTGTTGGAGATGCTGTCAGGTATCACAGCTGGCCAACAGCTGCTGCTTCAGATCTGTGCAAATCCCCCACTGTGTGTGTACCTGCTCCAGATAGGTCATTCTTGTTATTCTGGGTACTGCAAAAAAAGCACATTACAAGCATTGTACCTTATTAAACAAAATTCAGTATTATAAATCCCTGAACTGCAGTGGGAAAACCTAACATGCTTAGCCATAGTTGTAAACTAACAATAAAATTAATATACATAGTGGTTTCTAACATCTATATCCAATTAGGTTTTTTTACTTATTATTTAAATCATGACAGCACTGAAATACGAATTGGACATAAATCAGATATAAATTTAGCCCTTGAATTTCTTGCTTCGTTTTTCTGGGGGTTTGAGCTTCTTTTGTTTTGTTTTTATGTATTTGTGTAACCTTCATATGAAAACTTTTCTAATTTTCAGAATTTTTCTCAAAGCCTCTGGGATTTGAGAGAGTCTTTTACCCAAGCTCCAAGTTGGACAGATCAGCCAATCCTGATCTGAGGGACCTGAGCTCAAGCTGTTTTAGTAATCCTAATGAGAGTACAGCACTGTGCTAACAAAGATGCACAGCTTTCAGTCTGAAGCTGGCTGGCCTTTAGCCAGCTCCAAGCACATGTAAAGTGAGTGTAGGTTTGTCTGCAAAAGGCCAGGAAGATTTGCTGTGACTTGCAGTAAGTCAGATTCCCAGCACTTCATGAAATGATTGCACTTTGCACAGCCAGGTGTTGAATGGCAAAATTTCTGAAAGCATCTGTGACTAATGTTTGAATAAATATGTCATATATCAAGAGACCTTGGCTGGCATAATAAGACTGCCAACTACACAGAAATGTAAGAAGGAAAAATTAAGTCCCAGTGAGATCTAGGAAACTAGAAAATGTCTACTTCATATCAGGATTATACATGCAGGGCGTTTTGTATCCAGAGAGACAATGTTAACTGGGTATGAAGTACAATGATAAAAATGGTTATTCATTAGAAGTGTGGACCTGATATCTGGACTATTTCGCATGTGGGCACTTTGGAAGCAAACTTATGTTAAAATAATCATGTACTTGTACCAGACAACACTCAAATAAATTCAAAAAGCTATCTGTATGACTAAAGTGAACACAACTTCATAACTTCATGATTTAAAAATGTTTGGAAAATTAACATTTTGCAGGAGATAAAATATCATAGGTGGTTATGAGAAACTATATTTATGCCATCATGACAACCCATTTTATCAAGCCACATCACTTGAGAAAACAAGATTTTATATAGAAGCATAAATAACAGAATTTGAGAAGGTTTTGTCTGTTGCTGTGCACTGCTTTTTTGTGGAAGTTAATAACTTTAAACAAATAATGTTTACTCATGACTTCATACCTCTGCAATGTGAAATGTGTGACATTTTACAATAATTTTAGTGACAGATAAAAAGATGTATGCAGCAAAAGTTTATAGTTCTATTTAACTTAATCAGAATCAGTTAAGAACTTCATCAATATTAATTCTAACAATGCTGCCACTTCCAATACATACAAAGAAATAATTTTCCTATTGTTATGCTTTTACATATATTTGAATGGAAGGAATAAGCAGCACAAGAATTTTTGTTCTTACATAAGCAGGAAGTAAAAATTTTGAAATGCATATTTTGCACATACTACATTTTGAAATGTGGTATGAAAGAACAATAAATAATCAACAATCTTTTTCTGCTTATTATAACACTTGTGGATTTTATATTAACAACATCCACTTGACTAGACCTCCTTGCACTAGAAGCAAATTATTTGAGTTCACACCAATCAGCTTATGTCTTCATACCTAGTAGGCAAACAAAAACTGCCAGCAGATTTTGACTATTGTTTAAGTAAATAATCCAGGAAATGTACCAAATAAAATATGCACCTATTTAAATGCAGACAGATATGAAAATTCCCCATGCTGCTCAAAGACTTCTTACAGTGTAGTGTAATGTGTGATGCATCTTGTGATGTATCTATAAATATCTATGACATTTTCATCATCTAGCATCCACACAAATTTTTCAGCACCCACACATACAGTGAACATGTCCATACCATACCTGGGGAATGTACATCTGTACATTCAAGAACCGACACATTATGTCTAACAAACTAAAAATATGGCAATTGACCAAATCCCCAAAGTGGGATTTTGCACTCCATTTCTTGGGACAGCCTGCTATAATGTACTGTTAGCGGAACAAAGTGCACAATAAAGCGGTCAGAGTGATAGCAATGTAGAGGAAAAAAAGACTTTTGTTCCACTTTAAAAAAATGGCTTTAGCAGCTATTAGACAGCTCTTCAGTGGGAGGACATTATCTGGGGATACATAGATTGGCCTGGGTTAATTCTGCCTAAGTAATTGTCTAAAAGTGCCAATACCACTTTCGCAGTTGCTGAGTCCCTCTGTAGTCAGAGGAGAGACAAAGGCAACTTTGAAGGAAAAATCCTGTGTAAGTCTGATTCAGCTTTCTAAGAGCCTCAGACTCTCCACTTGTGACAACCAACACAGCACCACAGATGGGCAAGAGAGATGAGCTCAGGGAAGGAGGTAAGGAGTGCTCACCAGTCTCTGTAGAGAAAACTGAACCGATCTCAACATGGCAGGGACAGGAGGGTGACCTTTGTTGCAGATATCCATTGTACCAGTGGGTGTGCAGGCTGTAAACAGCACTCACCATGATAATTAGGAGAGAGCAATGATTCCTGAGTTAGCCAGATCACCATACAATGGATCAACCCAGCCAAAATTACAAAAGCACAGTTAATGAAAGGAACTTAAAACAGAGACACGGGCTAGAGCTCATTTTTACCCACATACTCCTTCACAGCAACTGGGGACACTTGGTGCCATGACATGTTGGTGAGGATGCAGGGATCAGCAATGGGAATCCTATTTGTATTGTGGTTCAGCTGTATATTTCAATCACTATGTTATGTTTTGGTGTGATTTCAGAATATTGCATTATTACTTTCTTATGTCAAAATCACATGTAATGCCAACTTGTCTTCACATAAGTAAATTTGATGTTAAACGTTAAGCTCTCCTTGTGTGAAATATCTAAAACAACTCAGTCAGACAGTACTGGACCTGACACCACTGAACATAGGAGGCAGTAGGACACAGACTCCTTGGTTAGGAGACAGGAAAGTCTTTTAATTAAGATGTGATGAATAAGGGACAAATGAGATGTTCAGGATTCAGGTCAATGGATTTCAAGGAGCATGGTGCCCAACAGGATTTCAGGGACAACACGTAGATGGGTTTAATCAATATAGGGCAGTCATTTAGAAAAGAATACAGCATAATTCCATTCTGAGCAACAATTTTCCAAGTGGGTGTCTCCCTACATACTGGGTACACTGGCATTGTTGGGGAGCTAAGGATGTTCTGTGGGTTATGTCAGTAAGCAGAAAAAAAACCCCCTAAGTATGGAAAGAAGTCTGTTTTACATCTGGGCCTTATCCTTTACCAAGAAATAGACATTTTACAGGTAGTTCTGTGAGCAACTGATGGCCAATGCACACCCTCTGGAATATGTAACTGTATTAATCACATTAAAGAAATTGCAAGTGTTCTGTATGCTATGATAAAGAAAGAGAGACAGTACTAGCAGTACAGGAGTTGTACTTCAGCAATCACTTCTGGCTGTCAAAATAACTGATTCTAATAGGAAGATTCAATGGAGAAGAGAAAGTGCAACCATATATTATGCAGGGAAAAAATTCATCACAGTATCATGTAGTTTACAGACCAGTGAATTGATTGGCCCAGGTTCCTGAATTTTTAATTTTATCTGCTGTCAGTACAATCACTGTAGTTCATGCCAACACCATATGTTACCTCACATAAAAGCCACTCCACTTCTGTGTGCTTTCAGATAATGAAGATCTAGGAGAACTCCACTCGCTTGGCTGAGTCACTTGTAAGGTTAAAAGAAACTTGGCTCTGTGTATCCCTATTCGTAAAGACTGCACTTGGTCCACAAACAGGTGTATTAGGTAGAAAAAGAGATACAGAAACAAAACATTCTTGCTTAAATAAACATCTGGGAAAAAAATGTTCAACGACAGAGAAGTACATGTAAATACTTTTTTAGGTAGATTTGTGTTTCCAATTTAAAATATTCATAAAATTAATTTGAAATGAGAATAAAATAAGAAAAATACTGATGAGAGTAGAGAATAATTTTATATTTAAATGTTAATTCTAGAACAAAATTCAACATATAAACGTTAAGAGCAATGGAAGCAAAGCTGATATGTATAAGAGCTCAAAAGCCAAAGACAGACATGAAAATGAGCACAGCTATCATTTGAACTGGAAACTGGTATTAAAGGACTTGAAAAAACGTGGAATAATTGAGGAAAATTTTAAATATCTCTTATCAAAAGTCTACAGAAAAATATCTATATCTGTGGCATTACTTCAGTCTACAGTTACAGACAATTTAGAAACTTATGTATATATGCTGCTTTACACATCTTATAGCAAGTACTTTTCAGACTTAAAATCACTGTTGCAATTTTTTTCAGCCAGTCACTTAAAGCATCTTAAATAATTCAATGCAAACTGAGTCTTTGTTCTCCTATATACAGCACAAAGCAAAAATGAAGCAAGACTGAATTTTGCTTAAATAAGTTATACTAAACTATAGCAGTAAATGGGCATAGTACTGTTTTATTCCAAACTAGAAAGAGGATTTTTTTGCAATGTTGAGCAATGGAACAATTACTTCAGAGAATTAATTAACAGAGCAAGTGGCAGCTACCACCTTTCTTAAAAATAAAACTGGCTATCATATAATGTTAGGTGTGGATCTCATCCAGAAAGTGTTTGATAGGTGTGTTGAGAACTTGCCTTCAGATAAGGCCTGTAGGGGATTTAGTGAGAAGAAAACCTAATTTAGCGATCAGTGTTTGCATTTGAAACGAGATAATCACGTAGCTGTTCAGCTTGAAATTGCCTAAGATAATTCGGCCTATACACAGAAGCAGAACTTTTGGTTCCCTGTTAAATTTTTTGATTCCTGTTGGTGTTGAGGTAGGCATTTTGATGATCACAGCTTCTTACATGTGCACATAAATTCTGTGGACCGATGCCAAATTTATTAACCAACTTGTGATGCAGAAAATATCTGGCAGAGGCAGGGAATGACTTAATTCCTGGAAGCAGAGACAGTTCATGATTATAGACTTGATCTGGAATTAAGGGAAATGGCTAGTTTAAGTCCCTGCTCTGTCAAACTTTCTGTGACCTTCACCAATTCCTGCTGGATACATCTATTTATATGTATAGCCATCTCCAGATTTTTAATAAATGAATCAATGTGAACCTCTGAAGCAGTACAGATCTGTGCATACACACAGATCTGTGAAGCATGGCATTCTGGAAGCTAACCCACTCAATTTCTCTTCCAGTAATTCCTTATCAGGCAGATTTCAGGACTGAAAATATCTAAAATAATCAAGTTTTAGCAGCTATGATATTTAAAAAAAAAAAAAAAAAAAAAAAAAAAAAGCACCATTCCATTACCTTCTTTTCTGCTTCTTTCCTGCTCAGCATGAACCAAATATTTATTTAAAGGCACTTCCATCACTCTGATACAGACACAATCCAGATGGCATTTCTGGTTCTACTTTACTCCTTACAGAGCTGTTACTTCAATATTGTATGTTTAGCGAATGGAGAAGGAAGCTTCACTGAATCATGTGTACAGAACACAAAGATGCTCATTCCATAGAGCCATGGTTCTCTTGTCTTGGGCATAATTGATGAGATTTGAGCTATGAAGTTGAAATTTGCTATTCAAACGTCTTTAAGGAAAAAAATAAATCGGATTACTAGAATTCTGTTTTGTCACTTTGGTTCACAGTTAAAGAAAACATTATTAAATTCCAAAGAACTAAAAATTAAGCATTTCAAAAAGGGGTTGAAGAGGTTAAATGTGATGTTACGTATTTCCAGAAGTCAGAAACTACCGCAGAAGTGTCCTAACCAAAGGATTCAAAATCAAAAGTATGGTTACTGTTTGATTTCTATTTCTGTTGCAGCACTTACTTTTGTTTCAGGCTCTGCAAGAGTTGGGTGACAAAGAAACAGCATAAATAAACCTGTCATTTTTTTAAGCTGTGTTTTCAGAAAAAAAAATCTTGATAGTGAAATTGGAAGACTTAAAGAAGGCCATTCATGTTACCCAGGAGAATACAAATCAATAAAGTTCACGGCTCAGAGGTTCTCATTGATTGGAACATACTGGTAGCACAGTAATTTCAAAAACCAATGCAGGGTTTGCCAACCACACCACATTTTGTGATTGTAGACAATAAAACTCTATGACCTAGAAACAGCTCTCTATGGTACGGGCCTCTGAATGACTTAATGTGCTTGACTCCAACATGGATCAGCTAAATACTGACCACTTGAAATGTATTTCAGAAGATTATAATACTCATATAACACAAAATGTTTAATATAAAGAAATTCATAAAGTACTGTCGGCTGAAGAGCGCAGACATTTCAGAGCATAAAAGAAAACTAGTATTTCAAGGAAAAGTTTGTCTTATGAAAACGTGCTTAAATGCCATGTAATGCCCTTTAAAAATGTACCAAACTAAACTCTTCTATTCATTCATTAGATGTTGAAGGCATTATTGACTGTCACAGACAATTCATGAATGCTGCTCTGCCAGTAATTAACCTCAAGTCAGCAAGGGAAAAAAAATCCACTCCTCTTGATCAGAGACATATCTCAGTTAAATTCTCAAGCAAAAATAGCCTTCTCTATCAGTTGTTTCTGTGAAAAAATGCAGATTATGTCAGAGCTGTACAGTAGTCTATTCTGACTCATGGGACATACCGTGAATGCTATGTTTGCAGTTCCTAACCATGGAAACAAACATAAAACAAATTTCTACATAGTGCATTAACTCCTGCAGAGTCAAGCAGCTGTACGTGAATATTTAATTGAAGTATAAATATAAATAAACATAATATAAATATATGTAATTTTAATAATATAAAAATCTCCAGTTAGGGCTGCTTGGTAAAGAAGCAACCCTAGATCTGAGGCAGGTTATTTGTTTGATAAAGTCTGTATGGTACTCAGGCACTCACACCTCAATACCTGAGTCAGAAAAAGCTGAACAAGAAG
The DNA here is from genome assembly GCA_018697195.1 of Certhia americana. Classification (NCBI taxonomy): domain Eukaryota; kingdom Metazoa; phylum Chordata; class Aves; order Passeriformes; family Certhiidae; genus Certhia; species Certhia americana. The sequence goes on along the minus strand of CM031857.1, from coordinate 73,964,921 downwards.
AGCAGCAAACCCTTTTTTTTTTTTTTTTTTTCTTTTATATGTATTTTAGTTTCAAACAGAAAAAAACAGGGTTTGCATGGATGGAATGGTTCCCTGTACCACCAGAAGCTGTTAATCAGTTTGTCCTTAATAATTTCTGCTTTTCAAAGTAAAATCTGTATATTCCTTTCCATTCCTTCATCACTTGTGTCGCGCCTACAGCCTATACCCACTGGAAGTACTCTGCTCTGCAGTAATTCTGAGAATAAGCTCAGAATTACTCTGGTAAGCAAGAAGAATGATTCCTTGCTTACCTGAATCTAGAGAGAAGACTTTGCAAGAACCTTCTTCAGTATCTGGGAAGAGACTTTACAAGGACTACTTATTTCTTTTTTTGAGTATATCTTTTAGATTGTTTCAGATAGCTCAAGCTCCACCTCTGTCTCTAAAGTCATATATCAAGTGACAGAAATTGCTAGTGTCCAAGCATGCATCTACTGCTGAGTGATTCTGGTTCATTTCTCACCTGCTGCCTCTGCATCTCTTGTTAGGAGCTGCCAAGAAAGGCAGATACTCCCATGCCTTTCTATCTTAATGTGATTATTTTTTTCTTTATTACTTTCAGATAAATACTTCAGAATAGAAAAAACTCACATTTTATGTGTTTGTGTATTTCTGCTTTCCAGTCTCTTTTTTTAAAAATTTATTATGTTTGTAATAAATAAATTACATTTACATGTTATCTAAAGTACCATTAAATCCCATCCTCAGTGGTGTGCCAGAAAATCGTTTGGCTTCAGGCCATGTGAACAAATATTCAGCCAGCCTTTTCCAGTTATCTAGCTGACTGCTTGCTATAGAATTTTTCTTTCACACACCTGATATGCTTTCTCCAACATATGTGGGGTCCTGTCCTTTTTCCTTACAGAGTCCAGTCTTATTTCTTCTAATCTTTTTTCTCCTCCTCCTCCTAGCAGTCTCCCCCTTCGCACTTGCACACTCCAGAAGTGGAAGTCTATATGACACAACCAAATCTGCAAGCATAGCTGATTTTTTCTTAGGAGCACTCAAGGACCAGCAGAGTTTGAGAAGCTCATGCATCTTCATTGTTCTGGAGGACTCCTGAGGCTGGTTTGATTTGTGTGGGTGAAATCTAAATTGGGTAAACTTTAGCACAGAATGGACACTGTCATTCATAAAGAAATAAAGGCAAAAGCAAAAGGAAAGACAGCCTACATAATATCAATTACCTATTATCTATGATTATCATCATAAGAATTGTTAAAATGCTCAAGTAGGAACAGATATTTGGTACTAGATATTTTTGCAGTATCCTGGACACTGCAGATAACCGGAGTGCATGGTCTGTGCAGAAAAATTCTGACATCGATTTTGGACACAAAATCCTTACAGGTTACACCAACACTGAGACCAAGCTCTTATAAGGCCTGGATGACCTTGATGTTAAGCCAGTTCTTTTTAAAGCAGGTTCTTCTGTGAGGATGACAAACCCAAGCAGAAATGAACGTCACTACATCACTTCACATCTTCACATCTCTCCCAGGTAGCAGTGTCCCCAAAAACAAATGCTGAGAACACCTGTCTTCATTATATTTCAGTATACTCCATCCAGGCAGAAAGGTCTTACTACAATCTCCACCTTCTACTGCATTATAAGCTTAAATACAAATGGCGCAAAACATAGGTTAGGTTAGAAAAAGTACCTTCACATGCAAAATCAATTCTACTCTGCTAATCACTTATTTTGCTATTAAGCCAAAAGAACAGCCCATCCTACAAGCAAGGAAAACTCAGCCTTAATATGCAAAAAAAAGGAAATAGAAATTCCTCATGTCCCAAAATTAATCATGAGTTGTTGAGATTTCTTTGCCCCAGATAATTATGATTTCTAATAACAGTAAGGTTTCATTTGAATATATCCCAACATTACCAAGCTAAGAACAGTTCAGATATGTTGCAAAAAAGATTTGGCTAAGAACAGGCACCCAAGAGGATCATTATAAAAATATGCTTTTGTATCACCTGTCAGTTTAAAACATTTCTACATATGGTCATGGCTTAATGCTTCCCATTGCTCTTCTCATGCTCTCCTATCAAGTCCCCTCTGCAATTAGTAGTATGTTGGAGCCAGCGAGCAGGGTGTAAATCACCCCCAAACTGGTGTTTTTCTGATCCCTCCTGCTGTTGTTCCTCCTCTTCCAGCTGCTTCTCCTTCTGCTATTTTGCCACTTTACAGAATAAGGGCAATAGTCTGAATTTTGCAGACTCATCAGTTGACAAACATTTTTGAAAAAGACTGCCAGCCTTTAAGAATTCTAGTTTCCATAATGCTTGTTTGGTAATTTCCATAATAAATTTCCAATCTGGTAGCCAGCTTAGTAGTAAACACTGCAGGGAGGCTAATTTGGCATTGGTTTTTAACACTCTAACATCATACAAGTTGCCAATGGCAACAGTATCTGTAGTTAAACTTCAAACAGGAAACATGGCAGAAGGAACTTTTAGGAATGGTATAGAAATTCAAAAGACAGTATTTTAAAATCTTTTTTTGTCCAATTACCACAGTGCCATACAATATAATTCAAAAAGTCTGCGTTATCTTCTTCACTGTGAAAAAGCCACAGCTACTGAACAATCCTCTAGACCCACATTCAAGTTCATAAGTCTCATTTGGGAAAGAAAGTTGTCCAGTCAAAAGTGTGCCATCCTTTCCTAATAAAGGAACAGCTTCAACAGAACAGTCATCAAGTATTCTTGGCTATTATTTCAACTAATAGAGCTATTTAAGGAGTAGATAATTGGGCACATCACGGATTCATCTGTTTTTCATTTCCCGTGCCTGAAAGATTAACAAAATTAATCCAACCAGCCATAACATTTTTAAGAACTAAAAAAACTATTTGGAATATTGCCAAAACTAAAGGCAGTACCTATACTAAAAATGTCGTATTTGCAAATCACTCTACAGCATTTCTTTACCCTAATGACACTTGACACATGCTTTCTTTCCCTTTAGATACTCAAAAGAAATCACAGGTGCTCTGTTGGCTATGCAGGTATTTGAATTTTGTCTCATATTTTATTCTGCATTTAGTGATCCAGGAGAATCTGAAAGGTCATCTGCTTTACAGACAAGACCACCATGAATTGTAGTGGGTCAATAATGACATTTGAAGGAATTTTCTGGATTTACCTACATTGAAATAAAATACCTTGAAATAAATTATTCTAAATGACAAAACACAAAATTGTCTTTTAAAGGAAAAGTAATGACAGAAAAAGGAACAGGATAGGCCTATCATAAAATTTTGTGTATTTTCTGTTAAGATAAGAGAATTTAAGAACACTTTTTAAAATAGTTTTTTTCGTACTATTTTGACCCTAGTTAACAGTATCTTACTTAATGAAATTCCTTCATTTTAAAGTAAATTATAACAGGATAGCTCTCTCAATGTGATATTTAACTTCTTACTTTCATTGCCTTTACATTGCTTTCAATACATTGAAGAGAATTTTTTTTATCTTTCAACACAAAAGTTTATCACATCCAATTAGTCAAAACTAAATTGAATTCTCTGTACACTGGTCATATCTTTTTGATGTCTGGATATTGAAAGAAAGGAACACAATATCATTACATTATATAAAGAAGGACACAGACTCCTAGCTTCACATTCATATTATCTTCATATGCATTTTAGAAAATCACAATAGATTTCTGCTTTTACCAAGTCAAATTGCAAGGTGATACATAATTAGCCAGGTAGGAAAAAAAACAGAAAAGTGAATATTTATATCCTGCAGGGTCAAATTGTATTTTGAATTGTTCCTTAGCAAGGATTTGGAGTTTGCAATCTTCTTTTTAGCAGACTTACTCTTTCCCCCAGTTCTATTCATTTGAAATGCCTGCAGAGACCTTTTGCAGTCTTTACAGAACAATTGAAACTTTCCATCTTTCATCAGAAGTCTTTGATGGTGCAATGACTACAATGAGGTGCAGAATTGAAAAGGCTTCTTCTGTCCTTTGACCTATTCATTACATGAGATATCAGGAGCAGCCTTTGGAACTCCTTCTGAATTTCTGACCACATGGGAAAGAAATAATGTCATAGAGCGCAACAGTTGCTTCCTGCCTAGATGGTCCATTTTTAACCCACTCCCTCAGGTTTTCTTTACATTCCTATTGTTGCACGATCTCCTGAACTTGTTTTTTTCTTTATTATACTCTTAAGCCCACATTCTGCTAGTGACCTTTGCTTTGCAATCCTTTTGCATTTTTCTGCTTATATAGAAATACACTTTCTTTTCAAAAATTTTCAGTCATAGTTGTATCATCAATTTTTATATGGATGAAAATACCTTCTGTCTAAAATATAACACTTATGGTCTTTGCAAAGAACAGCCAAAACTGAACAAACATGTATATATAGGTATTTAAATTAAATGTCATATCAAATAGAATCTCACTCACAAGCTTCCTTATTTAGGGCCATCTGGAAGATAATAACCGTACTACTGTGTACTAAAAAATGAAGAATAGATGACAGGAAATCTCAAACCAAGTATTCTAGTACATACCTATATATTTTTTAATCATTTCAACTAAGGATTCTATATTATGCTTGTATGTAAATCTCTCATTTTCCAATTGATTAATTAAATTGCCTGGAAGTATAAATATTTCACAGCTTTGAGTACTGACCTTAGCTCATGATGTTTACCTTGATATGCCACAGTTTAACATCTCCCATTTCATCTCCCATTTGTATATCTTTCTCCATAAAGTACCATAGGTATCTGGCAGCCAAATCTGTTAAGTTTTTTGACAAAATATACTATTCACTAGTTCAGGGTCAAATGCTAAAGTTCTCTTAAGCTCATCGTTAGAGATGTTCTGTAGGTCCACTGCTGCTTGGCTTCTCACTGACAGAAAGAAACCTGGCATTGTCCTGCAGGTTCCACCAGGCTCTGTTACACACAATCAGGAGAAGAAACATCCCACCCCAGGCCCTATGGATTACTTTTTGAAGGCTGTCAGAGGCACTTCACTTTCTGGAAAAATAAAAAAGGTGAGCATGGGCTCCTGATTTATGTATCATTAAACACGCTGCTTAAGCATCAAATCTGTGTTTCAGATGCAGAATCTAAAAGCATTTGGGCAACATTAATGAATCAAATTCCATGACATGTAAAGTAAACTATAATGAATGCACTGAATTTTCCACTTCAATTCCAAAGTCCACTCTGCTAAATAGAACACATTTCTCTTCGCTTACTATACTTACTGTTGCAGAACCCCATCTTCTCTTGTCGCACAGCATGGTTTTATGTGGTTTGCATTCAACTTATGACAAGATTCATTGAATTCTATACCCTAATCTGTGATTTAAAAAAATGAAAACACTTATTTTCCAACCCTGCACTAAGAATCTATTTTTATTAACAGAAGTGTAGAAACAATCCTGTCAGAGAATATCTTAATTCCTCTGGTTTTTTTTTGAGAAGCTCCATCCATATTTTGCTTCAGTCTACCTTAATGGATAATTCTATATGCATAACCGCATTCCTACTACATTGAAAAACTGAAATATTTTTCAGTTCTTTTGTTGGCAGATGAATTCCTTGTTGCTCATTTTTTTTCTTTGCAAAGTAGCCAGGTTTCAAATAAAGCGTGTGCATTCTACTTAGAAGAAGCTTGATGTCTGCACCTACTTTAAATACTTGCAGTTATTTAACTCACAGTTGCTGATGCCTTTGTCTTCAAATGTTTGAAAACATTTCCACAAGACCAAAAACTGAAATAAAAAAGTGTTCATCAAAATTGACAGTAGAAAGGCTTTATTCTGAGGGCCAGAAAGAAGTCGAAATATGGAATGAACTTTTAATTGAAAGAATAAAATACTCATATTTGGAATATGACAGAAAATATTTGTGGAATTAATCTTCACCTTTGATTTTAAATGCATAGACAGATTGATAAATAGAGAGACAATTATTTAGTAAATACTTAAAATATAATGAATTTTATTGTCATTTTGGAGAAAAATATTCCTGAGTATTTCTCACTATTTCACAAGACGGGAAATTCTTAAAAACAACAGCCTATTAAAATATGTGTTTTAAATAATGGGAGATCACTGGAGATAATTCAACACTGAGTATTTTATTTTCTCTCTGTAATAATAATTAACTTATTTTTACCAGTTGGAAAGTGAACACTCTTGAAAGAAAATTATATTATTATTTCCCATATTATGGTAATAGTGCACTGAAGACCAAGACAACCAAATGGGTATCAGCCATGGTTTTTCTCTGAAGAAAAACTTCTACTTGATCAACTCTTTCAGATCTGTATCCTCAAAAAACAGCTATTTTTTCAGGTGTGTAATTTGGTTTGATAGAACACATTTTTTGTGTTCTATTAAAATACCATTTTTGTCCACAAACACAAATTTTGAATGATGTTTTTATTTTGTTCATCTCAGAAATTAATGATTTGTAAAATGTGGTACAGAACACTTTGAATATCCAATTTTAAATCTTCTGAGCCACATAAAATGGAAGAGTTGACAAAACTATAGTCTCCTAGGAGAGCCATTTAAAATTGTTATCAGTACAGCATATTTGTTTAAAACTCTGAAAAGAATTTTAAGGAACATTTCAGTCTATTCTAAATTAACATATTTACTCCATTATGATATGTAGACTGCAATTATTAACATGAATTCTGTGACTCAAGAGACACACTCCTTCTCTTCAACTGGAATAAATACACTTTTTACCAAACTTTGTCCTACACTGAAAGAGCCTGACAATGTAGTCCTTCTTTCAACAATCTATAAATCCTTATCGCTGAAAAAAGAAACAAAATTTTGAGATCTCTAGGACATAAACTTGGGAAAAGCCATGCTTCAAATTACTTCAATCTTTGCAAAAACAAAATGAAACAAAACCAACAAACAAAAAATAAAAATAACTCCTGACAGATTTCAATAACCACTTGATAGTCTACAAATTAAGTTCTGACTCCATCATTGCATACTAAAATGCAGCATTGTACTACTAAATTTGACCTTCTTGACTCCTAAATAATGCTTTCAGAGTGCTGTGTAGTATATAGGGAGGTTCCTAGAAGAGAAAGACTGTCTTAAAATACTCTTTCCATAACAATATTTAAAATACTCATTCTGTAATAATATTAAAAATCATAAATTAAGAAGGAAAGGGAAAGTGAAAAGACTTAGTTATCAGTGCAAGACAGTATTTAAAGGTTATATTTTAAATATCTTAAGGTTTTGTACACTTAGTTCCTCATGTAAAAATTAAACAAAAATAAAGCAAAGCTTTTACTTCCTTATGACAAGATTCCATAGTGAGCCTGTTTCTCTTTTACACTGAAAGCTTTTATACTGAAAAAAAATTTACATATTACTGGCAGGGCTAAGGGGATTTTAAATGAGTGTAAATGTAATTTACGTTCAACCAAAATTGAAGAGTGGATCTCTCCCTGTTCAGCAGTTCTATTCTAATGCATAATTTACATATAACTGAATCATTAATGTCAGCTAAAATAATTAATTTTTGAAATCCTATATAAACTTAGGACCAAGCTTCATTCTTAAAGATGTTGCTAGGTGGCCTTTAATTCATATGATGTACGGTAACCTTTTCCACTGGTAAATGTGCAGTTTGATCTGCCAATTAAATTAAAAAGCTGTTCATGCCAGGAAAGATGTTCAAAGGATGAGTGCATTTCTGATTGGAATACCATAAAGCTTCTTTTCTGTTCAAAATATAAGAAGATAACTTTTCATCAGTACCTAGCATTAACACAGATTTTATTACACTTGATGCTGTCCTTCAGCAAATATCATACAAGGAAAAAAAAACCCAACAGCTTTGTAATAGATCATACTAATGACATCTAATCCTCTCCACTGCACCTGAGAAATTATTGCTACCTCATTCTGTTTCATTAAATCAGTTGAACTCTACAGATGAAGACTGAGAGAAAAAAATTAATTTATTTTGGAAGATGATGCTGAGTGTTAAGAATAATTTCATGAACTACAGAGGTTATACGGAAAAAAACCCAAACATAAATAAACAAATGTGAATTGTGAAGTCAGTTTTGGTTGCAGATAGGCCTGAAGTTTGGTCTCCTTTCTAATCACAGAAACCATACATGTATTTGTGGATATTCCTCATTCCCTAGAGACCTGATCATTGAACAGAGACAGCAAAAGATAGAACACAAAGTTTTGTAAAAACAAAGTTAGAAGACATGCAAAACCAAGAGTGGCACACAACCCTAACTTTTAGTTTGGAAAGTGACCGGGAATGCCTAAAAGAAGCTACCTGAAGACCTTTGAAAATTCATACAGTAGTAGACTCAGTAGCTTCTCAATAGAAAGCTTCCTAATTTAATCCACTTAAATGCTTTCATATTTTACTGTGGCTTTCTATTGGCTCTATATTTAAATATGTGGAAAAGCATGAAAGAGCTGAAACATGTGGCATGAGATTGATCCAGATCTTTTTTGTCACTTCTCTCCCAAATGTTTTTTAATGGCAACTCAAAGCAGAGGGAAAATCCATTATATAGTACAGATATTGCTGTGCAAACATGAACATGAAAAATTTTTCTCTTTTACTAAATCATTGTGACACCATCTGCTCAGCATTATTTTCATACTGCTTGACCTATTTCCATATATCAAAGCAAAACCAGTCAGAAAACAGAAAGTCACTTGATAGTAACAGATGAAAAAATAGGGTTTGTCCTGCCGTTGCTATGATAGAATTTTAACCCATCCCAAAGCCTTATTGGAACAACTGTTTAAACACAAAATCTGTTTTCTGTATTCAAGATAGTGTATTCACTGCTAATGACAAAGACTCAGACAGTCACAGTATTCACTTTTCAGACCCACTCACAGTTTTTATGAGCCATACATACTCACGGCAGCAATATGGCAAAATGCTGGAGACAGAGCTAAAGAAAACAGCCAAAATACATTGAAGTCAACATGAGTATAGATTTTAAAGCATGAGCGATGAAGACACCAACAACATTTAATGTCATTTCCCTTTTACCTCCTCACAACCAGGAAGAGAGTGGACAGCAGCAGAACCACTGCAGTTCTAAACTAAGTGAATGAGATGCATGTACCCTAGATCCTAATTCAAATACTCCCTGTTTTCACTCTGAGAGTGTATTTCAGTCTAACAGTCAAGCTTTCTTAGAGCCCCACAGGTATTGCAGGAGGATGTGCCCACATTACAGTGTATCCAAGGCCCTGGCTACTCAGATCACTCAAGCAACTGACTGCAGTGCTTACCTGGGTAACATTCCCAGGTTTCCTTTCTGATGGAGTTGGTGCATTGATTTCTCTCACAGGATTTAATCTGGATGCAGCAGAGATATTGTCATCAGTAAGGTGTTGGTATGGTCACAGAAAAAGACCAACCATAGACATATTTACAGACCTTGTTTTTGGTTTTGCTTTTCAAGAAACTTGCCAGTTATGCTTTATGTAAGCATTTTGGTATTCTGCTGTAATCAGCATATTCAGTTTTGCGATAAAATCAAACATCAGCACTAATGAATACAAGTATCATTTGTATTCACATTTGAGATATGAAGGAGTAAGTGGACCTGACATAAAGGTGGAAGGCTGATAAAGTGACCAAGCCAAATGATGGTCTAAGAAAGAAAATGATCTTTGCAGGATGAGTGACTAGGGTAAAATTAGACAAATCAGTTCAGTGACCCCAGTTAGTGTAGCTATGTTAATAATCTTACTGGGTCACTAGCAATTGGGAAGTACATTTGAGAGAATTTGGCAGTACTTGGGGCATTTTCTGTGATGCTATAAACCCACACTGCCAGTTTACACCAAATGGGAGAACCAAGTCCAGTTACAGTAAATTCTCATTACTTGGCTGTGCAAATTCTTTCTACTTGGCTGTGATGGTTTGGACTGAGGTAGTTTTCTTCACCATGGCAGTGTTTTGTACAGGGCTGTGTTTTGGATTTGTGCTGAACACAGGGTTGTAGAGATGTTTTCATTATTACTGAACTTACACAGAGACAACATCTTTTTGTACTGCCATGCTGGCAAGGAAGTTGGGGGTCCATGAGAAGCTGGCAGGAGACACAGCTAGGACAGGTGACACAAACTTACCAGAGGAACACGCCACACCATGTGACATCACATTCAATATATAAAGCAAGGGGTAGGAGAAGCAAGCAGGGGATATCTGAGGTGATGGTGTTTGTCTTCCCAAGTCACCACTAAATAGGGCCCTGCTCTCCTGGAATGGCTAAACACCCCCTTGCCCATGGGAAGCAGTGAATTGATTCCTTGTTTTTGCTTTGCTTATGTGTGTGCCTTTTGCTTTCCCCATGAAACTGTCTTCACCTCAACCCATGACTTCTCCAGCTTTTACTCTTCCTATCCTCTCCTCAGTTCTGCTGGTGAGGGAGTGAGCAAGTGGCTTTATGGGGCATGGATGCTGGCTGGGGTTAAACCAGGGCATTAACTAACCCAGCTTGCTGTGTTGAGTGTATACCACACTCTTTATTAGCAAGGAAAAGAAAATGACCTTGGCTACTTTTCTGTGAAAATAGCTCTTTATCTGAGGATACAGAGATGAAGTATGTGATTTGAATAAAGCTGTTAAAGAGAAAGCTGAGAAAGTGTTCCATGGAAAATGTGGATGTATTGATAAATCCCCTATGAGCTTTACAGGCTGGCAGGTGTGACTGAAGGCCCTCTTTCTCTGGAACGGTGACATTTCTAAACTCCTGAGTGTATTAAAAGAATGAGGCTCTTAGACAACAGTATTTTGGTAGTGAAAGCAGTTTAAGACTGTGACAAAATGTAAAAGCAGAATGGAAAAGAAATAGACCCATATTTTGCAATTTTTTTCTCCTAATATTCTGTAACCTGGGATTGGAACACTCTGATGGTTTGTATTATGCTAGAGTGTGCACAGACATCATATAGAGATTTTTTTTTCTTTAAGATTGCAGCAATCTCTGTCCCCAAATTGCTTATTACAAATTTATATAACACAGCTGGTGTTCTGTATAAGCCACTAGGCATTTGTTGACACTACACCAAGCAAGTGTATTTACAGTACACAAGAGAAAGTGTAGTATTTGTTTTTGAAAATTCTAAGGTATCTTCATGATACAACCAAAAAAAAAACCCAAATAAAGTCAGCACTGCATCAACTCATTGAGCAGATGTTGACTATTTAGAATTAATTTGCCTTCTACTGTAAAATCATAGTCATTTATGTAAACTGCCAGGTGAGGGAAAAGGAAGAGCAGAATAAAGTTGCTCTGGCTATTCAGCCATTTGAGTGGTAAAAACTGTAAAAAAGTATAAATAGGAAAATCTGGCACTAAAAAATGCTGCTCAGTCCTGTGTAGAAAAAGAAAGGGACAAAACCTAGGTCACCTAGAACAGGTAAACCTAGAAAAGGTTACGGCTTTACTACTTGAGTGAACTATTTTAAAAATCACCACTTCAAACAGCAAAAAAAGTCACCTTAACCTACGAAGAATGACTGAAGCCACATAAACTAATTTCATGTTTGGAACTAAGTGATGTTACACCATTGAATATTTATTATTGAAAAGTGATAATGAAGTCCATGTCTGCAAAGGAAATTATTTAAAAAAAAAAAAATCTGAGAAAAAGGAAGCTAAAGGCACAGGAGACAGCAAAACCCAAAACTATCAGCATTTCTTATCACTGAAATGTGCATCAGTAATACTGCATTTTTGCATACTTTGATATGCCAAGACATATTCCTGGAAATAACTTGAATGAGGAAATGAGAAAAATAGCTTTTCAAGAGAGTGAAGAGATTACACAGCCAAACTACTTGCAGCACAAAGCTTACTAAACATGCAGGAGTGCTTGTGTGATTTTGCTTTGATAGCAGAGCACAGCTGAGGTTCTGCAGATCTCTTCTAGGTCTATGCAATTATATCTGGCTAGTTGGGGGTTGTTTAAGTTTAAGCCTAAACATAAGAGTTTAGCACAATTACAGATAACTACTCTTACAATTTATCCTAAATATGGCCACGGACTAAAGAAATGTCTAAAAAATATTTGGTAAAAGTACATCCTCCTTTATGCAGCTGAGAGCATACAGAGATCCCAGTCATCTTGTCTGTCACAGAATCATAGAAAGATTTGGGTTGGAAAGGACCTTAAAGATCACCTAGTTCCAACACCCCTGCTATGGGCAAGGTCACCTTCCACTACACCAGGTTGCTCCAAGCCCCATCCAATCTGGCTTTGAACGCTTCCATGACAATGTTGTGGTCCCTGATCTGAAAGTATTTCAGGGTTGCTTAAGACTCCAAATAATTTAATTAATATAAAAATACTGATTATTCATTCCAGCATTTTGCAGTTTCTGGCCTCTGCTTAAGAGAAACTAGTTGATCCATCTCACTTTTCATAGCGTTAAGCATTTGTTTAAGATAAGCTGAATATTTGTGTATACTTTTTTAAGTCACAATTTCACAGGTCCTGTGTTCAATGCCCTTAAGAGGTTAAGTGTCATGTTTCACTCTAGTATAAAGCTTGAAAACCTTTTTTTTGTTGCACTGCAGGTCAAAAGTGCAGATCCTGACAGGTCACTAGTTCTCACTTGATGGTGAAATGTATTCTGTGCTGCAGAGGAGATTTCTCAGCTGCTGATGAAAAAGATTGATGCCTGGAACCTGCTTAGGGGCAGGCAATATAGGCTCTACCTCAGGCATAATCCCTACTGTTAAAAGCTTCATTGAAAAATATTCTTTATTAATATTTTTCTCATCACAAAAAAAATGTTTACTTTTGGGAGGGTAGAAAGAGCACAAACAGCTTTTCTTCTCTCCTTAGATTCTATAAACACATTTACATATATCCTAGTTTAGAACATCAAGTCCACCTTCTGCTTTTGTAAATCAGGAAGAATTTTCTATTATAATCCAACAGGAGAAAAATCAATAAATGTTGAACTTGAATGTCTCTCTGAGTGCCTGCTAGACAATGGCTATGAAAAATGCTGATTCCAGCAATATGGAAGGAGTCCATGCTTATCTGTAACAAAAGAAAGAATGCACTGTTTTTCCTGTTACCTTGTATTTTATTTCAGATGATTGTTATCCGAGATGTTGGAGCACTTGCTCAACAGTCCAGGTTGATTACTTGGTAACAGAAGACAGGGAAGAAAGATTTATCGTCATAATTAATAATTTTTGCCTTGCATATAGTACACTGATGCCATCTACAGACATGTGTAAAAGCATCCCTAAATGCATCCAATTCAGTCTATGAAGGTTATCTTCTGGATATTAATTAATATGTTTATTTCACTGACTAAGACTGGAATACTAATAGTTTAACCACTAGAGATCAGTTCCTCTGTGATTGAGATCAAATAAAAGCTACTCACCAGTTTGGCAGAAACTGAATTAGGCCCTGAAACAGTTTTTCTCTTTCTTATAATACTACCATCACACCACACACGTACACACCCCCTCCACATACACCACCCCTTCCTCTGCAAACCAAATTATTTCCTCAAATTTTGCTGCACAAGACAAACTGTTCCCTTGTGCCCAGGTGATATATCTTGTTTGATTTGGACAGACTGACTAAAGTCTTGTGAGAGGTAAAATGTTCTGCTACAGTTTTTCCTGAGAAATTCCAGGAAAATACTAGAGGTGTAAAATCACACAGTCAGGCACAGCCCTGCATTGCTTTTACATTCACAGATCATCCAAACCTTTGGGAAGTTTGTCTTCTACTCACTTTTCTTCATTTGGGATTAAACAAATCCAATTTGGATTTTGGTTTATGGCCTTTTTTTTATCCCCTTTCTTTCAGCTTTCATTACATCCCCTAGGGAATTCCACTATCTCACCTGTCACTAAAATTTTAAAGATATACTTTGTACTACAGAAACTGCAACTCTCTATTTCTGCAAATATCAACCTTAGTCCAGACGATTTCACTAGTTTATTTCCAACATGTATGCTTTATTTGCATTTCTAGTGGAATTGGCATTGAAAATGTACTGCCTCCTGTACAAGATCTGATGAGAGAAGGAGATTCTAACTGAGATTTTCAGAAACCTGAAAGCATGAATGTAAGTGCGGTGTTCTCCCTGCTCCGAGATTGTATGTAAATAAATTCATGTAAATAAACTTAACAGTCTTTCTCATGCATCATGGTTTGCTTTCAAAGATTTTGAAGTTCATTATACTCACAGCTTTTTTTTTTTTTTTTTCTGAATGGGTAGAAACAGAAGAAAGGAAGCAGCCCTGAGAACAGGCAGCAGAGGTACAGGGAAGGCAAAGTGCCTGACCCTCCTGGGACCATCACCACTCACGGTGGCTCTGTGGCTGAGGGGAGAATAAAGTGTGCTGTACATCTACTTCAGCAAATACTCTGAAATGGCCTGGCATAATATTCTTATAGCCAAACTGATGAGATATAGTTTGGGTAAATGGACTGTAAATTAGTTGTAAAATTGGCTGGGTCACTAATTTCATTGAGTTGTGATCAGTAAAACAATATTTAATTGAAAACCACTTCAATGGAGTCAGAGTTGGGGCTGATACTGTTTAATCACTTTATTAATGACCTTAACAAATGAAAAAAACACACTTTCATCAAGTTGGTGGGTGATGCCAAATTGTGGAAGAGCAATCAATGGAATTGGAATGCAGTTCAGAGGCATCCCTGACTTGGAGAAATAGGACAGCAGAAATCCCTTGAAGTTCAAGGAAGGGAAAGGCAAAGTCCTGCTCCTACACTTCCAGATGGGCAACTCTACAGGACATCTGGTTTCTTGGTACTTACTATGAGCAGACAGGCACTACTGTGAGAACCTGTAGCGTGAAAGCACACATCAAGCAGGACTCCTGATTTCTACATCAAATGCTAATACCAGGAGATTAAAAACTAAAAGAATAAAAAATCCTAATCACTTGTACTACCCTAATTTCATGAAATATTGTGTCTCATTGTGGGTTGGGTTTAACAATAAAGGATACAGATAACTCCTTCTCAAAGAAGAAATCCACATATACATATTTTGATAAAATGTCAGCTTAGTAGCTTATAAAGAAAAGAAAACTCTAGATAAAGACTCTACTTTTAGACATTTTGCATTGCAGACATATGGAAATATTTTTTAAAATGCCTGTTCGCTTAATTTTTCTTTTAAATGAAGAGAATAGTAAGAACAGAATAGAAGAACTGAGCCAACAGCCTACTTTGACTAGAAGATTTCTATTGACATTTTAGAAACATCTAAAGCTTGGGTGAATTCTCCATGATGTCAGATACCTCAAGCAGGTAAAAGTTAGATCCTGTGTTTCACACCACTGCTTGGTGAAGCCCTGGTAAGTATAAAAGCTCAGTAATTGTTTTCCTAGATGCAGAAACTATGTATTTAAACACATGTATATGTGCTATTAAGAAGAATGGTATTAACCAAAATAGAGTTAGCATGAAACACAAGGGAAGCAAAACATCAACTGTGAAGGAGGTAAAAAAAAAATATAGAAAATGAAGTAAACAAAAGAAGGAGGGAGGAAGCAAAAGGAATAAAGGAGAGAAAGAAGAAAACAGGAATAGAGAATATTGAAATTGAAAATATTCTTGGATTTAAGATGTATGAAGCTGAGAACTCATATGAAAATAAAAAAAAACCCTGAATACATTAGTTGAGGTCAAGAAAATTAGACAAGGGGATCACAAAGAAAGAGAAAGAAAAAATGATTAGACAGGAAGAAAAAGGGTACATGACCAAAGTCACCTGCTCCAACCCTTAGCCAATAGGCTTCTTATGTTGGCTTCCTGAAGTAGCTCCAAAGACAAAGCCTTTTTTGACATTGTTCCTCCAAAAAGGCAGAAGGGCTACCTTGACCTGGTTGAGGAGTAAGGATCTCACTCGCAGCAAGAAAACACCAAAATGGTGACACCATGACACTGAGTCTGCCTGGGATGTTCACCTGCTAGTCAGGGAAACCACTTTGCGTCATCTTGGAGATCTTAAAGGTCTGAACTTTAAACATAAATTTCACTTTGAGGCTCCACTGCTATAAAAATGAAAAAATGTATTTGCCTGGAGTCATTCAGATGATGATATATCTCAATATCACCAAGAAAATTCTTACTGCCTTGGTGTTATGAACAAATAATTCCAAAGCAAAAGTTCCACTGTAACTGCTATCAAAACAAAAGTCACCCAAAGATTTAACAAGTGAAAAACTGAAGCAAAAGACAAGCAGTCTATGTCTTTTGGATTGTGAGCAAGAGAATGGAAGCAGTTTAGCAGGAATTTCAGGTATTTTGGTGTGTATATTCTGGCTGTTTCAGATTTGTTGTAACACCTGGGGTTTTTTCTGTGCTGAAGATCACAACCTAGATATGGGAAAAACCACTAAACAGCCAGAGGAAGGGCTAACTGGTGCCCAGAAGACAGCTTAGGATAATTGGTCAACCAGAAGGCGACCAATCTTTGTATAACACTTGCAACCTTGTAATATTGTTTGGAGGCAGGGAATTACTACAAATGCAGATGCAGCAAATGAAGCAAATGTCTACCTGGTTATTACTAAACTGAGGTCATCTCAGCTGGTTGTAGAAGTCACTGCAGTATTAAGTTTATGGGAAGTTACAAATAATCTGTCTAGTCTATTAAATATGGTCAAGAAAGGATTTAGGGGGGAAGAACCCCCAGGAAAATGAAGCTGAAACTCAATATCTGATTAATGAAAAGAACAAGAAATTTAAGGGTCAGCTGTATATGTCTGTTGCAGAGTTTGCACTGAGCACCCATGTGTGAGAGACTGAAATGTTAATGGTTAATGACTCAAACAATCAGCCATTTGCAAAAGCAGCAGGTGCTTTGCTGAGGCCAGGTTTGTACCTCTCAGCCAAAGGGAAGGAGAAGAGTTTCTGGGTTTGTGGTAGCAAAACCTCTGATGTGCGCAAGAACAGCCCAGGTGCAGAGGGGTTGCCATCCTGCCACCACAGGATGACCACGGCAAACCAACCTCCATTTTGCAACAACCTGGGGTTTTAGCCAGCTAAGGCAAAAGGAAGATAAAAAGAAGACCCTTTGGAGCTGGAGTAGTGTTTTTTTATATATATAAATAAACACCCATCATTCAGGGTCATTTTACTCTAATCAGCTCCAAGGGATCTATCAACAGGAACCTCAGTTACCATCAAATTTGGGGATATAGGTCATAACACTTCATGGCACACTTCATCCCGTAAATCTGAATTTCAAGGATGCAAACAAAGGCCCAGTCAAGGCTCAAGCATGAGAGTTAGACTGGAACTTAGTATTTGGATGGAGGGTGCAGGATTTTGTAATTGGAGAACTGATACACCAGACACACATACACACCATGCACATTCCTTTAAGCTGTTGTTTCAATTCCAGAAATATGTTGGCAGGTGTAGCACAGCTCAGTAGTTTCAGAAAAACTTTTTCATTTCTTACTGCTTTTACTTTCCCATTTGCTGAGTGCAATAACATTATCTTTCTCTTACTGAAACTCTGGAAAGCAAATCAGTTAATGGATAAATGACCACCTAACAATACTTCACTGACTGCACAAGCCACGAACACTTGTAAGTTCTCAAGTGTAGTTCAGTATTTGTCTGAATTGCAAATGTATAGAAGGTAAGAAAGACAAAGGGCACGTTGACTATCCTCTTTCTCCCTAGCCTGATCATTCCCAAAGACTATCCAGGAACATGCCACAGGATAGCAAACATGGCATTTTCCAGCAAAGTGTGGATGAGGACAGTTACTTTGCTTTTACAGATACAGCTCAGAAGCTGAAGAGACGGGTTCAAAACTTCAGAAGTGAAAAGGAGCTCATTATGTTACACATACAACATCAGTTTGTTATCATGCAATTGTATTCCCTGTACCACCAATAAAAAGACAAAAATACTTCGAGTTTTCTAATACTGACACCACAGATGCTGTTGCCACATTTCAATTTAGAACCTAATTTAGAATTCATCCGTTGAGGTGTATTGAATGTAGGTTACACTGCAATCATGTGCTTTAATGAAAATATGAGAAAACCAAACCCTAAACTCTCCAGCAAAAGACAGTGTGAGTTTGGGAGATGGAAAATTGAAGGAAAGATAATTACTTTGAAATGGTGAGCGTCCAACGCACAGAGAGCCTGAATATTTCAATTCATTCTCCAGTATATGTGATCTATCTGTATTATATTAAATTGACATTTATGTGCTGTGAACATTACCTGACACGAAGATAAACAGGTGTGAAGCAGCCCTTGCCTATGCTAGTGAGATATCCCAGCCTTCAAAACAGGGTGATTGCAGCATATTGTTTATTGGGAACAGTGCCTAGAACTTTCAAACTCCCAAATTATGCCTGGGAATTGCTTGGGGAAGTGCCAGTTGATATAAATCAAAACTCTTCCAGGGACTGTTCTAATAACCTAACAGGACAGTTGATATTTTTCCAATGCCCTGATACATTCTTGATCATTAGTTATGCTATACACACATATAAAAAATAAATATGTACATATACACATATAAAAACTTATTAAAATGGTTGTTTATGTAACCAGAAGTTCTGCTTAGCCAGGCACTCCTTATTCCACAGAAGTTATTCACAGAAGCCCCAGTGAAAAACTTCAAAAAGCTATTTTGCTTAACCCACCTTCTCCTGTCAGACCCCACTGGAAACTGTCAACAAGAAAGCAGGACTTTTAGGAATGGACACCAGGTCAGCCCATTCTAATGGGGAACTTTTGTTTATAGAAGTGTAGTTTCTGGATGGGGAACTGGCTGGTATAGCCCACAACAGTAATTTAAACTTATTTGTTTCTGAATTTTAAATAAAAAATGAGCAATCACTGTGAATAAATAAAAAAGAGAATTATCAGCATTAGAAGAACATGTTGACTTCTGTAAGAGTATTTAGACATAAATTATCCAGACTCTGGTAAGAGCATATAATTTTATTTTAAATCTATAAATTCACTATTGTTTTGCAAGTCACTTTGCAGACTGTTCTTCTTAATTTAAGCAGCACTGCTATGATGAGCAATGGGTGTAAAAGAATTCCTGTACATGAAAAAGAAATGGCTGCCAAGGCAGCTTCACACATGTGAACTCCTTCCTTTTGAAATGATCCCTTTATTTCTGGATATAACACACTCCATAATACTTCATAAAAGCTGCACAGTCCATCAAGTCTACACTGGGTGGAATTTCTATTGGGAAAAAAAAGGGATGCAGTGGGAATTTTTTTAAGTCAGTCCACTGCTAATGAGTACCATCTGGCTGTAGGGGAAGCAAAAAACTGCTGCCTTGATCAAGTCTGGTTTGTACCTGCTTTTTCTTGTGTTTTTAAAAGGGAGGTACACAAACTCTGGACTGGCAATTTTTGGGAGAGGACCTTCTAAAATAAAAAGATAACATGCTTTAAAAAATACAGAAAAATAAAAGTGAACTTACTTTTACTTTAGTATCCCTAATAAGAGTCATTTCTCTGAGTTCCCACTGTATATGATATATGCAAGGCAATTATTATCAATATAATTATTTCTTACAACATACAGATGAAGACACTTGGGCTGCATACATCATGCCCTCAGCTTTGCAAGAATGGACACAGCCCTCCTCAAAACAGTGGTTGTACTCCCCCTGAATGACAAACTACTCTGAACCAAGTCATGTTTAATAGCAGTATGTGGAGGGTAACCTCCATGTGATGTTTTTTAGCAATAACTATCTAATATAATGCTACCACTTAGTGTAACCGTGGGCATCTCTACGGCTTATCTATACTCAGATGACTGAAATCCTGACAGGAATTTTGCTGTAGTGGGGGTTTTTTGCATCCAGAAGCCTGACTATTCACCCAGGTTCCCATCAGACCAATGTGTCCTGGACTCCACACTACCTAGTTTTAAATCAGTTCAGTATGTATGTAAACATATGTACTGGACAGTGAGTTGCATTCATGTCACAGAACCACAGAAAGGCGGGAGTGAGCAGGGATGTCAAGAGATCATCTAGTTCAATCCCCCTGCTAGAGCAGCATCACCAAGAGCAGGTTGGACAGGGTAACACATCCTGGCAGGTTTTGATTATCTCCAGAGAAGGGAACTCCAGAATCTCAACGGGAAGCTGGTTCCAGTGTTCTGTCACCCTCAAAGTAAAGAAGTTTTTCGTCATGTTCAGATGAAACTTTCTGTGTTTCAGTTTATGCCTGTTGACCCTGACCTTGGTTGCTGGGTACCACTGACAAGACTCTGGCCCCATACTTTTGCCCAGCCTTATGACATTTAAGATTCCAAGATTTCCTCTCAGTCATCTCTTCTCCAGGTGAAACAATCCTTGTATGTAATACAATATAGATATCTATAAAAATACTGGTGTTTTTAATTAATCCATTTCAAGAAGGTATTAAGTATACATGTCTGATTCAATGCTACATACAGGGTCCATCACCATTACTCCTTCCCTTTTCTCTGTCCTTTCACCTTTGGTTTCAATCTGCTGAAGAAGACCACTAAATCCAGAGGGCTTCGATGTGGATTTTTTTCTTGGCTATCTCCCTGCTAGCAGTAGGCTGAGTCCCTGCTCTAACAGAAGCCCCTGGAACCAATCAGACAGTGAAAATATTTTTAAAAAATAAGCATGTTGATACCTTTGCTCCATTCTGGAGTTTCAGTCCGCATAATCTGGAGTCTCTGAACTGGCAGTACGAGGTACTGCTATTGCATCATGAGACTACAGCGGCAGAAAACTTGACAGCCAGACAAAAGGTAATGACAATTTCAAAGGTACAAGGATCTTGGAGCTGCAGAAAGTGACAGAGCTGTCAGTGGAATCATAACAGAAGAACCTAAGAAAAAAGAAAAACACCAGCAATAACAGCAACAAAAACGAAGGCCTTTTTTCTGGAGATAACTAAAAGTGAAGGTTAAAATACTATATATGTATTTTAAGAGGAAAAAGACTTTCCCAATACTCAGGAGGTTGTTTCTATTAAAGGAACTATCAGAGGAAGAAAAGCAATTGTTTTTTCCCACAGGACGGGAGAAATACCTCTAACATTAAACATTTAATAAACTGTCAGGACAGAAGAGTAAACATACAAACATGCCTCTTGACCTGCTGTTCCATAGCCTGGTCTTTAAAAAGGAATTAGATGCCATCCTTGGATATGCACTGTGTTGTACATTAAAAAAAAGTATAGAAAAAATATACTAAAATTATATGAATTTTCATGTACCTGTGGATTGCTTTGTTATGACTATTTTTAAATGATTGAGAGTTTAACATTTTTAATATATTAAACTAACAATCAAAACAAATATGCTTAAGAAACAGAAGCTGCATTTTATGTTTTGTACAGAAAAAGCTATACTCAAACATGAGTCAAGCTTTCTGATACTAATATTGTGCCTCAAAAAAGAAAATCACAAATCATAAAGAATATCAAATCCAATGCTATAAGTTCTACATATGTATGTACATTTTATACAATATTTACAAAGTCGCAAATACAGGAAAGAATCCAAAGGAAGCAAAATTCATTTCTGCATGGCATGCTTTGATTTGCTCTAAAATGTTGCTTCAAGCAGGAATCTTTTAGTTACTTCACCTGCAGTGGCATGGGCAAGGCAAGGGTTAGAGGAGATGTGCCCAGAGGAAGACTCCAAAGCCCTTTAGGAAATCTCCCTTCTGATATGTGGCTTAAAAAAGAAGCAGAAACCTTCCTGCAGCAGTCTCTGCAGCACCTGCTGGTGTAGCAAGAGCTCCCCCCTTTGTTTTCACAAATTTTCACCACTTTGCTGACTTCTGATACTTGGGGAAAAAAAAAAAAAAAAAAAGAAAAAAAAGAAAAAAGTGGCTACCCCCCACAAGAGAGCAAAAAACTCCAAGCAAATTAAAAAAAAATTTTAAAAGGCAAAAAAAATCCCACCCCAAAAAACAAACCCAAACTCCAAGTTCTTTATTTCAACAGAAAATATAGAACATGAGTACCTTGGGATCTTTACAAAATCATCCACTTCAAGCCAAACTGGACTTGCCTAGGCAACAGGCTGTTGTGAGGCAGTCAGACTGGGGAGAAATGACTTTTCAAGGCAAATACTTAAGAAATGCTGTCTGATAAATCAGAATTGTTTATTCAACCCCAGATCAACCCCACCAACAAACTTTTGTTTGTTCTGAAAACAAACACCTGGCATTTTTTTAAAGACAGGAATTTCTCCAAGCTTTTACCACTTCAGCCAATAATCTGGACACTGAGCCAGGGCCTCTCAGGTTGACTGGCTTCTTTACCGAAAATTTATTGAAGTTGTATTTATTGTTTACATTTACTGAAAGCTATTTAAAGATCTTAAGTATACCCTATGAAAATCAGTAATGCACATGCACTGTAAAGCAGTAAAGATAACAAGAAAGAGCAAACAAATCTGGAAGACCATTTAAGACATTATTTAGGAAGATTTACTAAAACCTCTTAAAAAATATGATCAAATGTTTGAGTAAGCAAGAACAGTAACTCCAATTTCAGTAACTATAGCAATTAAGGCACAGACGGTTAATTCTCTTTCTCTGGGCACAGACTGGTTGTAATAAGGAAGATTTCTTATGGTACTTCATTACTGCTTGCTTATGGTAATGTGCCTTAGTTTCAAACTGTTGCTGCATGAATCAGGAGAAAAGTTGAAATGTATCCTATTTTCCAGAGAATGTTTTATGTCAGTCTTCGAAAAAGTAGAAGGCTTTACTATTAGCATATTATTTTTAAGGGGGAAAAAAAATCTCATAATAAAATTAAAATGCATTTGCACATACTGCAGATTAACTAATCATTTGTCTCAATGATATGTTTGCTGTTTTAAGTGGACGTGGTAGGGTACTTTAAAGTTTCTGACTCATTTAGCTGTAGCTCCACGGTGTGGCCAATGTGAGAATATATTGAAGAAGAGAGAACTATCCAGCAATTTTCCAATTGTTATGTGCCTTCATTCTCAGTTAGGTATCATCATCTTTGTCCACAGCCTCCTCTCCCAGCAGGAAAGATTACAGGCTAATGAAATCTACTAATGGGCTTGATTTGATTTTTTTCCCCAATATTAATTTCAGGAAGCTTAACACCTTTGTTATATCCTGTGAAATGATGGCTTCCATATAAAACATCATAATGAAAAAGCAGTAAATACAGTTTATATAGTATTGACAAAGATGAAAGATACATCTGCCTAGTAGAACAGCTTTTCATTTTTTAAGCAATTTCATGGCCTGATAAGAGAGAAACACTGTATATCTGAAACACTGTAGACATAATTTCTTTTTCCACTGGAACAAATTGCTAAGTGAGATAAATACATTACTTTGAATTACATGTCATTGATCATTAAATTCACTTACAAACAATGATTTTCTTATGCTGAGTTATTTCTTTGAGACTCTTAAAGGTAAAACCATTCAGATTATTTGTTGTAGTATCTATGTATGTGTGCAAGCTTGTTTAATTTAAAGTTGGACCAAACATGTAGATCTAACATTTCCTGAGGGTGACTGGAGACAATATAGATCTATTGTTCATCCAGTACAAGTACTTATTGAAATTAACTATTTAGAATAAACACATTAAAAGTTTGTTCTGTGTTAACTGCAAAAGTGATGACTATTCTGAGGGTTAAAGAGTACAATCAATTCTGTGTACCATTGCCAAACTGATCCATTCTAACAAGGAAGATTTTAAACTGGGAAATTACAATACAGTTAAGGTTGCCAGCTTGCATTATTCTATTCCTAGCTAAACCTTTCAGGCATTCATAAGTTGACCATAAAGATTTGCTCTGCCCTGGGGCTACTGTGATACATATATTAGGCTGACAATCTGTTCCTTATTCAGCTTGCAATGTCTAGATAAGAAATATCACACGTTATCCTGAGTCTGCTTGCAAAGTCTGACAAGGGTGTATGAAGTTAAGAATCCAATGACAAATTTTATCCTGTCTTTTCTCATATCAATTGACAATGCTCTGTAGAATTTTGCTCACCCAGTTTTGATTATCCTCGTGAAAACTAACACAGTAATGATAATTTATCAGAATACTTCAGAAGCACGATTTAATTTATATTCATTATACCCCCATAAGGCAACTAGGTAAGTAATGTTACCCTTATGTGGAGAATCAGAGGAAGGCAAAGTGACTCGTAAAAGGCTCTACAATTATTTAATGCATACTCACAAGACCAAGACTTTTCTAACCATACATCCTCTCTTCTGGATTCTAGCTCCTGCCACATTTATTGGTCAGCCTGGTCTAGTGTCCTTGCCCACGGCAGCAAGGGTTGGACCTAGATTACCTCTACACCCGTTACATGATTCTGTGATTTTATGATAAAAGCCTATACTAAGGATAATATTTTTACAACATATGAATGTAAGTGCACTGGTGTTGTGAAGATATTTTTTATTCACATTTAGCTCTGTGATTAAAATTAACTAAAGAATGGTCCTGACTTAAGAGTTTCAAATGTCCCTTTTAAAGTCATGCTGGCAACATCCAATATACAGTCCTTCCAGTCATCAAGCATTCTGAAGTAATTGTAGATGGGAGAGATAGTGAGAAATAACATTGGTATTTTAAGTGAATCTGATAGTTCTGGGAAAGTTTTGGGTATTTTGTGTTTAGTGTTATTATCAAACCCGAAAGCTGCTAGCAGGATCATTGCAACAAATTGCCATCTCTCCTTCTGCTCTTTTTATGATTACATTGTATTGAATACCCAGAAAAGCATCCAAGATCTTGAAAATATTAACACATTATACGTGTCTAAACTTTTTAATTCTTATTTTAAAAAACACCTGAGAAAATTTCAGTCTTCACAAGTATATGCTGTACAAAAATAGACATTTCACTTCACTTTATATGATGCCACAAAGACTTCCTTGGAGTTAAGCCTTCCTAAGAACTGTTTATCCTCTGCACTGCAGCATGGTCCTTGCTATCTGTGGCCTGACTCCTTCACCATCCTGATTTAAAGGGTGTAGTGGTCTCTCACACCTGCCTCACTACAAAGAATTTACTAGGATGCTTTAGTTTCAGAAAGGCTTTTAAGAAATCTAGTATTGTCAGAAGAAAGAGTTAACTATGTTTTTGAAGGAGAAGGATGTGAGAGAAGGAGAAATAGTTTTAAAAAGAAACTTAATGGACATCTCTTTAGAAGAAGAAATTCCTGAAAATTATACGCCAGTTTTTGTTTGGATTTCTTTTGATGCAATGCTTGCCAGTATGATACGTAGCCAAGGGAACATGCAGCTTTGCTGAGTTTCAAATGACTTTGTTATCTTTGTATCTGTGGACTTATTTATCTACACTCAGCTGCTGAAGTAATTGAAAAGAGTGTCTGAAGTTGCACTGATAATTGTAGCCATATCCTTCTTAATATGCTCTCTGCTTGCATATTTTTCAGAGCATCTTTTAGTGGCAAAGAGCTTATAATTTCCTTTTATCTTCCATTGTCACTTCTTGCCTTCAAAGCATGTGAATATACCCAGTTTTATAGTCTGAATAATGAAACATTTGTTTTTGTCTGAAAGCATAAAATAATATCAGTCCAGGCTTTGTATCTATGTTTCAGAGACAAAGGAAAAAAATCCAAGTAACTTTACCTGTATTATAGTAACACAGAGTATAGCATGTAAATATATATATTATTATAGGATAAAAACAGCTTCAGAGAAAGGAATCACCTTTAAAGCATTTAGAAACTGAGGCCAAGAATCATACCAATTAAAATAGAGAAAAGAAGGGAAAAAATAAATCCACATGGCTGAGTATTCTCATTAAAATCAAAGTCTGTCAATGAATATTTATCTTTATTCCTTCTGCCTGGAAGGAAGGCTGAAGAAAGATTGAACAAAAACACTTATTTCTGTCAATGAGGCTTAGTAATCAACTCCATCACCAGAACTCCTCTTACTGCCAGCTGTCATTCAGATGACAGGTTATTTCAATATACCAGCAGAGGGCCAGCTGGCAGGGGGATAGAAATGACAGCCTTGCTTGAGTAGTGAAAAATATTTTCAACAGAATTAGCAAGGCTGAGATGCCTGTATATGCCCGAGGATACAACTAAGGCCAAAGGAGGGATGCATTTGAGCAAATAGGCAGATTTATTCTCTGTCTTCTAGTGAATATAAAGAAGGGTTTTTTTTCCAAATATCATAAAGTATGTCACTCTGAGGTAAATTAATGTTTGATCTGTTTGACAGGTTACCTTTTCTCCTTTATGTTTATTTCCTGGTGTTTTTCTCCTGTCTCGTACATTTAAGTCCTAGAAGTTTCAGCTCAACTCTGTTTTATTGCATGACATACAGTGGTTTCTTTGGACTTCCTGTCATCTTTGTGATCTTCCTTTTCCTCCCTTTTTTTAAACATCTTTAGGGTCTTATTTTCTTGGTTACTTCAGATTCTTCCCAGTCTCTGTAGTTCGTTCCCTGCTGTGCATTCATTTGACTTCCAACCCTCTCGGAGGTTTAACTTTAGTTGACTTTAAAATTATCTGCTTAGGGATAAAACTTGTTTTTCCAGAACATCAGCAGCAAAATTGGAAGGTCCTGCTTGTAGTGTTGCAGTGCAATTATACGAAACTTGCACTGACTTTACTGGGAACTGAAGGTATTAGAAGTTGTTGAAATTCAATCTCTGATTGTGAGTACGAGCAAATGAAAACTTGACTTTTTTTCTGCTGCTCATTTAGTGCATTTCTTTTATTTATCTTCAGGTTTCAAAGTCTCTTTTCAGTGCTTCTTTTCAATCCTGTTTTTTTTCCATCCAGTTGTTCAACAACTACTGAATTCTCCATTTCCATAGGCAGAATGTGGATTTAAAGTGATGGATTGGAAACTAATTTGACTTGGAATTAGCTGGTATTGTATATCTTATTTTCTGTTTTCAATTGCAATATTAAATAACTATTTTCACCTTTAAAAATAATTCTGTAGACTTCAAAATGTAGGGCAAGGGATACTCATAGTTTATATTTCCCCCAATTCTCTCAAAGCAAAAACTTAATTTACTCTAAAATAAACCTTTTATTTTGTACACCTTAAGTCACCTGAGCCATTTTATATATTACAGTAAGTACATAAAATTTCTGTAATTGGACAAAGGAGGGACCTTAAGGGCAAATTATAGTTATTTCTAATGCTGAGAATTACATTATCTACAGAAGAAAGTATGCCTAAATTAATGTTTCCTATCACATACTTGAATGATTCCATCTGTTTCCTATGAAGTAGGTATCATCCTATCAGCAGTGATCAATACAGGCTGGACCATGAAAAATAATATGAATTTTTGAGCAACATCTCATTTGAGTATCAATAACCATTCTGGGCCCCCGAACAAGATTTTAATATGCCATTTATGAATTTTTAGGCTGCCCTAAGGCACGCTTTGCTAGTCCATTTATCTGTGCCTTGTGTAGGTACAGAAAATACCAGAACAGCTGCTCTCAACATTCCACAGCAGTTTAACATTTAACTTAAACTACCACAAAGTGTTCTAATGGTATGTTCTAATCTATATCTAATGGAATGTTCTAACCTATTTTGGTATAGATTTTTAATTTTAAGATGAGATTTCAATAGCAAGAGGACATTTAAAGCACAGCACTACCTTTCCATTTTTAGACTGTTTAACAGACATGGCGTTTAATACACTTTTTTTCTTTTTGCATAGGTTTGTTTTTCTTGCTATTAGGATAGCGAAATCACTGCAAGAAAACGGGAAATCGCTCAGTTTTCAGGCATTTCTATAATGAAATTTTCACAAATCTCACTGATGATACCTACCTTCTTTTACTGGGATGCTGACACTGAACATTCTCTGAAGAGATTTACTTGCCATACTTCTAATGCCAGGCTGCCAGATTTTAGAGGATAGCAAAATGCAACTTTTCTAAGAAAACTAGTCAGCTCCTTTCTTGGGTAAAGCAAGGGCCTAGAAATCCCAGTGGTCACTGAAAGGCCAGCTGTGTCACATCTTTATCCACAAAATATTCTTTGAAAATGGCCTGATTTTACATTCTTTAGCAACCTCAAGCCAGCTTGCATCCCTAAGAGCAATGCTGCTATTTTAAAAAGTGCAACTAAGCAAACTGCACACACAACACTTCCCTGTTTCCCATGCCAGAAGAAGAAGAGATGAAAGTGCTACTTATACAGTGGCCTAGCAGCAGTCAATATTGCTTAGTATTTGGATATCAGAGTGACAGGTGCCATATCAATATAAAGAACTGCTTGAAGACATATAAAAAAAGAATAACTCATCAATGGTAAACCAGTCTTTAAAATGCATGACTGCACTATGTTACTAATAAAGGTGCCTTGGAAGTAATGCTAGTGGAAGCACAGATGGGTTCTGAGTACCCTCTTCTAATTCTCTTGTGAATTTAGTGCATTATAAGCAGTAAGGAAAAAGGGTGATTCTTCTGAGACTGCACACTGGAGAATTCCATAGTGTAGCTTACAGCACATTCATTAGCATGCTCTTTCAGATACAAAAGAAACATTAGAGGATACTGTAAGAAAATGATCATAAAGGAGCCAAAAAACATTAAATTAATTTTTTAACTTCTGGAATGCATCAATCCCTTTTCCCTCCTATCATACTTTGCCTGACATCATCAAAGACTGCTTCAAATCAGAACAAACCCAGCTAAGATGTAATGTATTATTTAGGACTGGAGTCAGATAGTTTCACTGGGAAAGCTGCACATCTCTGTGTTCAGCATCCCCATTTCCCCCATCTCCCACACCTGTAGTATCTTACAAAAATTAATATTCACATCGTGGTACCCTTAAGGTTACAAGTAAAAAATAACACAAGGAAGAAAATAAACCAAGCAAAAATTATGACTCTTACAATAAAACTCAAGTATTTATGCTTAGGAAAAGACTTCCAGAAAAGACAGACACACAGAAGTTGAATACATTGTAGAAAGAGTTAGGTGTTCTACAACTTATGGAAAAAACCCATCTCTGCAAATTCATGGAACAATTACATTAATCTAAGATATCTTAAACTACTGTACAGAATGTGTTTTTACTACATTTAGGTAAAACAGAACCACTAACAATGTTCTTAAAATCTTCCAACAATACATATTTTTGAAAGTTGATTGAATGGTCATTTTCAATGATTCATGAAGGTCTAAGGCAAAATCTGATGCTAACAAACAGAGCAGATAGGCACTTTAAATGCTGAGATGACTGCCAAAAGGCTACTTCTGAAAGACGCAAACTGCTAAGGAAATTAATAGGACTTAAGTCAGTAAGGAAAGAAACTCCCTTATTTTTCAAGGTAATGAACAATTCTGCTTTCCCTGACCTAGCTAATAAAAAAGATTTCATGTATCAAATGAGTGCTTAAATAAATACCAGGCCATTTCTTCCTATTTTTCAGTAATCTTTGAACAGGAAGAAAGAAAACAATCATCATGAAATATTATCTCATACAAATGTTTAAGAAAAAGAGAAAATATTTGGTTGGCTGCACATTGTAGTTATTATTGACTGTTAAGTTATGAAAATTGCTTAACAGCCTCTGCATTTCCTGCATTTCTTTTTTCTCTGATACTCCCTGGGAAACAGCGATAGAAAGCTTATGTATGTTTAACCCCATGAGACGTTGACAAGTTGAATTAATTACTCAGAGTTTTCTATAGTTTTAAAAATATATATGTGATCCCTTGTTTCAGATGTGGCAGGCTAGTTAGTACCATGAAAGGATGCCACATTTAAGATAATTAAACTGGTTTAAAAACTTGTCACCACGATGCAACGGTCTCCAGCACAGACACTGACTTTCTGGGCTTTATTCAAATGAATTTCCTTTCCTTTTCTTCCCCCATTCTATAGAGTTATTCTATTTGTCCTTTTAATAATTTACGGTCTTACGGTATCTTTCATCTTTTGTTCCCCTAAGTGAGCAGTAATGAAAAATCCTCATATGCACAATTTTTCCTGCTACGTGATAATAGTCTCCAGTTCTGTTTTTTCTCTTTCTGTTTTTTCTCTAAATCCCACTGTAATTTTGCCATGCAACCTGTGCTCTGCTCAAACTCAAGCAGTGCGTTTTCCTCAGCACACTTCATCCAATGACTGGAGCTAAGCTTGACCACAGCTGATTCACCAACCTGATCATCAGACACTGGGTTGCTTTTAATGGCTTGGGCTTTAATCAGGGCATGGCATCCTGCTGAACACATCACCTTACTCCAAGGATTTTGGGAGCCAACCAGTGGTGTTTGACCAGATCTATATCTATATCTATATCTATATCTATATCTATATCTATATCTATATCTATATCTATATCTATATCTATATCTATATCTATATCTATATCTATATCTATATCTATATCTATA